>OX465285.1:43827623-43873116 GCA_949987705.1 Thereva unica
ACTTACTATTAGTCGGACAGATCAAGCTCGGTGAGGGATTGCCAAGACTCCAGAATACAGTATTTGGTTGGATAATAGCTGGACCAGTTCACCATGAGAGCACATCATACACTGTTTGCGGCATCTGCAGTGAAGATGAGAAACTCGAGAACCAACTCAGCAAATTCTGGAGACTAGAAGAAGTCGAGTCATCAGATGAAATCAGTACATTGACTAGAGTAGAACAAAGGTGCGTGGACCACTTCAATCAACATGTAAAAAGAGACGAGGAGGGCAGATTCATTGTCAAACTTCCCTTCGCACAAGATCCCAACTCTCTGGGAAAATCAAGAGACATCGCGATGCAGCGATTCCACTCATTGGAAAAAAGGCTCCTTCGACAACCGGAGCTACAGCAACAATATATCAATTTCATGCGGGAGTACGAAGCATTAGGACATATGAAGGAAACAGATATATCCTCAATCAAGGGTCCTCATTACTTCCTGCCACACCACTGCGTTACTAAGTTAGATAGTAGCACGACAAAACTACGAGTGGTCTTTGATGCGTCAGCAAAGACCGCTTCAAACCTATCACTAAATGACGTTCTCTGCAAGGGCCCAACTATTCAGAATGGACTACTCTCAATCTTGATACGCTTCAGGTTTCCTAAATTTGTATTTACCGCGGACATTGAGAAGATGTACCGACAAGTAAAGATTGCCGAAGAGGACCAACAGTATCAATTAATAGCCTGGCGAGAGCATCCACAAGAACCATTGAAATATTTCAAACTCTGCACTGTCACATATGGATTAACACCAGCTCCATTTCTTGCTACTAAATGTTTGGATATGCTTGCTACCCAAGGCACCCTGACACATCCATTGGCAGCTCAGGTTCTCAAGCGCGATTTTTATGTGGACGATGTCATGTCAGGATCAGACAGCTTACCCGAAATAGTAGAAATTCAAGGGCAACTTAAAGATCTACTCTCTTCTGCCGGATTCAATCTTCGCAAATGGTGCGGAAATCATCCACAGCTACTGAAGAACATCCCAAGAGAAGACATTGAGCTTGAAGTAAACTTTGACAAGCCCACGGACGAATCCATCAAAACACTTGGGCTGACTTGGCAGCCAAGCGCTGACACCTTTCAAATAAAAACCAACTGGAATGACACAAGAAGGATTACCAAACGAACAGCTCTCTCCGACATATCACACATCTTCGACCCACTCGGATTCATGAACCCTGTCACAATAATCGCCAAAATGTTCATCCGCAAGATCTGGACATTGAAACTGGACTGGGATGCAGCCTTACCAATGGACATGCACACCAGCTGGAGTAGATTCCGAGAGGAGTTAAGAGTACTCAACGACATTCGAATTCCAAGACATATAGCATCTGGGAAAAGGTATAAAACAATACAATTTCATGCCTTTGCAGATGCATCTGAGTCGGCTTATGGAGCTGCTATATATGTGAGAACAACACACCAGGATGGCATCATCACTGTTCGTTTGCTGTGTGCTAAATCAAAGGTAGCCCCAGTAAAAACCACGACCCTACCAAGGCTCGAACTATGTGCTGCAAAACTGGCAGCCCAGCTGATGCAAAGAGTAAGAAAGGAAGTGAATCTGCCCAACGTGAAGGTGCATTTTTGGACAGATTCGGAAATTGTTCTGGCCTGGATCCGATCAGATTCGTCATCCTACCACACGTTTGTGGCCAACCGCGTTGCAGCAATTCAGCGGTTGACCAATCCAGATCAATGGAGGCACGTTGGATCTAAAGACAATCCTGCTGACATTGTTTCACGAGGAATGACACCAGCTAAACTGATTAAATGCAATCTATGGTTTTATGGACCACAATATCTACACGGTCCAGAGACAATTTGGCCAGTGCAACCACCAACAACGAATACAGATATAGAGAGAAAAACTCAAGGAAGAGTGGCATTAACATCAACCAATCAAATATCATGGATCAGTGACATCAATCATGGCAACTCATTTCAAAGACTCCTGAGAATTGTGGCCTATGTTTTACGTTTTGTTCGAAGACCAAAACAACAGTCAGAGAAGCAAAAGACTCGGCAGCTAACCGTCAGTGAATTAAACAAGGCGCACCAAGTGATCATTTCCCAGATACAACAGGAAGGATTTAAAGACGAGCTCCATCAACTTCGTCAACACAAATGCGTCAACAACAACAGTCCATTGAACAGCTTGTGTCCTTTCCTCGATGAGGAAAATATTATCCGTGTCGGAGGCAGACTAGCAAACGCAGAGCTACCATATGATGCTAAGCATCAAATGTTGCTTCCTTACGCTCACCCATTGGCTACCATGATAATGACAGACATCCATATTCGTAATCTACATGTTGGGCCACAAGGTCTTCTGGCAATGACAAGGCAACGCTATTGGCCTATCAAAGGCAAAAACATGGCCCGAGCGATCGTGCAATTCTGTGTCCGATGTAACAAGGTGAAGCCTAAACTTATGACACAAATGATGGGAAATCTACCCACAATGAGAGTTCAGCCTGCCAGACCTTTCGTAAATGCTGGGGTAGATTTCTGCGGCCCGATAGAGACACACTTCAAGCTAAGAGGAAAGCGACCTCAGAAAGCATACATCTCCGTCTACTGTTGTTTTGCAACAAAGGCCGTTCACCTAGAGGTCGCAAGTGACCTAACTACAGAGGCCTTCATAGGAACACTCAAACGATTCATAGCCAGAAGAGGGAATTGCCGAAACCTCCACTGTGACAACGCAACAAATTTTGTTGGTGCCAAAAACCAGCTTATGGAGCTCCAGGACTCCATATACTCTTCTGTCTCACAGCAAAAAATTGTCTCGTTTTGCCAGACAAAAGGAGTAGATTTCCACATGATTCCTCCTCGAGCACCTCATTTTGGAGGTCTATGGGAGGCTGCGGTAAAGTCAGCCAAGACATTATTACGAAAATCAGTAGCCTCAGCAGCACTTACCTTTGAAGAACTATCAACCGTAACCGCAGAAATTGAAGCTATCTTAAATTCAAGGCCTTTAACGCCATTAACTGCTAATCCCAATGACTTGGCAGTTCTAACCCCTGGTCATTTCTTAATTGGGGAACCACTCACCACAATTGTGGACCCAAATGCTGTTCCACAAAATGTCAATCTTATCAGAAGATGGAAGCTGGTATCACATATCAAACACGAGTTCTGGCGGCGATGGTCTCATGAATACCTGTGTGAACTTCAACAAAGACAAAAGTGGAGACAACAAGGTCAAAATGCCAAGCCAGGCATGATGGTGTTAATAAAGGAAGACAATCTACCACCATTGAAATGGCAACTTGGACGAATCGAGCGGACCATCCAAGGAGATGACGGATTGGTGCGAGTTGCTGACGTCAAGACCACTTCAGGAACTCTGAGACGACCAATCCACAAACTAGCTCCATTGCCAATTGAAACGGAGGAAAGGTGCACAACAGAAGAGTCAACTGAATCCCTCAAAGGCAACATTAACGCAAGACCAGCCACAGATAACGAGACACAACACAAGGCTAAACGAATGCGGCCATCAACCAGTTCAGCTATCAGCACATTTCTCCTAACTTGCCTCATCCTACCAATTCTGGGACAATCTGCAGTTGAAGTTACGCCATTTACCTCACAATCAGGAATGTACTTCGAAAACCTCGGCACAGCAAATTTAATCAGGAACGAGTGGTCACTCATTGTCTACTACAATATGGATGGTTACTGGAAGGAGGGTGCTGCAATAACCGTTGGTATTGACAAGTTGCGCAAGCTTTGCAATTCACACAAAGACACGGATCACTGCTCTATCGTCATCAATCAATTTGTTCGGATATCACAAGAACTCACCAGTAACAACGAATTACTGCAACCCATCGCGCCCAAAAGATTGAAGCGAGCCCCACTCAACATCGTTGGAAATATTGCCGGAGCACTTTTTGGGGTCCTCGATTCGGAATATGCCGAAAAACTATCAGCCACAATAGACAACATACGGAGCAATGAAAACCATCTTTTAGATCTGATCAAAAATCAGACATCTCTCATAGACTCCACCCTGAACGTATTCAAACAGGATCATCAGGAAACAGAGATGCAGCTAGAAGCTATTAATAAGCACCTAAGACTTATTGACGATCAAGTCAATAAAATCTCAGACGAACTTTATCAACAAAGGGTGGCAGAAGCATTTTCCATGTTGGCAGTACAACTGACTTTAATGACAATGAACTATCAACGGTCTCAGATGGCAATTACAACCGTGCTAATTGACACCCATCATGGAAAGGTAAACCCTCAGCTTCTGTCTCCCAAGCAAGTAAGGGAACAACTATCCACCATAAAAGATTATCTACCATCAACACTGAGACTACCTGCAAGACCAGACAACTTGCTTCAGCTATATGAAAATACAGGGTCGAGCTACAAGCAAATATATTATCTTTCAAATAAGACTTCCACTGTTTGCATTTGAAGAATTCGAACTGTATCATCTAATACCTGTACCCGTCATAGTCAACGGAACATTTATGGCTATTAGGCCATCAGCCGAATTCCTAGTGATCAATCTACACAAGGACAAATACTATCCACTCAACAAGCAGGAATTCGCGCTATGTGAGACCATCGGCGAATCTGATCATATGTGTATTCAACAACACCCAATTTATCGAAAAGGTGCAAACGTCAGCTCCTGCGAACTCAATCTCATCACTTACCTCGAGCCAACCAACAGTTGTGAAATAATCAACGCCGAAGAACTCCCTAAATGGATTCAACTATACAATCCCAACAAATGGATTTACTCTGTGCGTAAAACCACGGTTGTCACAATCATTTGTGGCGATACCACTGCTCAACAAGCCCTTCGAGGAACAGGAATCTTGAGTATGGGAATGAATTGCGAACTTAGGCAAGATCATCTGACATTGCAGTCCCACAACGTTTATCCAAAATCAATGAAGTCTTCGTTCAATCCTACACAAAATCTCACAGATTTGTTGCACTTGGAAAGCCAGGAGCCTCTCCTCAAATTCACGGCACCTATCACTCATCGTAATTTTGAGGAAATTAAGAATTTACAGCAACAAATCCAAGACCTGAAAGGGAAGGAAGTTCTTCCTCATAAAATAGATGTAAACAACACACACCAACTTGCATTGGGATACACAGCCCTTGTAATTGCTGTATTAACAACGTCTACCATATTGATCATCAAGTGCTACAAAAAGAAGGAGACATCCAGAGACAGACCAATTCCAGCCCCAAGATCTTCATTTGGCAGTCGGTTTGCAATCGACCCGGAACTCATCAATTGCCCAGAAGCTGGTCAAGGCGGGGGAAGATGTTAAGAAATGCAAAAAATTATCGTCAACCAACAAATCTCGATCAAAACACGCGCACATGTAATTTGACGACTCTTCCGTTCCAGCCGCGATGGATCAAAAATATTTCGATTTTATGGAAACAATTCTGCTTAGGTAGCAATTTTGTATGTTACCTGGGCAATAATTGTTTACGCAGCAATTCAAATGGAATATGTTAAGTTTATGCTATTTTGTTTATGTATTGATTTATTATTATATTTAATTTGTAAATTTTTGTAATTGTAGTCATAGGTATAAATATCTGTACTATCTGTAAATAAATTCATTCATTCCAACGGAATCGAAGCTTGAGCGTGTTATTAACACCTTTTTCAGCTAACATTTACTGTGCTTAGGTGTATCACCTATAGCACAACTCAACAAAGGTCTAGGTGTAACACCTAAACCTACAATCAGGCGAAGAAGCAAAAGAGCTTCTCCGCATAACAAAATACAGATGCGAACAGTTATTTTCAGGTATGAAGGGAAATAAGTCTCCTATTAGAAACAGTATTGATGTATTGCTTTGAAGGTAATCACTGCGAACAAAATTTCTTCCGAAATAGGAAAAATATGCAGTCGCAGAGAACAAATGTCAAGTGTCGGGGCGTAAACATTAAATTTTTCTTGTTCTTTTATACAATGTTTATTATTTATTTATTTATTTGCCAAACAAGGCATACTTAAACCTACTAAAGAATTATACACATTTCGCATTTATGACTAAGGTACAAAGTCGGCTTGTCTATGCCTATTTGTGGTAGTAATTGTGATGATAGAAGGGATATAATTTTTTGTTTATAGGATGTTTTTTTAATGTGGGGTGAGAAACAAGCACTGTGGCTGTTAAAAGTCATACAACATCTGTTGACGAGTTCGTTCTTTGCATATTCTGTCCGATGAGGGTATTCTTTAAGCATTTTGGTATGCCTATGGTGACGAACTTCGGTATTGAACTTGATTCTATCGGACAGGAACTGCGCCTTAACGTTATCGTTTAGGACGTCCAAAGTTAAGCACGAGACAAGCACTTTCCTTCTATGTGACAGCGGCATGAGTTCTAACTTCTTGAGTCTGTCCGTGTAGGGCGGTAAGTTGAAAAAGTCGCGCGGGTCGTGTAGGTTTCTCAGAGCGAAGAGGAGAAATTTTTTCTGTATTGATTCCAACCTACTGCTGCTTACCTGGAATATAGGGTCCCAGATCGGGCACGCTTATTCCAAGATAGGACGGACGAGCGAACAGAAAAGAGTTTTTGTGACCCGAACGTTATTGAATTCTCGGGCTCTTCTCTTTAAAAAACCCAAAAGCTTGTTGGCTCCTGCAGCAATATTAGCCGTGTTTTTTTAATGAACTACATACATATATAGTTCTTTCATCGAGTTTATTAAAAAAACGACAAGGGAAATTTGGATGCTTAAAAATTTCAAAATTAAACGGAAGTTAAGTGTTATTTTTTAAACTGTTACACGAAATCCTCGCTAGAAAATTATAAATATGTTTCTAAAAAATTAATTATTTGCTATAATTACACTTTCCTGTTGTTTTTATTTTTAAATTACGTCTTTCCGACCCCCGAAAGTATGCAACATGCCAACCCCCGAAAGTATGCAATATGCAAATTAAGAAATTTCCCAAAACCTCGATAGAAACCCCGCTAAAACCTAGGTTTTCAGGCTCCTTAGCTATTTCCTTATTTTATTAACATTGGAACTTTTCGTTAGCGCCCCACGCTTTTTTACATTTCGAAACGTAGGTTGTTCCCATATACTGGCTGGAGCAATACAAATTTTACATTAAAAATTATTTTTTACTTTTTAGCTAATTTTAAATTAAAAGCGTATTTTTTGGTTTTTTTAAACTATATATTTTATTTTCTACTTTTTAGTCTATCATATGGCTTCTACCATTTTCTTGTCACCACCATCTTAGATTTAAAATGGTGTATCAGTCAGCACTTTCCCCAGCGCCGTAGCGAGGGTCTCGGGGGCCCTTGTGCAAGATTTCGTAAGGGGCCCTTGAAAATGAATTTCTAAAAAAAATGTGATTTCGAAGCCTTTTCGAAGTCCATTAAAAAAAGGGTTCAAAGGTCGTGAGAAACTGAAGACAGCATTATACTTTGGTTTAAACAATTTCTTTATTTCTCATATGTGTGCACATTAGGGTGGTTCAAAAATGGAAAAAAAATTCAAAAAAACGTGCACCCCCCTATCTTTAAGTTCAATTAAAATGATGATTTTTGGCGGCAACCGGAGAATTTTTGATTGACACTAACCATTGCCGCCGAGCACATTTCGTTTTAGAGATTTACGATTTTCAACAGCTGTTTTTGACAGCTTTCATGTTGCAAACCTTTTATTTGACGTCATATTCGTAATCAGCGACCTCGAAAACCCTCTATAGCACGAAATTTCACGTCATTTTGAAAAAAATGTAAAAAAATGAAATATTTTGTTCATAGTTGACAGCGCTTTTGACCTTTTAACCTTCGATTTGACGTCAAATTCGTAAATCAGCGACCTCGAAAACCATATAGAAGCCACGATCTAGGTAGTTTAATGGACGTAAATGAACTTTACGCCCAATGCCTGACGCTCATCCCATGAAATCGCTACTTAATGCATGTAAATAATAAAATCATAAGCTCTCTAACAAAGCAGCGTTCATTAAAAAAAAGTGTTCTCGAAAACATTTTCTATTAGATACTAATAAGAGCGTTCTAGAAAAAAAAGTTTCCCAAGGGCCCTTTCCATAAAAAAGTAGATCCGATTTTATACAATGTTATAAAAACGTTATCGAAGATCTTTTCTAGCTCATACTTTAAAATGAATTCTAAAAAAAAAATCCCTGGTGCGCCGCACCGCCTGCACATGCCTAGTTACTGCGCTGCTTTTCCCACCTTGGCTTCGGTGGGACCTCATAGTCTACATCATTTAATGAACTCTAGCTCTTTATGCTACTTGGCTCAATCATCAGACTCCTTCATACACTTTCATTTGATACCCAAACCGAGTGGGTTTTAAAGAAAAAGGTATCCGCCATTCCGCTATTTTGTGTTGGCCGCTATTTTGAATTTAGAATTACGCTACGCAGCTAATTGTATTGTAGTTGAAATACCCATCCATTTGATACCCATGTCGGGGGGTCGGCGAACGCAATTGCAAAATTCAGCCGCCATCCTGGACCCGTCATCTTGATTTTTTTACAAAACAGTCAGATTACATTGTCATCCAAACTAAACACGTGTGCAAAATTTCAGCTCAATCGGAAACCGGGAAGTGGGTTAAATTTAACTTACAAGATTTTATTACATAAGTTACAAGTGAAGCTAATAAAAGCGTATTATTAAAATGTGAACTCTCTTATCAATGGTATTAAATTTACCAAAACAACCAAAGGAAAAACAAAATTATAATAGAATTGCCATCATGCACAATTATGATGATTTAATAATTTAAAACACGCTTCAAATTCACTATATAATAGTAAATGACATTGCGAATTTAGTGAAAGGTGATTTAGTTAGTTCATTTTGAGAACAGAAACAATCCACTCACTCTCCACTACCGCAAGTTTTCATTGCGTTACTTTCCATTTTTTATTCTAGTTTTTAAACTTGCACATTACAATGCTACAATTGCCACGGGCAAATGTCACAAAATGATTTTCGAAAATATTCGACAAGCATGCTAAGACCAAAAATTTCTTGTGACATTAGTATTTGATATTTAAGTATTTTAAACCTATCCGAGATTGTGGTTAAAGGTAACCTTTGACTCTCGGTCAAAGGTATTCCGCGATGGTGTTTACGGCCGCTAATCTTTATGAATTCATGCAGTGTTACATCCATCAACTTTATCGGTTGTGCATGGGGTGTAAGCTCTTGATTGGTGAAAATGAGCGGTTGGCAGGCAGTAGTTTGATCTATGCTGCATAATATTTACTTTTTAATGGAAACATGATAACACTCTTTTTGAAGGCTTCGCACAAATGTCCTATCAGGTGATCCTAGTCGATTCTTTAGGTTAATTCCAAGACTAAAAGCGCTTGTAAACATTGAAAGCTGTAGAACAGGACTCAAATAAGAGTTGAGATAATTCCTTAGTCAAGCTTAATCATCAAGGAAATAAGTTATCCTGTAGAATAAAATGCCGCAGCGGTAGCCCCGTATTACCTTTAACAATCAGCATCCTTTCAGTTTCAGGGCTAGATAGAACAGAATGGGGGTTGATATACACTTTTTAGATTGGGTAAAATATCGCTTCAACAGGGCCATCTAGGAGATAATGTGCTAATAACTTGTTGTTTTTGGGAACATTATGATTTAAGACATATTGGCATGGGAGAAGATTATAAGAACTTAAATTTCCAATATTAAAGGTCTCAGGGAGGGCTTTGAAAATTCCTTTGCTGTGGCTATCAATTTAGATGGAATATAGTACCGAGTTTCATAATATTTCTGACAAAGGGAAGTAACTTTGCTAATTTAATTATTATTTGCAAATTATTAGCTAGATATTGCGTCCTAAATGTACGCAATTGCTAGGGCATTGCAATTTTAGATGTAGGAGAAATCTACTAAGCAGCTTTTGTCTAACCTTCGTTCGATAGATGTTAATACCTCAGAACTTAACTCGTTGGACGTCGATGTAAACTCATTTAATTCATCTTTTACGGAGGTACGTTGATTATCTTGCTCCAAGATTCTCAAACAGCTTTGGACGTTGATGTAAACTCATTTAATTCATCTTTTTTCAATCTCCTCCTAATTTCACACCATCCTCAATTTTCAAATTTAGCGTTGACTATGATGGAAATCTTTGTACTTCTCCTAGCGTGGGTACATTTGCTTCTCGGGCGTCATCGTTTTGTTGAAGACGGGGTTCTGGTATATGTGTTTACTTACGCTCCTTTAATCCTTCATGGGATATAGGGCAAACGGCTAACAAAGTTCTCGGAAGGTAGTGGCACCAAATTTGTCACTTCTACCAAAACCCGAGCGGAGTCACTGCAGACGAACACCTGGCAGCTCTGGGGTACTTCTTCGGATGGAGCTAATGGGAGACGGTTGAATGGTGAGTTCTCTACCACAAAACAGCGATTTAAATCGGGTGGACTGAGAGTTAGCAACCTACTCCCATAAAAACAATCGGTAAACTATGCTTCGAAACCAGCTGGTATATTTACGTAAATTGCTTTCATTTTTGTTCAGCAGCTCGCTAAAAAAATTCCTTCCACTTTTTCTTTACATACAAATTTACAAATATGTAAATTAATTGATGCCACAATTGGTGATATTAAGAACATTTGAGTTTTGCGTTACAGATGACTACACGTATTCCAAAGACTTATAAAACGATTCATAACAGAGATGACGTCCACCGAATGCAATTTCCAAACGAAGTTCCATATTGAACAAACATTTTCATGTGATACAACCGTAACCAGAAATTTTCAGGTGGAAATTTTAGCATCAGTTAAACTCGTTATTGTAGCTGTGATACATAAAATTTAATGGAAACGTCAGCAATCTAGCGAAAACAGAAAAATTGTGCGAAATTGAGCTTTTTTAGAGCAAAGTAATTCACATTCAGCGGATGGTGGCTACGGCAGACGCCCCCAAAAGATACATATATTGAAAATCTACATACGCGCAGTAGCTTGGCCTAGAGATTAACTAATTGGATTCTTGCGATATTGGACCCCATTCGTCGGGAGAAATTGGAAAACGCCGGCCATAATCACATTGGTGGGGCTGGCACTAATTTCGACGTTCACCATTTGGAGCTTTTATTTCATACTAATACTAAAAGTTTGGCTTGAATTTAATTAAATCTTATGAATGTTGTGGTCAGTTTACTGTATGTACGACTATAAATTACAAATTAAATAAAATGTCCTCGAATTTAAAAAGCCGAGTTCATATAGATACCAAACATGTGGCTGCAATTAACATTTTAGCTGATGAGACTGTGGGGTTTTGAGATTTAGTAGTAATTAAAATTCTATAAAGCGATTTCAAAATAACCTCACCTCCTACCTAATTATAATTATAATTATAAAATTCAACCTAAAAGTCAAATAAAAAAAATTGTAAGCAATGCTACCCGTCAAAAGTATATCTTCATTATTAAGGAAGGATTAATGAAGACTTTTTTATAATAAAAAAAGGTCCACAAAAAGGGCGGCCAAGAAATAATAAATAATTGACTCCATTGTATCCTGTATTGAGATTGTAATCTTGCAGGGTAACAAGGGACACGCAGAAACCCTTATCGCCTCAAATAATTTAAACTGAGGTTAAATTAGGTGCCCTTGGGATACTTATACCAGTTTATTACGAAGTCATTACATTTTTTTCTGTTAATTTAAAAAGAAATATTGTTAATTTATTTCCGCAGGAAGAACTCACAATGCTGCCATTCTGTAAATGTAGTAAAAGTGCCCTCTCTAAAATCAGATGTTAATCATATAAATTTTATTGTAATCATTCACAATCACGGTGCTGCTTGTGGAAAAAGGCCTTAAGTTGAAATTTGTGGGATGAAGATGAATGTTTACAATGTATTCTTTGGTTAAAATATAATGGACCATAACTGAAGAACGTAACTGGAATATGTAACAGAATACCCTTCGGGATGTTTACAAAATAATAACCGTGTGGTTCAAAATTGTAGATCAATTTGCGTCTTTTTACAAATATTGTTATGGGTTACAGAATGTGAAATAATTTTTTGAGGAAATATAAACAAATTTTATTTTTTTTTATGTGAAAGTCTAAGCTCAGTCCGGCATGTCGTTTGTGGCATGGTGAATTGTATCGTAGTAAGCTTAGCTGGAAGGATAGAAAAAGAAAAGAATAGATTAACGCACGTCTGGGGGTTGGATGAAGAGGAAGCGATGAATATTGCGTTAGAGCTCTTGGATGTTTCACGAGTTCGGGAAGTCTGACTCTTGAAGGTTATATGTACTATGGTCGAGTTGTTTTAGTTATTGATCGATAATAGATCCAAGGACAGAGGAGAGGTACTGTAAGCCCTAAACTTTTCTACAGGGTGTATTGCTGAAACTGACAAAAATGCCCGGCTGTGGATAGGTCTTGGATAGACGAACAAAAAATCGTATGGGGGGTTGTCCCGAAATTATTCATAAGAATTGATAAAATTTGAAACAACTTGCTTGTTTCTACTTCTGTCCTACGAAACTCAACTCTGGGACTAAGTCCGTGCCAATAGGTCCTTAATTCCGTCATATTTTTATCTTAGGGGTAAGGCGGTTCCGGGTTCGAATCCCGGCAACCCCACTGTCCTTCGCCTTTTCCCCTATTCCACCTACATAACTTTCCTTAGTTCTTTTCCCTCTTTATGTTCCTGACTTGTCATAGCCTTCGTTAGCCATTCCGCGCACCACCAAAAAAGCGCATGTCAATGGTTGGTTGGTGAGATTCAACTCGTTTCCAATATTAAACTCTCCAATGAGTTGTTTCTCGATTCCCCGATGTCAGATTCGCGATAGTAATGCCCATTTAGTCCTAAGGAACTGAATTGAGATTTTCTTCCAAATCAAAAAACAAACATCTCAATGCCTGCGATTTTTAAGAGATGCGCGTTCCTTCCTTTGGCAGCAGCCCGTGCTATAGCCTACAAATCCTATACTGGGCCCGCCTTGATTACAGCTCGTTTATCTTTCAGGCACCTGAAAAACCACTTTGTAGTGAATTGACAGCTGTATTAATTCAGCGGCTTCGGTAATGACACAACATTTGTCGCGCAATTCTAGTCTAGCCAGCTCGGATCACACACTTCAGCCCTCCTTTTAGCGCAACTCTGTGGAATAATCTTCGTTCTTATTCCCTGCTGTCCTTTAAATCAAGTATATACTACATTACATCAATACTTGAAGAGTACACTGATAAAAAAATTGTTTTGATTCCAGCAATTCCATAATCTTCCTTTCGTTGGCTTGAGTAGAAACATTTTTCAGTCTTAACATGAGAATGCTGTCTCAGAGTAAGACACTAGAAATTCTTCAGCCAAGCAATTATATTTCTTCGCTCAACACTTATATTTTCGGGCAAGATATTTTTTTCTCGAAATAAGATTGTTGAAATTTTTACTCAAGAAACTAAATATTTTTTTATTCAAAACAAAATTTGTATTAATTCATGACACGATGAAGTTTTATTATTATTATTATTATTACAAGAGGCAGGAAAGCCTGAAGGCACAACCGACCAAGTTAAGCGCACACGGACTATAGATCCAAAAGGCGCTGAGGCGTGAGGTTACTTAAATTGAGTCAGTGATATCTAGAGATCTGAGAAGTCTAAAAAAAGGACTATTATGGTTCTGACCGGGGTCTAGTAACGAGGAAAGTGGAGGAAATTCACCGAAGAGGTTTGGAGTTTCTAGGCATTCAGTCAAAACATGTCTAACTGTGAGGTGGGGTGCATAAGCGTAATTGTTGCAGGTCCGGGGAGAGGAATTAGTGAAAAGGTGTCCGTGGGAGAAAAGGGTGTGACCGAGTCTAAATCTGCAGAGCCTTATGTCCAGGAAGATCTGGATTGTATTGGGCCGGGGATGGTAATGGAGTATGGATGCGTAAAAAGGACGAAGAAGTGTTCCATTTTGAGAGTGCTTCCGTGTGAAGGACGTTAAATGCATAAAGGCGAAAGCTGGATTCTGAAGGAGGAATGACGATTGAATTGTTGTCGGAGAGGAGGACGTTTTTGGCGAGGCTATCCGCAGCCTCATTTCCTTTTATACCAACATGTCCTGGAATCCAGCAAATTTTTATGTGACTATTCTTCGAAAGTAGGCAACGGATGATAGACGGAAGATAGCATTTGTTGTTTCTATTTCTGATGGCCAGTACCGAGGATAAGGAATCTGAAAATTAGATGGTTGGAAGGGGTGTTCTGTAGAATTTTGATTGCTTGGAAGATGGCAAAAATTTCTGCAACTTGAGCGGAGGTGTGGTGGGCCAGGAGGCCTGATTGTAGCAACCTCTTGATTTATTACCTTTGCCACCACGAAGGGAACCTTCGAGATAATACTTCTTGGTGGAGTTGGCGGTAAAAAGTGGAGGGGGTGTCTTTCTTGTTGTGGGGTTCGGCGTCCTTGACAAAGTGGTGTGATAGAGGGTACCAAGGAGCCAGATTATGCTTAGGTGAAGGCGTGTATTCGGGTATAGGTATGTTAAGTTCAGCTAAAAGCAAAGTGCAATGTCGGAGGGCAGAAAAACTTTTGAAATTGGAATTGATATAGTTGCGGAGCCGGAAATATAGAGGTGCAGAAGGGCTTATGATGTGTTGTGAAAGAAGTTTAATTTGGGTCATTCCGACTCTCGCAGGTAGGTATATGAGTGAAGCCTCTTTCTACCAATAAGGAGTCGATTGCGGTGGACCGAAGGGCACCAGTGGCAGATCTAAGGACATTGTTGATGGCGGTTTGAAGAGGGTGGAGAACGGTAGCTGGAGAATTACCGTATATTGAAAGACAGTAACCAGCAGTGCCGAGGATAAGAGATTTACAGATGTGCAAGAGAGGGTCAATTGACAGTCCGTTTTTGCGGGAAGCAAGACATTTCACCAGATTGTTAATTTTTGCCATTTTGTTGACCACTGTCTTGATATGTAGGTTCCACCTACGGTTTTTCGTGAAAAGGAGACCTAAAATGCTCAATTGGTTAATTGGTGTAACGAAATAATCTCTGACAGAGATGGAGAGTACGATGCAGTACCGTTTTCTACAGATGTGAAGAAACTCTGCTTTGTCCTGAGAGAAAATTGCTTCGGCAGATGAGGCCCATGCTACCGATGTTTTCAGTGCTACGGTTAGTTTTTTTTTTGAAACAGAAGTAGGTCTACCCGAGCTGAATATCAGAAGGTTGTCAGCATTAATGTAAGATCTGATATTATTAATTTTGCTTAAACTGAAGCAGACGGAAATGGTGTACAAGTTGAAAAGGGCACATGAAAGCGGAGAACCTTGTGGAGTTCCGTTCTGAAGCGACATAATGGGCGAAAGGAAGCCATTGACTCGTGCTTGAATGGTCCTGTGGCTGAGGAAGCTGAGAATGAGGAGTGTGAAGCTCTTCTCAACTCGTAAATTTGCGAGTTGGTTGGCGAGGAAAGGAGCACTTAATCTGTCGTAAGCTTTCGTTAGATCTAGCGAAAGGATCGAGGTGTGTTGTCGTCGAGCAAGACTATCGCAGTCGTCAGAATCTAGAAGATGAAGGAGAGTGTGAGTGCCTCTCTGAGAAATATAAGCATGTTGGGACTTGAAAAGGAAGTAGAGAGGGTAGCGTTTATTCTATTTGAGATCAGAGATATAGGGCGGAAGTCACTGATGCACAGAGAAGTAGAAGCTTCTTTGGAGATGGGAATGAGGAGCGCATGTTTCCAGGCCCAGGGGAAGGAATTTTGAAGAAGGATACAGTTGTATAAATTAAGAAGGCGAATTTGAAATGAATTAGGAGTTTTCCTGATTAGTTCATAGGAGGTCTTATCGAGCCCTGGGGTTGAGCCCTTAAAGGAATTTAAAGCATTTTTAAATTCACTCAAGGTAATAGGATGGCTAAGTGCAACGGCTGCATCACCAGGATAACGCTGCATATCGGAGGCTATATTTTCTTTACATTGCCTATGTTTAGTGGTGAAGTTGTTGTCGGCTGAGTAGCTCGACCAAACGGTGGCAAACTCTTCGGCAATTTCAGGGGAACTGGTAAGATTTACACCACCTGAATGAATGTTGGATATGAGCCTGGTGGATGCACCAACCGTAACTGCACGTACATACCTTTGCCCAAGCTTCCTTAAGATTAGTGCGGACATCTATGGAATTCACAAAAGAATACCATGAGCCCCTTTTAGCTTTTTTGATGGTTCGTTTTAGAATAGCTGAGTCCAGACGGAACCTCAGAAAATTAGACTGGGAAAGATGACGACGCGACTTCAGAGATGCCAGGAACTGTTTTTAGTCCTTATCAGAGAAAGAATTTCGCGTGTCATCCAGTTGGATTGGGATACGGATTTGGGATGGCTAGTAGGGATGGAGCGAACGCCGCGCCACGGAGAATTTTTCTGAGTTTAACCGCTTCCTGGTCAACATTTTACGAGATAGGACAGGCTGACGATAGGTCAGCAACTTTTGTCGAGAAAAGATCCCATTTGGCTTTTTTAATAGAAAATAGGCAACGTGTTCTGTATCGAGAGTAATGTTCGATCTTAAAATGACAGGGAAGTGGTCACTGCCCTCAAGGCTGTCGTGAGTTGTCCAGCTAAGAAAGGGAAATATGTTGAAGGAGCTAAAAGTAAGGTCTATAGATGTTAGAGTGTTTTGGGTGGATAGATGAGTGCAAGCGCCATTGTTTAGGAGGACAATGGGCTGATTATTAGATATCAGCTCTTCTATCATTCTACCTCTAGCGTCAATGGAAGGGCAGCCCCAGCAGGAGCTGTGGGCATTGAAGTCACCACCTATAATAAACGTGTTTGGTAGTTGATCGTAAAGATCTTGGAGGTCAGTAAGAACGACATTTTGAACAATTTATAAGTATGCATTAGCAAAGGCTGTAGGGGGACAAGAGTGAATAAGAACAGAGTTCGCCACAAGGTCTGTACGTAGAGGTAAGTGAATGTGGGATACGGATTTACGGACCAGTATAGAAACACCACTTTTTCTGTTTGGGTAACTCTTATTGTAGTGGTAGCAAATGTACTGGCCAACGTTAGACGGTCCTTCGCCCACCATCAGCTTAGTTTCTTGCAACAGGACTATATACGGTTTGTAAAGATGTAATAAATTCTGCAGATAGGAGAGGTTATTATAAAAGCCGCGAATATTCCATTGCAGGTATATAAGATTTTTTATCGAAAACATGGGTATGAAAAGTATAAAGTAAAGAAAAAACAGTAAAATCTACAGCAGGGGAAAAAAAAGCTTAAATGAAGGACGAGGATATTTATTTAATAATTCCAAGTAGATTTTTTATTGAGGCTTTGGGGTTAATTTTGCGCTTTATTTGTTGTTTTTTCTTTTTGTGTGATTTGGCTATTGAAGTTGCGGAAGAGGTAGCGCAATCGGATTCCGAAGGAGAGGAGACAGATTCCATTCTTTGTAAATCTGCATCTTCTTTAGGTGCTGCATTGGACAGAGCGGGTTTACTAAATTTAGAAAAAGTGGTAGGAGTAAAATTGCAATTCGTTTGAGTCTTAAGAGTAGTAGGTGAGTGAGAGCAGTTGTTGAGGGAAAGCGGTAAGTTGTTAGTAGGTACAATTGTAGTAGATGAGTTTTTAGGATTTGTGTCAGAAGATTGAGCTGCGTTTAGGAAGGATGAGGTAGGTGTTGCTGAGGTTTGAGGCATTTCATGTGAAACGGAATTAGAAGCAGAAGTTAGAGGGGTGGGGGAGGATTTTGGATTGGGTGCTGTAGGTGCTATAAGAGTAGCACTTGAAGCAGCAGATGAATACGATATGTTGGGATCAGTAGATGTGAGTTTTAGATGTTCGAAGTAGTGCTTTCTAGCCTCGTACTTGGAACACTTGTATTTGGTTTGAATTTTAAGCACCTCTTTGGCTTCCGTATATTTTGGACAGTCATTTGTTACCAATGCTTGACTATCAACTCAAATATCACTGTTCACTTCTAGAGATCACAGACGACTGATGAAGTTTTAATTCGAGAATATTTATTGAGGCAATTCACTATTTTATTAGGTACCTTGAGTTGCTTAAATTAAAAAAATGAGTATCTCAAACCAAGAAATTTTTTTCTTACTTCTAGTCGTTACTTTTGTCTTCATCCAAGACAATAAAACGAAGACTATGAGTATTGCTTATCCGAAGACAATTTTGTTTTCGTTATATCCAAAACAGTATTTGCTTGGTTCAAGAAAAAGTCTCTTAAGCTAAAAAATTTTTCATCAGTGTATGACCATTGATTATAGAGTAAGTAGATGAGGACATACATTTCTCCAGTTAGTACGCTAGGTGGCGATAGTTGTACGGATTTATAGCAGACACAATGCTCGCCATAAGCAGCGGGCTAGGAAAGCTTTATCGCTCTCATATGAAACTAATTTAAATAAATATGCAGAGCTGCGAATTTCTGTTGTAAACCTATAAAACCAATGGAAATGGATTTTAAACGATAATTTAATAATATTATTTCATTAAACATGCATATTTTTAGTAAAACTTGAAAAAAAACAGCTTTGCGACAAAATTTTAAAAAGCATTACAAAGCCCTTAACTCATGTTAGAAGACAAGCCAAAAGCTTGGGATCTAAAAGTAGAGTCCTGTAAACATATTTCTTGATCGGTGGTTGAAATTTAACAATGAAGAAATGAATGAATGGATGAGAGGTGCAAATGTAAATTGAAATTTTGCATTATGTTTTTTTGTGTATAAACTATTTCAAAATATAAATTTAAATTTATTTGTTTACAATAACAAAAAACAATAAATAAATCAGAAAAGCCAAAGCCATTGCATTACTTGCAAAAACGATTTTTACAAAATTTCAACCGCGAATAACTTTTTAAGGAAACGTGCTCAGGAAACCTGCTCAGGTCAACCCTCCTTACAACCCCTAACCCATGAAGGGTGATAAAGTAAATATTTACCCAAAATTATAAGAATTTTGCCATATAGATACATGTACATATATATTCTACTCCACCATCCCTTCATTTAAGTATGGTAACTTCAAAAAAACCACCCCGTTGCTTACTTTCCGACAGCATAAAATGTTAAAATTTAATTAAAATAATCCAATTGAAAATAAAAATACTTGAAGTTATTAAAAACAAACCAGCTTGGATTCATTATTAGCGAGTCCCTCGACACAAAAACTCACTGGTTTTGTGTGGTGACAAAAAGATTGCAAACAAGTTGGAATTCTTTATGTTCAGGTTTCAACGAGAGCCAAAGCAAAGCAGAAAGTTGTAGATGTACACATATTGTGTAGGCATAAGCCCGATGAGGGAACAAGAACTTGCGTTGCTTGGGACAACCAGATCTAATGTGGGAGCATGGTGTTGGTACGAGAAAGTATAGACGAAGAAAAATCTAGAATATAAAGCTCTAGTTTGTATAAATTAACCGAAAATCGAAAGATCTTCGTGATATTCAACATTTGTCATACTGGGTAGTTCGTCATGTGAGGCTACACGTCACAAAATTTGCTCGCACCTTTTTCCCATAGACTTTTATCCGTGAAACAAAAGAAAAGCTGAAACAGTGCTGCACAGGCATTCGGTCGGCCGTTTCATTCAAACTTTGAAGTAGGACGGTCAAAAGCCTCTTTCGTGTGCGAATACAATTAAACGCCACATACAGGTTATTAATAAGTTCTATAAAACATATCTACTATATTTTCATTCATTTTTGATTGTTTCCTTGCTTCAAAGGTAAAATTTTTTTTTAACTACTTGTCATTTTTTAAACGTTGTTACTTTGCAAATTACTGAGTTGATTGAGTAGATAGAAAACCACCCCTCTACAAAACTACATTCCATTTTTGCAGAAACTTGAGAGTAGAGTAATGCTTTCAACGGAATCAAGGTAGTACTGCATGACGTCGAACTTAGCCGGCGTTGGTCAATTCTCTCACCTTTTTTTTTTTACATGTGGCAGTGCTAAACTCAGGAGTCACCCTTTGTACTACTAGTCCGTCATGTCATTTGTCACGTCATGGTGCAATGTCTAGCAGTAAGCTTAGTACGGGGGAGGGGGGGGGGTTATAAAGGTACGGCAGGGTATTGAAGAAGGGGGCGATGAACCCTGCGTTTGAATGGATGTTGTATGAGCTCGGAAATACTGACTGCGAGAGATCATTCCAGAGTCGAGTTGTTCTATTCAGAAACGAATTCATATCTTGTTGAGTGCGTGAAAGGGGGAGTTGCAGGTGGAGGGAATGAGATGAGTGGTCTAATCTGGTGTTGCGGGTATAAGATTGCCGTGGAGGCAGGAGAGCGTTTAACTCGAAGGAACAGTCACTAAGATAGTAGCGATAAAATTTTGTCAGTGTTGCTACATTCCTACCTGATATCTTTTTAATATTCATTAATGATCTGCTCTCAATCCCCTCAAACCCATTTCATAGTTTTGCCGATGACGGTACTCTGCGTTACTCCTACGCCTTTTGCAATCTTGTCTCCTAGACCGTGAACCCATGCCCAATGGTAATAAACCGGACATTGAAAGCATTCTTGATTGGGGCCACAAGAATCGCATCGAATTCTACGTAACCAAAACGAAGTACTGTCTTATCTCTACAAAACCTTCACCGTCCCTCCACTTATCTCAGTGGGTAAAAAGAATATAATGGCTGAATCATCTCTTAACATATCAGACGTAATTTTATCTTCAGATCTGCCATGGAATAATTACTGTTGAGGATTTAATAGTTACTATACCTCAACACTATAAACACTTATTAGAAAATCTGATAAACCTAATTTGTAGGGAAAAACTGGTAACGAGAATACTTAGCTTCTCCTATAAAAATATACACGGTGTCCCGTCCTGGCTTGGCAAGGATTAATGAATTGGCTTCGATAACCACGGCAAGCGGCACTTTAGTATTTTCTACTGTGCCGCTCGTATCATGGCCGAGGCTTTACTCTTTATATACAGTAGTATGATAAATTTAAATTGTACATTTTATATAAAAAAAATATGTGCATTGCTTGGCCAGAGGAGGAAATATATTAAGATATTATACGAAACCATCCATTACTCTACGATATTACTCTTTTTCGGAACGAAACAAGTTCGCACATAACCGTTAACCAAATCGTCTAAAAATAGCCAACAGCTATTTTTGTCCAAAGAGTAAAAGTTGCGAATTAATGTAATGTTGTAGAGAAACAAGTATTAATTAAGGCAAATTAGGCTCGAAATTATTATGAAATAAAATCATTATTAATTTAAATGAATCATATTTAACATGTGAATTGCTATATTTTTTCCCATTATTGGATTCATTCCGGTTATGGCTTTATCTGATATAATTTCATTCGTTTGCCATCAGTAATAATTTTCCGATAATCAAATTTTGTTCTGTTTGTAATTTGAATTCGTTGTATATTAGGTACATGCTAATGGGGGTGTATCGTGACATCTTTCAATTACCGAATTTTCACATATTTCTTCGGATTGTGCTCAAACAAATGCGAAAAATAAATACAAGCAACAAACAAGGAAACTTTTGCACAATAAGTTTCGTTTGAAATTATTAGCGTGTGTATTTCAGGGAAAGTATGGAGAACATTTATTATACTTCACATTTAACATCGATGGTATTTGTGCGAAAACAGATATATAGGCAAGTGATAATTCGTTGGTCTTTCGCTAGTTTATCATTAATATATCAAAGGAGGACACTTAAGGGAGCTATTTACGAAGTCGCCCCATAAATTAGCCATGAGCATTCGTATGTATGCCACTACCCTACTGTGATAATGAGTTTTTCGAATTCCTTGCGATTGGCATAATAAAAGTTTAGGGGTCATATAATGTCCCCATTTTTCCGAGGATTGAATTGATGCCTCTAGAGAAAAGGGAAGAGGAATAGAATCTCACTAATCCGAAAATGCTGTGCAGACAGCTTCTGGCCACTCCGAAACTCAATCCTTGTAATCCTGGAAGAAGGAATTGATATCGGATTGGTCAATCGGTGCTACAAAAAACTCGACACCTTATAATTACTTTTAATTCATCACGTCGAGGCTCTATCTTATCTTGTCTACAATTCATGTTCACGAAAATTATCGCCATTTGCTTGATGTGCCTTTTCTTTTCCATTCCTTATCTGGTTCCGAAGGTTTCTCCGCAATTGTGGCCATCAATTTGCCCTACTTCAGTAGACACATATCGTCTACCATTGCAGTGCTTTCACCTATTTTGGTCCTTGTTAAATAGGTACGAATTGTGCTCTATTGAGCTATTGGCGCCGTACAATACGCATTGAAGTACGTAAATCCTGTTGGGAAATTATATCAAATAAAATAAAGAAACGCCAATTTGCTGGATTTTGTGAACTTCTAGGCTTGACGGGATTCCCCTGCATCCCTCAACCGAATTGAGTGCCTGAATGTATGTATGTAGGATAATAACTATAGAAAGGTAGTCATACGCATAGGAAATGGCATTGAACGACTTTTCACAAGCTTTATTCGAGACCATTATGAGTTGTTTTCGAGAATTACACCAGGTACCATGTTCAAGAGCGGGTTCATTTGAGTTGTTGAGGCGTTCAATTCATTTTTATGCGATGTGAATATTTTCAATGGCTTTTTGATTACCCAACTGACATATGTGGTGAAATCAACTAATCGATTTCTTTAATGTGTTAAAAAGGTTGTCCTTGTGTGGAACTAGGTATATGCCTATGCATGTGATAAACCGTGGCGCTATGATAAAGTTCATTTTGTTTAATTTTTCGACAACTACTTGCGAAGTTTAAAAAGTGGAAAACTTTCAGGCGCGGTATATGTTAAAGGCTAAAGTGTTTGCCTTTCAATTGGTAGCGCCGTGAAACATAACCGAGTGGGGTTTTGTGTCAAGCGGCTATAATCACGTTTTTTCATGACACGATTTGAATAACGAGTTGCATAACGGATTCAAACGTGCTTGTGCTTGAGTTCACTTATTTCGAGTATTTTAATTATTGACAGTAGCAATTATTGCCTCTAGGTAGTGTTAATTTAAATTGAATTACCTTAGAAAACAATTTATTTTACATAGTACAAATATTAAGAGAATGAGTAATTAAAACTGTACCCACACTGCAAAAATACAGATTAAGCATACATATGTACATATACGAGAATTGAGTGATACTGAATAATTTAAAGTTAATATTTTCTACAGTAGCGAGACGGTATTCTTATATATTTAATGATTTATTAAAAAAAATTTAATTATGAATGAAAAACGTCCCTTTTTGTACTTTTTTTATTTTAAGGTTTTTGTATTTTACACATTTGCTACAGAAAGAATTTGCAGCAATTTCTACTAAAACAATAACGAAATTTGTGTTTGATTACTAGATTGTTGACGTTTTCCGCCAGTCGCATGCGCTCTTCTGCTAGGGAGGTTGTGCTGCTTGCGACTGCGGAGAGCTCTCGTTTCATGAAAAAGAATTTTTTTAAAATGATGAGAAATATTTCGCATATTAAAATTATGCTTATTATGATGAATAGGCTGGCTTGTTTGAGCAGGGGTTTTACATGTATTTAAAAGATCTGCTCAACACATATAAAGATAAGTTAACTTTATTCATTCGTCATGCCCGCATCCCTTCCAAAATAATTTTCTTGTTTTCACTAAAAAGAGGGGAAATGATAGAACAATAATTTTAGTAATAAGAGTTGCCCTGGGATAGTTTTCGATCAAGTTAGAGGGTTGACTTCATTTTTATTGAATTTGCCATATCCAAATTAATAAAAGGCGACATTATTAGCGGTTGATATCATCTCTTTCGCAGCTAAACATTTTTTTTATATTGGGTTCATTGAACACTCAATAAGCCGGAAAAATTTTCATTCTTACTAATAATACTATGTTGTATATCAAATTAAAGCCTTATTAAATCAGAAGAAATTGGTGCTTCATTCAGCTTTCTATGTTAATTTGTCAAAATTTTAAGATTTTAGAATTTTTGAAAATTCATAACTAAAAAAATAGAAGTCCAAAATTGGGGTTTTCTTAGTTTCCACCAGAAGAACAAATATAATAAAAATTATAACAATCGGAGGTGGTGAGGACCAAACCAGTGGTTGATTTGATATGGAATGACCCACAGAGAAGCTTTTGAAGTAAGCAATATAATTTTATTTATAAGTTAATACTTTAGTAATGTTTTTATTGCAGAAATTTTTAAGAACTAATGGAGGAAAATTTATTACTATGTAATGGAATAGTATCACCAGGAAAAAATATTTTCCTAAAAATATGGATTTTGGTACACCCTGAAACATTTTTAGCTGCAGATGACCGTTTCGGAATTGCACCCAGTAGTGTTTATTATATGTATATTCGTGGAAATCATCGTGGGAAATGAAATTGCGTACACAAAACGTTCTAATCAGCTCTGCAATAAAACGTGCAATTAAAAAGATATTGGCAAAAAACTACTTTGGAATTCACGTTTAAAGCACTATAACTCGTGAAATTTTAGCCCTACGTAAAAAATAATTATAACAAAAATTAAAGATAATTGTGTGTTCTATAAGTCTTAGGCGGCATTTTTTTTATGGTGGGTTAACCGTTAACGAAATATAGTGCAAAGAAAGTGATATATAACGTTTGAAGCACTATAACTCCGAACATATTGACTTTACAAAAAGAATTCTGAACAAAAAAGTTAAATCACTTATTTATCTGCAAAAAAAATTTACATTTTTGTCGTTAAATGCATAGTTTCTGAGATATAGAATTAAACGCGTTCCACTTCACTGCAAATTAAGCATAAGGGGCGCCATTTTGAATTTAAGCTCATAAAAATATATAAAATAGTTTGGTAAAAAAAATCGCGTGCGGTATTTTTCGCATTACGAAGGCCTTTTTTCGACCAATTTACTGGACTAATGCAACAGTCGAATTAGCGAGAGCCGTTAAGTACACTGATAGAAAAATTGCCTTGATTCCAGCAATTCGATAGTCTTCGTTTCGTGGACTTGAGTAGAAAAATTTTTCAGTCTTAACATGAGAATGCTGTCTCAGAGTAAGACACTAGAAATTCTTGAGCCAAGCAATTGTATTTCGTCGTTCAATATTTTTATTTTTCGAGCAAGATATGTCATTTTCGAAATAAGATAACTCAATAAACTAAATATTTTTTTATTCAAAACAAAATTTATATTAAATAAAGACACGATGAAGTTTTAATTCGAAAATATTTATTATAGTGGAGTCAGATGAGCATCAAATTTTAGTGAAAAGGGAATTGTCTCCAGAGTAAATTTTTTTTTTGGAACATGTTAGTTACATCGAATACTATACGAAATGGACATTTTCTACCTCTAGCAACCGCCGCTACGTAAGTTATCGGCCATTATGTCAAAAATTTACCATTTTGGTCGTTCTTTCTAAATATAAATGCGTATATCTCGGCATGTGTAGGTCCGAAAAAATTGAAAAAAATAGAGGTTGTTCGTTATGATATTGGCTACCAGCGGTTACAATATGAAATCCTTATCTACACATATAACCTCAAAAAAAATCAAAAACTAAAGAAACTACAGAATTTTGGTTTTTCGGTGATAACTTCGAATATTTTTAGTGAAATTTGATGAAATTTTCAAAAGTTATACTTTATAATGGGAACAATAACTGGTTAAAATTTCAAGTCAAAATATCTAATACAAGGCTCAAAAATTGACTTCAAATTTGAAAATTGATTGACCTATCAGTTTTGTGCATCGCTTCGTATGAGGTTCTTGCTTTTTTTTAAATGTAGCTTCTTTTTTGCACTTTTGATGGTGAAAAAGAAAAAATTTTAAACTTGAAGAAAAGTGAAAAAAATCGAATCGAAAATCGACAATTTTTGCATTTTTTCGTAAATTTTTTTAGAAAAAAATCACATTTTTTGATAAAAGTCAATTTTTCGATCATTATATGTCAAAAATGAACTAATAATTCAATAGAAATTGAACTTTGCCAAAAAAAGTCAAATACGGCGCGAGTCTATGTACCGGCGTTACGTAGAACTAAAATTCGTAATTACTTAATTGACTACAAAGTGCTTCGCAATCGCATCAACCTCAAATTTAAAGCTCTAAACGTGAGTTCTATGCTCGCAAGCTTAATCCTAACCTAGATCCGAAGCTATGTCTAACCTTCGCTCACTTAGTATTCATTCTTCCGTCTCGTTGGTCCAGACTTAATAAACTCTATCATTTCTCTTCCTCTGGCACGCGTCTTTTCTACTTTCTTTTTTCTGACAGATTTCAATGTGTTCGACACAACAGCATAATATCCTCTCCTCTGCCGGTGCGTCTGGATGCTCCTCAAGGCTTGATATTGGACCCTATTCTATTTTTCCTGTACATCAGTGATCCTTCCTTCTGTAATTGACGGCTGTTCTTTTCATATATATGCTGATGATCTTCAGCTGTGCAATTCTTTTCCTCCAAGTGATATTGTATCCGGTACTGCCGATATGAATAATATTTTATCTCGAATCAGTGAATGGAGCTCTAATAATTTCCTCAAACGTAATCCAATTAAATCCCAAGTACTGTTTATCAGCCGGCGTCCTATATCCTCTGAACATACTCCTAATCTATTAGTAGGTGATGTTTCTATTCCTGTCGTTGATTAAGTCAAGAGCCTTGGGATATTTATTAACTGTAAGTTTTCCTATTGTAATCACGTTTCCTTCATGCTGTCTAAGATATATGGTACCTTGCGAAAACTGTGGGTGTTCGCGGATCTACTATCACTTTCTATCCATGCCAAGCTTGTGAAATCCCTTATTCTGCCGCATTTTCTCTATGGTACCCTTATTTATGTATCGCTTGATTCGTCCTGTCATCAACGACTCAGGGACACATCCAATGATTGTCTGAGATTTAATAACTTGTAAATTTATAACGAGACCGTATTTTATTTTATAACTAGTGTATTATTCTAATAAAAGCTCTAAATGAGATTTTTGCAGTAGCTTGTCACAACCAACTAAATGCAACCCAATTGTGCGGATTGCAATGTGGGAAATTAATTCTAGTATTTTCAAACATCTTACAATGCAGTTAACTTGTATTAAGTTCATTTTTTAGGAAATAATAAAACAAAACTGATTATAGTTCACAGCTGGTTATACTAAGCACGTCTATTGCAAAAAAAAAACTTACTTTCTTGCTAAGTACATAAATCAATATCATGTAAAATTTTCTGACATCCAATTTTTGGCACAGTATTAGCACTGATGGAAACTGCGACGAAACTTTTAGTATCCGCCAGCTACAGGGGGAAATATTAATAAGATAAGCATTCCCTTTCATTAATTTTTGTTGATGATGGTTCTTGTTGCAATTGAGGACCCTGCGGCTACTGATGAATGGCTGCACACTGCTGTTACAGCCCTTGGGTCCAGTGTAATCTTAAGTTTCGTCAGCTTAAAAAAGTTTTTACCCTCTTTTTGCTATTATATAAGTTTCTTTAATTTAACCTCGTTTCATGGTATATGGTTTGTCCTTTTGTTGTTAGCGCTCATTTGGGTCTGGTTTAGTGGTGGACTTTATCCACATAGTTTGGCTTGTTTTTGCTGTGCTTAATACTGCCACATGCACGGATATTAATTTGTTTGATTGTTTGGCCCGATAGTCATTGTTCATCACCATGTATTGAGGAAGCAGAAAAATTCTTTTCAGTATCGAAAATTTTACTCAATCAAATCAATACGTATTTCTGCTTGAGTTCAAGCTTCAATCTTGAACTCTTCTCCTCTTTTTTTATGTACATAATGTAGATGGAGTTGCTTAGCTTGTTGCTCACCTTTTTAATTTCTGTGCAGCTGTGGAAATGAATTCTTGATGTTAAATTTGATAGATTGACACGCACGAAGGTTTTTTAATTCGCAAGTTTTGTGCTCCAAGAGCAAAGAAAAACTTTTATTGTCTCTTCTCAAGATACTAAAAGGTAAAGCGAAATATCGAGTCGGCATTTCTAATAAACATGACAACAAATACGATATCTAATTTTTAAAATCCCCTAGTCCAGTTAGTTATATCAGTTTTGTAAGTAAGCTTGCGAGATTAGATTAGATTGGTTTAGGGAATGTGTATAGGGAGTGTGGAGCGTATAAGATACCAACCTGGTCGTTGATATTCAGGAAATCTTGTTTCATAACCAAATTAGCCAAGCAACGGTGTTCGCAGAACAAGGGTGAACACGCAAAAATGGAACAACGACCGCACGTCGCAATCGATAATACTTATCAGCACGCGGCGATCGTTCACCTGGTATGTCAACGTCTAAAAACGCTGACGATCAGCTGGGTCAACGTGATTCAACAGCGCCTCTGGCCCAAATCTGCTGACGGTGCAACAGGGGTCATCGCCACCACCTGCAGGGGACACTACCTGGGCTCATCGATTCGACCAGACTAGGGGTTGGAAAACCGTCACCGACAAGAGTACACCACCGCCGCGAATTAACTAAACTATTAACTTAACGAATAATTAATGTAACTGTGAGATAAAATAAAATATTGTAAGTGTTCAAGTTTCTAGTGTTTTCATATTGAAGATTTTTTAGCTATCAAAACAAACGGTGTTCTTTCTAAGCAGTGGGAAGAAACTATCGATTAATTAATAGAGAATTTTATGCCCAAAAATAAATACTGCACTTTAGACTTGTGTAACTGCAATTCAAGCAATGGTCTATGGTACTACAGCTCGAAAAGATGACATCCTGCCAAAACTGTTGAAAGCTGATTCCAGTCTCATTTTCGTTTTCGCGTCGCAAGGTGTGGCCAACCCAATTCCATTTCCTTCGTCTGATTTGGTCATCTATTATTTCTTGGCCGGCCAGCATGGCACCATAGTTCTTCGTTTGAAATTCTATCTTGCCAGCGGATTTTTAGGATACGACGCAGGCTTCTTTTGATGAAGACTTGTAGGCGCCCTGTGATGAATTGGGTGACTTTCCATGTTTCGCAACCGTACAAAAGAGCTGCCGACGTTAGAGTGGAACAGCCGCAATTTGGTGTTAGTGCAGATCTCCGTTGATATTCATATGCGCATAATTTCTAAAAAAGCGATTTTTTGACTTTCATTTTCATAAAATACGTGTACAATTGTATGTAGTTTATGAAAATGACAAAATTGAGAAAATGATAAAATTTTACCGACAGAATATTATTTTGTTTTCAATTCTGCATCCCTTCCCCCAAAAAATAGGGGGTAGAGAGCCATTTTGATTATTAACTTGAAAAACCCCTAATTTTTATTGCAGATTTAGATTCTTCATGATAAAATATGAAGATTTTATTCTTATCATTTTTTGTGATTCGCCTTAGATGGCGCTGTAATCGGCGGAAATAAATAAGTCATAAAAAACGTTTTCCTCCGATTACAGCGCCATCTATGGCGAATCGTAAAAAATGCTTGAGACAAAATCTTCATATTTTTTTATGAAGATTCCGAATCTGCAATAAAAAATGGGGGTTTCCATTTAAGTTTTTGAAGTTGCACCCCCTACCCATAACAGGGGGTAGGGGGCGTATTTGGTATGACTGTATAGAGTTTGAAAAAATATTTAATACGTGTTTTTTGGTTTTCATTTTTTTTTTCAAAACTCTTCGAAATAATGGGGTGGTACGGGTGGTCTGAGACACCCTGTATATTCTGTCACTATGGATATTTTCTGCATTTCTGAGGTAAAAATTTGTTATATGCAAAAATGACTAACGACAGGGATAGTTTGGCAGTAATAAGCCTATTATTAGGGACATCAGCTTCTACTGGGGCGTTACTATCTTAAGTGCTAAATTGATAAAAGAATGGAGAGCAAGGCGAAGATTAAAGAACTGTTACATGAGAAATTGAGTCACTAGAACAAGGTTGCAGTTAAGTGATATTTAAGGATGAATGAGGCTACCTTCAAATTCCTTTTAGATTGAGTTTCAGCGCTACTCAAAAAACAGGATAATTTTAGGGGAATGTATTCCTGTAAATGAGAAATTAAGCGCAGTTCTGAGTTTTTTGGCGTCCGGTGAAAGTTATAGAAGTTTAGAGTATCATACCCGCATATCATTGTCTCTGCTTTAAGAAGTTATACCTCAAGTCTGTGTGGCGTTTTACGACCAATTAAAAATAAGTAAAGTATAATTTTGAAAAGAATGGCACAAAAATTGTATGGGCTTGTGCCCCAGAATGTACAGATATAAAATCTGTCATTAAATAGTACAGATCTTCTATAAACAAAATTAAAAAGGTGCATATTGCTTAGCAGTAACGGACAAAAGTTATGTAAGGCTAAGTTCACTTTATTGTGTGTATATCAGTCTGTAGCAGGCGTTAAATATACACAGCATTTGGTTCGATTGCTACGTCGGGTAGTGTTATTGGGTTTTCTATAGGGAATTTCTCAATAGCGGTACGAAGTCCGTACTTGTACCCAATTGATGGCAATTGGCTCACCCCATTACATGGAACTTCAACATAACTGGCGAAATGAAGGAGTACTATAACTTTCGGGGTAATTGAGAGGTAATGTTATGTATGCTAGTTTAAAAATAACTAGGAGCGCAGATTTTTCTAATCTTAGAAATAGATCTATATTTTGTGTTAAAAGTACATAAACATTTACCAAAAAACACTCTGGCAACATTTAAACAACGATCAAAAAACCAAAACTGAAACTTCCAACGATCAACGTTTAAAAAAACTTCCAACGATCAACGTTTAATAACGGAATGGCTTAATACCGTGAGCAGATCGACATCACACATCACACCAAAAAATTGCCATCCCTGGATATTTTACTGTCAAAACTTTGACTTTTCATCACTTAAACGTAGCTTCAGATAGTTAATCTTTTTTAGATCACGTAATATTTTGTATCGCGGCCTTTAAATTGAATTAAATCTTTGTATTGTGCTATTAGTGAGACAAACAAGTGTATCCTATGAATTTTATGAATTTTGAAAAAAGTGTTTTAATTTCAAGCTTCCTTTTTCTCTAAAACATGCCATGCTACTTGAAGTGCATAAACAGATGGTAATTATTTCAGAGATAGTGCAAACTAGATAGTTTGATCGCTTGTTCATTAATACCAGAGGAGATAAAAAACAAGAGAGCCATTATAACAAACAAAAGTTGGATAAACCTAGGTTGCATATGAACAACGCATTATATCTGTAAACAAACCCTTCGCCCTATGGGTACGGAACACCTGCAAAGTGGCAGAAACTGTTTTAAGGTCATATGAATATAACAAGAAAGAGATAGATCGAAAAAGAAGAATTAATAGGTACGATATAGAGTGCTCTGCATGTGAAAATCGCTAATCAAGTTGTAGAATGGATGAAAACTGTAAATATATTAAGCATGGAAAACCAGACATGGGATCTTGCAAGTGAACAGAGCACACACACCCGGGGGCATTTAATAAAGTGATGGAGTTCTTTCAAGCAAATTTGGGCAAAATCCCCACTACATTGATGTAGTTCGTCTGCTTATATTTCAGTCTATTTAACCAACGATTTCTTTTTGTAACTCAAACAAGGGTAAAAATTGTATTAAATTCAAAGGCTTATCACTCGAAAAAGCGCATCATATACAAAACCGCAAAGAGAGAGAGAGAGAGAGAGAGAGAGAGAGAGAGAGAGAGAGAAATGTAATTTAAGTAATTTAGTTGCGATACGTCTATAGGTTTGTGATTTACTGCGAATTTCATTTGGGTTTTTTGTGTGTTAAAGGACCATCTTTGCGTGCTACTTTTCTCGTATAGGATATATAAATGTTTGGGCGGTTGGTAGGTGGTGCAAATAATCAGCAACGTACCCGTGCTTACCGTTTGATTATTTATTGTCCTCACATAGTGCTTAACAGCCTTGACCGTGGGATTATCCTCTTTTATTTCCTCAAGGATTTCTTCTTCGCTGACTCCTTTTAGGTTTGGCTTTCGTACGGTTGCTTTAGACTCATTGAGTTTATCAAAAAAGGACGCTTGCGCCTCGTAATTTCCTTTTTTTTTAATTTTTCACTATTTTGTTTGCTTCAAGCTCATTAGGCAAAAGTAGGAGGTATTTTCCTTCACGAATGGCTCGGCAGCTCTTGATTTTTCCAGAGTAGATCTGCGGGGTTTTTTGAACCAAGAATGGATTCAACTTCGTTATTTTTTTATTTTTTTATTGTTGATGTAATGTATTTAGGATCTTGCCCCAGTGAGAAAAAATTCTGTCTCTCCACTGGTATCGGATTCCATAGTTCATTATCAACATTTTTGCGTTTTCGGAACTTCTTTTTCGGTTTGGTGTCATCTAGGAGCGCAAATGGGTTGTTACTTGGCCTCGGCGTCATGACGCTAGTAATCACAATTCACACTATGCCGAAAACAAAGGAAACTACGAAAATAGTAAAAAAAATTCACAATGTGCACTGACGCACAGTCAAAAAACAAAAGAACGAAAAAAACAATAAACTGCATTCTGAGAGTAAGGCTCAGAAAAAAATAACGCTGTAAGTCACTGGGCGCAAAATCACTGAATAGTTCAAGGGCTCGAAAGTGACTGACTCAAAAAATTGTTTATTGATTATATCGGTTTCCTGGTTTTGGAAAGAATACAAGTAATTAGGTCTATGGCTTTTCAACTTCAAATTAGGACTAAACAATTACAAATTGGGAACAAACAATTTTAAATTGGGACCAAACAATTTCAAATTGGGAACAAACAATTTGAAGTACTAAATGAACAACTTAAACAACAACAAATCTCAAAGAGAAGAGATGGGGTAACGACCATCGTCACAAAATTAGAGAAAGGGTCAGACAAAAGGTGGCTGAGATGGCTTGACCGCCGAGGAATATCGCCGAAGTTTTAGGCATCCGCTGCACCGATCGTCGGCACGACGTGCGGTGCACAAACTAGCTCGCCGGATGGGGTGGGTTTCGCGGTACAAGGATGCCGAAGAATGACAGTATGTTAAGAGTTAACTCGTGCCTGAAATTGCAATTAAGAAGAGAGGCGGCGGCAGAGAGAAAACCTACTGAGGTCAACGAGAGGGGATCTATCTAGAAAGGAGGTTGGGCAACAAGAGCCGGTCCACGTCGTGGAAAGCTACATGTTAGCTAGTACTTAGTGGTAAGCACTTACTCTGTTAGGAGGCTTCTATATTCCGGGGGGCCTCATTGGGAGGGTATTTATCTAGACATCTTAACCGCGTTAGTAAATCGAATGTTTATCCATTTCCCCTGTCTAAAATGTCTAATAAGTAAACTCTTCTTTAGATTTCTGGTTTATCTAATGTTTAAATTCCTTTATGGTATTAACTCTATTGATCATTAGTTTTTATATTATTTAACTTCGTTCAATTTATTAATGTATTATCATTTAAATTCTCTCAAAGAATTAAATATTTCTGATTTTTAGTTCATCATTTAAATTCTATTAGTGTATTATCATTCAAATTCTATTAATGTATTATCATTTAAATTCTCTCCAAGGATTAAATATTACTGATTTTTTTGTTTATCATTTAAATTCTATTACTGTATTATCATTCAACTTCTCTTAACGAATTAACTATTTCTGATTTTTAGTTTATCCTCAGAAAAGTACGTTCGGCTATAAGGCCTTTATACTTAATCATCATGCGGAAAAACATATATGTATTATTATAATTCATATATTATTAATTGTTTATAATTTATGTCTTAAGTGATTATAATTCATGTATTAATTGATATAGTATTAATAAGTGTGATATTTCAAGGGTTAATTCATGTATTATTAATATTGTGCGTATGTCCGTATTAATTCATTTTATTTAGTATTGTTTACTATTTACTTCTGTTTCTGATAGTAAATCCCAATAACAAGACTCTTCAGAGTGGCATTATTTTGCCAATACAGTGCTTTTGGAACAAAAAAAACTCGCATCAAATATACTCTTTCATTGAATCTAAATAAAACCAACCATTATATTTCAGGCAGACGGTGCCTTATCTTATACCATAGTTTTTATCAAAAAAAATACTTATGGTATAATTATAATTTAAGACGCTGAAGATCTCAGGAGGTAAAAAGATATTCATGAAATATTACGACCATACGTCGAACAAAAACGTAAAATAAAATCGTATACTACCAGTAAAGTTGAATTGGGATGAAGGCATTTTGATTCATCGAATTATATTATCGGAAAACATATTTTCTTATTTATTTGCATGTATATATATTGTATATAATAAGGCAATTGGAAATTTCTAAATAAAATTTTCTCAACTTAATTTACACCTAATAACTTATATTGTTTGCATATGATTTGCTCTTTATTTTAAAACGATTTAAAAATGCATTACATTAAGTGTTGTCGAAATCTAAATCAATGTACATACCTTTTAGTATTTTTAAAACGGGTTTTTTTTTGTTTGTTTTTACCTTCCTTCTTCCTTTCCCCCTTTTTTTATTTTTAATGGCCTGTTCGTGCTGAATTCACCTAAAATCTATGTATTCCTACAATGTTAGAAATTTAATATTTATTTATAGACAAGGCTAACAGATTCAATTCAATTTCTAGTCAGTTTCAATTCAATTTCTATTCAGTTTCAATTCAAATTCTATTCAGTTTCAATTCAATTTCTATTCAATTTCAATTCAATTTCTATTGATATAATCTCCACTACTAGCAACTCTTAAATTCCAAACAGAAAAGATTCAAAAGAAATAGATTTGCCCCTTTTCCTGTATTAGCACAGGGATGAGCAGACAAAAGTTTTTCCAGGCTGAATTTGACTGCATCGCTAAAACCAAATACTTGAACTGTATAGCCGCACAGGTCAATAACTTATTTCCTCAATTTAATATTTCCTTCACTCTTCCATATTTATATAACCACCAAATGTATGTAGAATTGGATGGGGTTAAGTTTGAAGCACTTTTTTTATACTTTCCTGTAATTGAAGACCACCACTCGTCGTCTTGATTGTGAGTGGATTCTCACGAAATTAAAAAAAAGACAAGAACCAATACCAACAACTATGTATATGCTCAATATCGAGAAAAAAAACGCGATAAAAAACGGAAATTTATTCCAGAATCATCAAATACAAAAAAAACTTCGAAATTATTGGAACTGTTTCGAGAATGATTGAGATAAATTCACAAAAAAAACCGAAATAAGTTGAATATTTCTGCTAAAACCCCAAAGAAAAAACCAAACCGGGATCACGAGAAAACAATCTCAAATTCTGGACCACGCGCTTCTTTAGCCAAACGTTAACTGTGTATATATGTATGATACCGGTGCGAACGGCATAATTTTTGTATTATCCATACTATTCAAGAGCAAGTCATTAATTATATGATTATCCAGTTAACCCGCGTCAATAATGCTAGATTTATTTTATTTTTGCTAGTTTTTCTTATTCTTTCCTTTTCCTTAAGGTACAGAACGCACTTTTCGCTCTTCATAAAAAAACACAAAACTTACTCCGCAAAAAAAACTCTTTAAAAATTGCTGAGCCTTCTTAGCAACGTCCCTTAACTGCACTGCCCTCTTCGACTTCTCTGGAAGCTCTCCTCTTTTGATCCCGGTGATAACGGTATTATGTTGGTATTATTCATGCTATTCAGGAACACGTCGTTAAATATAAGATCATCCAGTTATCCCAATAATGCTAGATTTGTTTTATGTTTGCTATTTTTACTTATCCTTTCCTTTTCCTTAAAGCACAGAACGCACTTTTCGCTCTTCAAATCTAAAAAACCCACCAAAATTTACACCGTCAACACACTTTTTTTTTAAATACTCGAGTCTTTTTAATATTGTCCCTTAACTGACTGCACTCCTCGACTTCTCGGGAAGCTCTCTTCAATTTTTTTCTCAAAACGCCCGATCAGGCGATCTCTCCCAGGCCGGAAAAAAAACGTACCGTTACTACGCATTCCTTATGCCTTTTTTTCTCTTTCTCGTAGTTTCAGTGCCGTCGGAGTTGATTCGTGAATTTGGCGTGGTATTGGTGCCGAATTTTACTGCCCGGTTAATGTTGGGTTGCCATTTTGTAATTGCCCGGGATTTTTAAGGACTGGTCGTTATTAATTTTTTTTTTGTTTTTTTTGTTTTATAGAGTTAGATTTTTTTTCAGGCGACCGTTACATTCATTATTTTTATTAAGTTTGGAATAAATATAAACACAGATAATAATATAAAACCATTATTTAAAAACGAGCATCCACCATATTTAATACATTGGGTATGAGCCTTTGAACGATGAGCGATATATTTTGTGCAGCTCACAACTGTCTGATTTCTGAAATCATTAGTTAAAATGGTTTGTAACCATTGTAAACGATATTCGACTTGAGTCATATTAGTCCTGTTTTAAGGGGAAGTTCTGGTCAAATTGTTTCAAAAAATTGATTTTTTTTACATTTTTTGAATCTTTGTTATGTTAAAAATAAGTCTGTAAAACCGTTTTGCGTTTTATTAATTTTTTCAAAAGTTACAGCGCTTCAAAGTGATGCGTTCATTGCTCAGAGCGGAGCGACCGGAACTTTGAAGCTAATTATCTCCGTTCAACGAATTCAAGTGCGCGGTACCAAATATCTCGACAACCGCTCAACCGATTTCCTTGAAGTTTTGAAATTCTTGAAGTAAATTTAATTTATGAGAGCTTATACCGATAATTATTGAAATTTTTTCTTAGTTAATCATTTTATGAGCCGTTTTTCTAAAAAAAAGTCAAAAAGTACACATTTTTTTAAATTTGGATTTTGAAAAAAAAAAAAAAATATATATATATATATATGTATATATATATATATATATATATATATATATATATATATATTTTTGTAAACTTTAGTTGTTTACCTACAACTACCAAAAAACCGTTTTTTATTATTTTATGTTTTAATACCTTAAAAAAATCTCGAAAACGCTTGACTTTTAAGGCCAGTTTTCATACTTTTTCTGGAACTTTTCGAGTTAGCTGAACTTTTTCGCGTAAATTAGCTTCAATTTTATAATATATCTAGTCCTTCGCACTCATGCCAAATCTCCATAAAGAATTTTTGTCCCTTTTTAAACTTGCTAAAAAGTGTAGGATTCTTTTGGAAAAACTTTAATTATGTCAATATAAAAAAAAGTGTGTAAATGTCAAAAATGAAGAATCCCGAAAAAGCATGCTTTGTTCATACTTTTTCTGGAATTTTTCGAGTTGGCTGAACTTTTTCGTGTAGATTAGCTTCAATTTTATCATATTGCTAGTCCTTCGCACTAATGCCAAATCTCCGTAAAGAATTTTTGTCGCTTTCTAAACTTGCTAAAAAGTATAAAATTCTTTTGAAAAAAGTAAGTGTCATAATGCTGAGTTAGACAAACAGAAGTCGAAGTAATACAGTAACAATTCCCTGTAAAAAAATAAATATTGCGAAATTTTCTAAAGTTTTTTTTTTGACAATTAATCGTAATTAAATTAATCGTCAATCGCGATTAACGATTGGAAATATTAATCTTTAATCGTTAATCGCGATTAACTTTTTAATTGTTAATTTTTAATCATTAATCGGATACAAGTAATGACGAATACAAGTAATGACGAATGTTGTGTATCGTAGTATTGAGAGCATCTTTTTAACTATAAAATCTTGTCAGAGATAAGGTATGTTATACAAACTCAGATATTGGTACAAAGATAATATTTGTGCTAATATGTAAGCTTTTTGGAACTGTAGGCAATCTTTGTTATTTAATAATAACCTTTAAAAAAACCAAAATATTTAATTAATTTGGAAGTTTAAAACCGTCCACTAAAATACGAAAACTTTCAACAGTAAAAGTGCAATTTAGAAACCGATAGTCTAGACTGGATGCCAGTTATGCAATCCAAAACTAGTTATTAATAATTCACTTAATGCAACTCTAACGAAGCAGCAGCTATCAGAGCAAAAAATCCTCACATCTAGGATCCATCGTTGTTGGAGCAATAATCCTTGTTTTCCAGCTCCAATTGTTTACCATAGTTTATTAAAGTTTCCTGTGCCAGACGCCCGTTTGTATTTTTTGTTTTGCTTGCACTTGCCCGCTGCTTTCCTAAAAGTTTCCTATTTCACAATAATTTCAAACAAGAGCATAGTTTGTGGCTTGCATTGCATTTGCTTTCGTGGCTGCAGACTTCTTCTCACAAAAGACAATTTTTTGTGTGTTATTTTGTTTTTTTTTTTTGTCTTTTTTTTAATTTTTTTTTCCTGGGACGAATTAAGGAAAAATTGTCAAATTTATTATCTAGGAAAATTTTAATTGAAAAAGTTTTAAGTGATGAAGAAGAGGTTTGGTAGAGGAATATTTATATTCACATTGTTGGATACATATGTAAATCATCGCAGCACGTGTTGATTCACCTCTCCATGTTTATAAAAGTCAAATGAGTTTTAAATTTACTAATTCAATTGTTCCTTTGTCGAATTCATACACACTCAAAATAGGTTATATATTCCCCATTAGCAATTAATTTTAGTTGTGCATAATACTCGGAGGCGAACGGCTAACAAAGACCTGGGGTGGGTGCCACCATATTTGTCATTTCTATAAAAACCCGAGAAGAGTCACTGCAGACGAGCACCTGGAAACTTTGGAAGGAACTAACGGGAGATAGCGAATAGCGAGTTCTTTGCGCCACTCCGCTCCTATCCAAATACTATTGCTACGAATAGGCAAACAGTGCCTCGGAGCCGGATGAACAACACGACGACGGCCTTTGCATGATCAAAGACATGAATCAGATGATGGAATATGAGAACACTGCTTCCGGGTGGACGGCTGGATGAAGTCCTCAACGAGATGAATCGATATAAAATCAAAATTATGGGGCTTAGCGAGATCAGATAACCTGATACGTGGGCAGATATCTGCCCAAAGGGTGAGTTCTGGCGTGGGCGTAATACTCGCCGAGGAAGCCAGGTCCATGAGAAGTTTAAAGAAGTGGCTCAGCTTCCTCATCCAAAAGAAAGCCATTTTACCTCTATAATAAAATCAAGTTTTTGGTACCGCATGTGAAACACAGAAAGCTATGCGGAAACTTGTCTAAATTAGTTGAAAATGATAGTGAAGAACCAGCTTCAACACAAGCGCTTATTCAAGAAATTGAATATTTTTTTTTAAAACACGAGTTCAGATTATTCTCAGAAAATCCATCCAGAACAGAAACAAATGTTTTGACGCTATTGTTGAGGAACAGCACCATCACAACAACAAAAAAAAATAACTCCCACAAAAACATAATAACTACGCCAGCTCGATATGCCCCCTTCCGATATATTTTAACAATACATATATCACAAAACGATCGAGCACAAACATTTAACGGGATTGATAACGTGATCGTTTCTTATCGCTGGACCTCAACGGAGGAAAAATTCAGACAGGACGGCACTTGGCGGCGAGCATCCACCGAAGCAACATAGTTTTATTATAATCTTCTCTTTTGAATTAAAATAAGTAATAAAATATTGTGAGAGCAATAAAATTTGAATTATAAAGTAAAGTAGTGTGTTATAAAAGGCTCGCATCAAATTTTAAAACCACCTCAGCCCCTGGAAAAGGAATTTGGAATCACTAGAAGAAATCCCCTTTTGGGCGGATCCGTCAACCCCGAAATTTTAACACTATTCAAAAACTAGGTTCTTTAAAGAAACCTTAAAAATAAAACACAGTAACGCATACTACTAAAATAATTAACGACCCCGCATACATTGTAACGTCTTGCTTACGGGTCGAGAATCGATCGCCAAAAACTTGATTCTCGACTCGTTGCACAGTGGGACCAAATCCAAAAAAGCTGGCCAAAAGTCTAAAAAAAAGTTTATAGATTGCGGTTTTTTTTTGGGTGGGATGATTCGAGGACACTTCCAATAGTGAGCAATCAGTCACGGAAGGTTAGATTTTTTTCTACGAACTGAGAAATTGTAGTTGCTACTTTACTCTTTTTGCTTATTTTTAAACGTTAATATTGTGAAAAATGTTTAACGTTTTCAAAACGCTATACAAAATTAAGTAACCAAGCAATCGTGGTCGTGTAAAGTGGAATTTTCTTTGGAAGGTATGTAGAGTATAAAAAAAATTGCACTATACCCATTAAGCAAATATATAATACACAGTCAGCATTTATTACACGTGCTTTTTATGAATTAGTATTGTAAGAATGCGATATATATTGGACAAAAAGTAATATTGCTCCACTCTGCTCCACTGGAAAACTTGCTGGGCGTTGTTGGTAAAGGTGTATTCCTTCACCTCCAAAAAAAATCCGCTGCCCAAAATTGCCCCTCCGTGTTTTAAGGGGTCACATACGTCCAGCACTAGCCCATGGAAATGGTACTTCAATATTGCAAAAATGCGGGACAAGGTTTTATTTTTGGGATCAGTGTGAGCTTAAATCTGAGTTTTCGGGATTCTAACCCACTCTCCCTCCAATTTGGCCGCCATCTTGGAAAAGGTGCGCAAATGGTTTTTCCATTATACAGTGGCTCAAACGAATAATGGGACAACGATGTTGTCCATGAAAAACGTGCCATATTTGGTGAAGTAGTTGTTCGAAATGAATCTATATCTTATTTTTTAGCTACTTTTGTTTTCTTTCAGTATTAATAATTTAAACAGTTATTTTTTAAATTTTTAATTTAAAAAAATTAGTGTTTTACAAACGAGTCAATTTTATAACTCAAACGAATAATGGGACAAAATAAAAAAACGACGGTAATACTGATAAAAGTAACGGCTTTTTTTTAGAAATAGTAGTATTTCATTTTCCTATGCACATTCTATTAGTATTTCAGTTAATTGAAAAGCTTAAGTCGAAATGGCACCAAAAGGAAAGCAAACAACTTTTGAAATTCGGCAGTTAATTATAAAATTAAATGGAGAAGGAAAAACGGTACGTGAAATCGGTGATATTGTTGGAAAAAGTCGTTCTACGGTTCACAATATCATTAAAAGATATCGTGAAGAAAATAGAATAAATAATAAAAGTAGGGAGGGGCAAGGCAAAATTTTTACTATTCGCGAGGACAGAAGAATTTTAAGAGAAATTCAAAATAATCCTTTCCAATCGGCAAGAGAACTAAAAAATTTCGCCTGTGAAAATTTTGGGAAAAGTGTGTGTGAAGAAACAATTAGAAATGTGTTGAGAAAAAATAACTATAATGGCAGAATCATTCGAAAAAAACCTTTTATTAGTGTAAAAAATAAGAAGTACAGATTAAAGTTTTGCAGGGAGTATTTACTTAAAAACGAAGACTTTTGGAACACGGTAAAATTGCTTGGTTTTGTATTATTTTTATATTTTATTGAAAATTTATAGGTTCTGTTCACTGACGAAAGCAAATTTAATTTACATGGATCGGATGGAAGATCTTACGTCTGGAGGAAACCCAATACAGAGTTCCTAAAAAAAAACACTCGGCTGACTATTAAACACGGAGGCGGTTCAGTAATGGTTTGGGGTTGTATGTCGAGCGCTGGGGTAGGCAACTTGCATTTTATCGATGGTAAAATGGACAAATTTGCTTACCTCAACATTTTAAAAGAAAATGTCAAGCAAAGTGCTCAAAATTTGGGAATTTTGCAAAATTTTGCATTTTACCAAGATAATGACCCAAAGCATACATCCCAAGTTGCTAAGCTTTGGCTTATTCACAACTGCCCCAAACTTTTACAGACACCCGCTCAGTCGCCAGATTTGAATGTGATTGAACATGTCTGGGAAGAATTAGCGAGGCGGACCTATACGAGAAATTTTAATAATATTGAGCAATTAAAAGATTGCTTAAAAACGGAATGGAATAATATTCCAAGATCATTTTGTGAAGGATTAGTTAAATCCATGCGACGAAGGTTGCAAGCTGTTATCGACGCCAAAGGTTATGCAACAAAATATTAAAACATCCAACAAAATCTATAATAAACCGTTACTTTTATCAGTATTACCGTCATTTTTTATTTTGTCCCATTATTCGTTTGAGTTATAAAATTGACTCGTTTGTAAAACACTAATTTTTTTAAATTTAAAATTTAAAAAAAAAACTGTTTAAATTATTAATACTGAAAGAAAACAAAAATAGCTAAAAAATAAGATATATATGATTCATTTCTAACAACTACTTCACCAAATATGGCACGTTTTTCATGGACAACATCGTTGTCCCATTATTCGTTTGAGCCACTGTATATCTCCGTAACAGTACATCTTACAGAAAATTTACAAGGGCACTTTTTGTTTATAATTAAATTATACAATATATTAGGAAGATATTTTTGGGTAAATTTAATAATTAAGAAGTTATAAGCCTTAGAACACCAAAATTTGTCACAGTATTTTCTTTTAATGGCTATAACTTTTTTTCCTTGAATTTTAACCAAAAAAAAAAAAAATAATAATAATAAGTTTTTTTTAGAGGGTTTCATAAGGAATAATTTTCATTCATACTTTTTTTTAAATTCATTCCCTACGACAGGTTTTACGTATTACAGCGCCTCGAAGGTATCAAAGTGACAGATTTTCTGAATAATTTTTTTACGATTTTACCTAGTCCTCTCCCTAGAAATTCTCAACAACAGGTAGCAAGTAATAATAATGAATGAAACACTTTACGTTATAACAAATGCCGATGTTTAAATAATGCAATAACATTTTTTCGTAATTTGTTGTAGATTTCCACATTGTTATTTCAGTATAATTTTAGTCCAATTTTTATATTTATAATAGTGTTAATAGTTATTCTACCAAAATATAAAATATTAATTCTTATTTCCTAATAAAATAACTTTCTTATAAAAAAATTAATCAAAAGTATTAAACATTATATTAAAACAAATTTTTTGATTTTTTTAAGAGGTTATGTTAACCATATTGAGTCCGCCATTTTGAAAATCGAAATTTCGACACCGTATTCGTCATCAGCGACCCCGAAAACCCCCGAGTGTAAAATTTGAGATCATTTAATGCACTTTTTGACTTTTGGCCAGCTTTTTTGGATTTGGTCCCACTGTGCGTTGCTTTAACGTGTCGTTTACGAGTTGAAAATCACTCGCCAAAAACTTATTTCTCAACCTGTCCATTTAATCGTAAACGGTAACCTTTACAGCAAAGGATGTTTAATACAGTGGTGCGTAAAAAATTAAGACCACATTCACTTGGTTTTGGCTGGGCTTCATTTTCATCTGTGAAAAAAATTCGTTCTAGTCTTGCGGATTCCAATTCCTGTGGGCGTTACCATCTACGCCACAAAACTCTTGCTCGAGCAGGTCTGCATGTGACGATCTTTTTGTTGTGCTCCGATCAAACTATCCTTTTGCGCAAAGGACTCGTCAAATGTAACCAGCAGACGCTTGCGTTATGGAGATCTGCCGAAAGAGCAGGGCTCGATTTTCTTTAACTAACTTGAGGAAAGAACTTCCAACACGTCTTATCACAATTTTTTTGTGTCCTGAAGTTGTCCTGTTCTGAACGGTCCAGCATTCATTTTGCAGATAATTGATAATAGTGCATTTATAATTTATCTTGCAATACCGTCTTGTTTTATTTTAATGAAATTATTACAAAAAATAGACTCTAGATTTAGGTACAATTTGAGTGTTTCATTTATGTAGCCCAACCTATCATTCGAAAGCTGTAGGCATCGAAAGTAAAAGTTTCACGATAAAGTGTAGGTGGTCTTAATTTTTTACGCAGCACTGTATAATTTTTTTTTAAATGAATATCACTCATCAATATTTACAAAAATATCAATATATCCTTTATAAGCGTAGGGCACTAAGGAAAAGTTCCAGTATTAATAAAATAAGAATATAGGTAAAGAGCGCCGCACGTTTTTTTTTAGATTTAAGTAAGTGGCTGCAGTAGAAACTTTACGTTCAAAATAATTATTTACTTTTTGACTCATTTTAATAAAACAAAAGCGTATTTTTAACTTCCCAGTATATGAAGTTATTGTAATCGGTCCGAAAATCGAAATCGAAAATTTCAACGTATTTTCATCTTTCAAGGTCCCAGGAGCATTTTAAGCAAAAAATTGGGAGGAAGTATGTGTGTGTGTATGTGCGTACGGATGTGGTCATTTTTTCTGCACGATATCGCGCGAACCAAAAAAGATATCGACTTCGTTGAGGTGGTGTTCGAAGCGTATTAACCGAAATATGATCTGAAAAGATTTTCATAAAATTCGGTCGAGCCGGTTTTTTGTTTAAGCGGCGTAAGTGATTTTTGTACCTGCACGATATCGCCCGAACCACGAAAGATATTGACTTACTTGAGGCGCCGTTCGAAGCATATTAGCGACAATATAATCTGAAAATATTTTTATAATATTTGGTAGAGGGGTTTTTTGTTTAAATGACATAAGTGATTTATGTACCTGCACGATAGTGCGCGAACTATAAAAGATATCGACTTAGTTGACGTGCCGTTCGAAGATCTGAAAAGATTTTCATAAAATTCGGTCGAACCGTTTTTGTTTTTGTTTAAACGACATTTATGATTTTTGTAACTAAAAACTATATCGACTTCATTGAGGTGCCGAAAAAATAATATTAATGAAGAAATGCTCTGAAAAATTTTCATAATATTCGGTCGGGCCTTTTTTGTTTAAATAGAAAAACTTCGGCTAATTGTCAGAAAGACAAGTTTTGCTAATACATATCTAATAAACTCGATTGAATGAGACCCGTTCTAAACGAAGTGATCTTTTTTGGGTTCTGCACAGAGATAGCCTTGAACAAAACATCACTTGTCAAAATCCGACAACCTATCAAAATCGTGCAAAAATTTCGTTACCCTTTACAAACAGCGCGAATTTTCAAACCTTCTATTAGCACTTTTTGACCAGGAATTGTTTTCTACGCGTGATACAGTTTCAGGAAATTGCGGTTCATCCCGGGATTTCCAGTAGTTACCGTAAAATTTGTTCTTTTTGGTCAAGTCTGATAAGTATAGAATTTTTCAAACTCCGTGACACAAAAAATTTGAGCAGTTCTGCGCACCTCGTTGCCAAATTTTTTAAATAATGTTCTATCATTTCCCCTCTTTTTAGTTAAAACGGCAACAAACACGGAAAAAACTCAACAAAATAATTTGGGAAGGGATGCGCGCATGCCGAATGAATAAAGTTAATTTATCTTTCTATTTGTTGAGCAGAGCTTTTAAATACATGTAAAGCCCCTGCTCAACAAAGGCAGTTTATTCAACATAATAAGCATAATTTTACTTTAATTATGCGAAATATTTCTCATTCCTAAATTTAAAATAATTTAAAAAAAATCCTGAAAAAAATTCCTTTGAATAAATGAGCGTTTTCATTCATAAACCGACAGTTCCCCGCAGTCGCAAGCAACACAACCTCCCCGCGCAGAAGCGCGTATGCGACT
>OX465285.1:43873316-44200316 GCA_949987705.1 Thereva unica
CTATTTCACAATAATTTCAAACAAGAGCATAGTTTGTGGCTTGCATTGCATTTGCTTTCGTGGCTGCAGACTTCTTCTCACAAAAGACAATTTTTTGTGTGTTATTTTGTTTTTTTTTTTTGTCTTTTTTTTAAATTTTTTTTTCCTGGGACGAATTAAGGAAAAATGGTCAAATTTATTATCTAGGAAAATTTTAATTGAAAAAGTTTTAAGTGATGAAGAAGAGGTTTGGTAGAGGAATATTTATATTCACATTGTTGGATACATATGTAAATCATCGCAGCACGTGTTGATTCACCTCTCCATGTTTATAAAAGTCAAATGAGTTTTAAATTTACTAATTCAATTGCTCCTTTGTCGAATTCATACACACTCAAAATAGGTTATGTATTCCCCATTAGCAATTAATTTTAGTTGTGCATAATACTCGGAGGCGAACGGCTAACAAAGACCTGGGGTGGGTGCCACCATATTTGTCATTTCTATAAAAACCCGAGAAGAGTCACTGCAGACGAGCACCTGGAAACTTTGGAAGGAACTAACGGGAGATAGCGAATAGCGAGTTCTTTGCGCCACTCCGCTCCTATCCAAATACTATTGCTACGAATAGGCAAACAGTGCCTCGGAGCCGGATGAACAACACGACGACGGCCTTTGCATGATCAAAGACATGAATCAGATGATGGAATGTGAGAACACTGCTTCCGGGTGGACGGCTGGATGAAGTCCTCAACGAGATGAATCGATATAAAATCAAAATTATGGGGCTTAGCGAGATCAGATAACCTGATACGTGGGCAGATATCTGCCCAAAGGGTGAGTTCTGGCGTGGGCGTAATACTCGCCGAGGAAGCCAGGTCCATGAGAAGTTTAAAGAAGTGGCTCAGCTTCCTCATCCAAAAGAAAGCCATTTTACCTCTATAATAAAATCAAGTTTTTGGTACCGCATGTGAAACACAGAAAGCTATGCGGAAACTTGTCTAAATTAGTTGAAAATGATAGTGAAGAACCAGCTTCAACACAAGCGCTTATTCAAGAAATTGAATATTTTTTTTTAAAACACGAGTTCAGATTATTCTCAGAAAATCCATCCAGAACAGAAACAAATGTTTTGACGCTATTGTTGAGGAACAGCACCATCACAACAACAAAAAAAAATAACTCCCACAAAAACATAATAACTACGCCAGCTCGATATGCCCCCTTCCGATATATTTTAACAATACATATATCACAAAACGATCGAGCACAAACATTTAACGGGATTGATAACGTGATCGTTTCTTATCGCTGGACCTCAACGGAGGAAAAATTCAGACAGGACGGCACTTGGCGGCGAGCATCCACCGAAGCAACATAGTTTTATTATAATCTTCTCTTTTGAATTAAAATAAGTAATAAAATATTGTGAGAGCAATAAAATTTGAATTATAAAGTAAAGTAGTGTGTTATAAAAGGCTCGCATCAAATTTTAAAACCACCTCAGCCCCTGGAAAAGGAATTTGGAATCACTAGAAGAAATCCCCTTTTGGGCGGATCCGTCAACCCCGAAATTTTAACACTATTCAAAAACTAGGTTCTTTAAAGAAACCTTAAAAATAAAACACAGTAACGCATACTACTAAAATAATTAACGACCCCGCATACATTGTAACGTCTTGCTTACGGGTCGAGAATCGATCGCCAAAAACTTGATTCTCGACTCGTTGCACAGTGGGACCAAATCCAAAAAGCTGGCCAAAAGTCTAAAAAAAAGTTTATAGATTGCGGTTTTTTTTTGGGTGGGATGATTCGAGGACACTTCCAATAGTGAGCAATCAGTCACGGAAGGTTAGATTTTTTTCTACGAACTGAGAAATTGTAGTTGCTACTTTACTCTTTTTGCTTATTTTTAAACGTTAATATTGTGAAAAATGGTTAACGTTTTCAAAACGCTATACAAAATTAAGTAACCAAGCAATCGTGGTCATGTAAAGTGGAATTTTCTTTGGAAGGTATGTAGAGTATAAAAAAAATTGCACTATACCCATTAAGCAAGTATATAATACACAGTCAGCATTTATTACACGTGCTTTTTATGAATTAGTATTGTAAGAATGCGATATATATTGGACAAAAAGTTATATTGCTCCACTCTGCTCCACTGGAAAACTTGCTGGGCGTTGTTGGTAAAGGTGTATTCCTTGACCTCCAAAAAAAATCCGCTGCCCAAAATTGCCCCTCCGTGTTTTAAGGGGTCACATACGTCCAGCACTAGCCCATGGAAATGGTACTTCAATATTGCAAAAATGCGGGACAAGGTTTTATTTTTGGGATCAGTGTGAGCTTAAATCTGAGTTTTCGGGATTCTAACCCACTCTCCCTCCAATTTGGCCGCCATCTTGGAAAAGGTGCGCAAATGGTTTTTCCATTATATATCTCCGTAACAGTACATCTTACAGAAAATTTACAAGGGCACTTTTTGTTTATAATTAAATTATACAATATATTAGGAAGATATTTTTGGGTAAATTTAATAATTAAGAAGTTATAAGCCTTAGAACACCAAAATTTGTCACAGTATTTTCTTTTAATGGCTATAACTTTTTTTCCTTGAATTTTAACCAAAAAAAAAAAAATAATAATAATAATAAGTTTTTTTTAGAGGATTTCATAAGGAATAATTTTCATTCATACTTTTTTTTAAATTCATTCCCTACGACAGGTTTTACGTATTACAGCGCCTCGAAGGTATCAAAGTGACAGATTTTCTGAATAATTTTTTTACGATTTTACCTAGTCCTCTCCCTAGAAATTCTCAACAACAGGTAGCAAGTAATAATAATGAATGAAACACTTTACGTTATAACAAATGCCGATGTTTAAATAATGCAATAACATTTTTTCGCAATTTGTTGTAGATTTCAACATTGTTATTTCAGTATGATTTTAGTCCAATTTTTATATTTATAATAGTGTTAATAGTTATTCTACCAAAATATAAAATATTAATTCTTATTTCCTAATAAAATAACTTTCTTATAAAAAAATTAATCAAAAGTATTAAACATTATATTAAAACAAATTTTTTGATTTTTTTAAGAGGTTATGTTAACCATATTGAGTCCGCCATTTTGAAAATCGAAATTTCGACACCGTATTCGTCATCAGCGACCCCGAAAACCCCCGAGTGTAAAATTTGAGATCATTTAATGCACTTTTTGACTTTTGGCCAGCTTTTTTGGATTTGGTCCCACTGTGCGTTGCTTTAACGTGTCGTTTACGAGTTGAAAATCACTCGCCAAAAACTTATTTCTCAACCTGTCCATTTAATCGTAAACGGTAACCTTTACAGCAAAGGATGTTTAATACAGTGGTGCGTAAAAAATTAAGACCACATTCACTTGGTTTTGGCTGGGCTTCATTTTCATCTGTGAAAAAAATTCGTTCTAGTCTTGCGGATTCCAATTCCTGTGGGCGTTACCATCTACGCCACAAAACTCTTGCTCGAGCAGGTCTGCATGTGACGATCTTTTTGTTGTGCTCCGATCAAACTATCCTTTTGCGCAAAGGACTCGTCAAATGTAACCAGCAGACGCTTGCTTTATGGAGATCTGCCGAAAGAGCAGGGCTCGATTTTCTTTAACTAACTTGAGGAAAGAACTTCCAACACGTCTTATCACAATTTTTTTGTGTCCTGAAGTTGTCCTGTTCTGAACGGTCCAGCATTCATTTTGCAGATAATTGATAATAGTGCATTTATAATTTATCTTGCAATACCGTCTTGTTTTATTTTAATGAAATTATTACAAAAAATAGACTCTAGATTTAGGTACAATTTGAGTGTTTCATTTATGTAGCCCAACCTATCATTCGAAAGCTGTAGGCATCGAAAGTAAAAGTTTCACGATAAAGTGTAGGTGGTCTTAATTTTTTACGCAGCACTGTATAATTTTTTTTTAAATGAATATCACTCATCAATATTTACAAAAATATCAATATATCCTTTATAAGCGTAGGGCACTAAGGAAAAGTTCCAGTATTAATAAAATAAGAATATAGGTAAAGAGCGCCGCACGTTTTTTTTTAGATTTAAGTAAGTGGCTGCAGTAGAAACTTTACGTTCAAAATAATTATTTACTTTTTGACTCATTTTAATAAAACAAAAGCGTATTTTTAACTTCCCAGTATATGAAGTTATTGTAATCGGTCCGAAAATCGAAATCGAAAATTTCAACGTATTTTCATCTTTCAAGGTCCCAGGAGCATTTTAAGCAAAAAATTGGGAGGAAGTATGTGTGTGTGTATGTGCGTACGGATGTGGTCATTTTTTCTGCACGATATCGCGCGAACCAAAAAAGATATCGACTTCGTTGAGGTGGTGTTCGAAGCGTATTAACCGAAATATGATCTGAAAAGATTTTCATAAAATTCGGTCGAGCCGGTTTTTTGTTTAAGCGGCGTAAGTGATTTTTGTACCTGCACGATATCGCCCGAACCACGAAAGATATTGACTTACTTGAGGCGCCGTTCGAAGCATATTAGCGACAATATAATCTGAAAATATTTTTATAATATTTGGTAGAGGGGTTTTTTGTTTAAATGACATAAGTGATTTATGTACCTGCACGATAGTGCGCGAACTATAAAAGATATCGACTTAGTTGACGTGCCGTTCGAAGATCTGAAAAGATTTTCATAAAATTCGGTCGAACCGTTTTTGTTTTTGTTTAAACGACATTTATGATTTTTGTAACTAAAAACTATATCGACTTCATTGAGGTGCCGAAAAAATAATATTAATGAAGAAATGCTCTGAAAAATTTTCATAATATTCGGTCGGGCCTTTTTTGTTTAAATAGAAAAACTTCGGCTAATTGTCAGAAAGACAAGTTTTGCTAATACATATCTAATAAACTCGATTGAATGAGACCCGTTCTAAACGAAGTGATCTTTTTTGGGTTCTGCACAGAGATAGCCTTGAACAAAACATCACTTGTCAAAATCCGACAACCTATCAAAATCGTGCAAAAATTTCGTTACATTTTACAAACAGCGCGAATTTTCAAACCTTCTATTAGCACTTTTTGACCAGGAATTGTTTTCTACGCGTGATACAGTTTCAGGAAATTGCGGTTCATCCCGGGATTTCCTGTAGTTACCGTAAAATTTGTTCTTTTTGGTCAAGTCTGATAAGTATAGAATTTTTCAAACTCCGTGACACAAAAAATTTGAGCAGTTCTGCGCACCTCTTTGCCAAATTTTTTAAATAATGTTCTATCATTTCCCCTCTTTTTAGTTAAAACGGCAACAAACACGGAAAAAACTCAACAAAATAATTTGGGAAGGGATGCGCGCATGCCGAATGAATAAAGTTAATTTATCTTTCTATTTGTTGAGCAGAGCTTTTAAATACATGTAAAGCCCCTGCTCAACAAAGGCAGTTTATTCAACATAATAAGCATAATTTTACTTTAATTATGCGAAATATTTCTCATTTCTAAATTTAAAATAATTTAAAAAAAATCCTGAAAAAAATTCCTTTGAATAAATGAGCGTTTTCATTCATAAACCGACAGTTCCCCGCAGTCGCAAGCAACACAACCTCCCCGCGCAGAAGCGCGTATGCGACTGTCAGGAAACGTCAACAATCTAGTAATCAAAGTGATAAAAACACAAATTTCGTATTTTTTAGTAGAAATTACTACAAATTATTTCTGTAGCATATGTGTAAAGTATAATAACCTTAAAATAAAAAAAATATATAAAAACGGGTGTTTTTCAGTCATAATTTGTAAATTTTTTAAATAATCATTGAAGTCCCAGAAAAATACACCTCCCTTTAGCAATACGCAGTCGCGATTGATTACAAGGCAGCAAGTGATTTGATAGGAAGAGTTAACTGAAGCTTTTGTCTGAACTTTTAAACATTTTTAAGAGCTTAGATGGGGAACATGGGAACATGCGCGGGATGTCACGAGGTTTGAAAACAACTATACTTAACAGTTTTGCTAGTATCTCCGGAAAGCTTTGGAATTTCCAAATGAAGTCATTCGCTTCTCAGTTTGTCAACGGCGCTTCAGCACGCTCAATACGAATTTGAACACCCGCTTTAGTGCAGCGAACGAAATACGGAGGAAATGTTTGTTTGCTAACGTTCAGGAAAAACAAATTTTCTAGAAAAAGCTTGTGGATTTACTACTATTATAGTTATTTGAACTAGCTTCTCTCGAGATTGCTTTGTCATCAGTTCTGATACTACCCAATTTTCCACTAGTGCTGAACGTATAACTATTTTGTAAGAAGTCAGTTTATTCCATCTTCGTTTATCATACTGGGAAGTTAATCGTGTGGACCGAAGGGGTCAAACCCTTATTTATTTTTTATTTAAACCATCTAGTTTATTTTTTATTTAAACCATTTTTTTATTTTATACTTCATTGTAATTTAATAGTAATGAATGCTAAAAATAATGTGGAGCTTGAAGAAGTCGTATTGTTAACAAAAACATTGGTTTACCTTCGCAAACAAATTTTTAAACGGCATAGAGGTGTCTGGCAATTTTAAGTTAAATTTAAGCAATTCATTGTTAATGTCGATACAAAAATCAGTCGTTTTTACCAAAATATGGCTCGACCGAATTTTATAAAAAAGAATTTCATATCATATTTCCAATAATACGTTTCGAACGACATCTAAACCTTTAAAAAAAAAATCTTAAAAAAAACCAAAATATTAATATCTATGTTTTGGATTTCTTTTGTGACCACAAAAACGAGTGTACCGAATTATCCAAAATTTCAAGGCTTCGAGTGGCACACACTCTCTGTTCACGAGATTTCATGAGAGAAAAAAATGAATACTTTTTACTAAAGTTATGTATATTTAAAAAAGTAGGTTTTTGCACTAGGGCTAAGATGATTTTATGTATGTTATAAGATTTTATTGTGTGTATATCAGTCTTTGGCAAGCGTTAACTACACAGCATTTGGTTCGATTCCCACGACAGGTAGTGTTATTGGGTTTTCTATCAGGAATTTCTCACTAGCAGTCCGAAGTCTGGACTTGTGCCCGGTTGATGGCAATAGGCCATGTATGTATGTGTGTATATATGTCTGTATGTAGACAAATCTTGCAACTTGATTTTGAGCCACTTGCATTTGCATATAACCGATCAACTTCAAATAATGCACATTATGTATATGTAGGATTGAATAATTAAAAGAAAATTAATACGAAAAATTAGAATTTATTCAGATAGTTTATTAAAAGAAAGGAAAAGTATTCAAAAATAAAAAAAAACAATATTCAATATGATAAGCAGATAAACGACCGACAAATATAATCCACGTCCACGTGGCTGTCATCGGTCCTAGGTGATCAATATGGAAAGTATCCAACGGTGCTTCTCCTTTTGGTATCGGATGTAATAGGGATTCCATTTTTCCTCTCTTCCTTTCACCCAGAATGCACGTGACACACGTTTCTATTTGGCTTTGTATCCTTTTAGTTAGATCGTTAATGTAAAATTCTTAGTCTATTTCCTCTTTCAGTTTTTTAAAATGGAAATGCCCCCTTTCGTGAACGTCTTTAATTATCTGCTGTTTCAATGAATCTGGAACGACAAAAAATACTTTATTATTAACGTATTTACAAAGGATACTATGTTGCATCAGATGGTCTTCGTATGGGCCATTTTCTAATAACTTTATAATAGCTTTTAGTCTCTCATTCTTTTTTTGGAGTTCTTCCAACTTTCGTAGAAAGTCATTATTTCGGGTTATACACATCACCTCTGGAATTCTGCTTAACGCGTCCACATGTTTTAACTTTATGCCGGTTCGATGCTCAACGTCGTATTCAAATTCTTCCAGCAACATTGCCCATCTTGCTATCCTTGTTGTTAAGTATCGCTTTTTTAGTGTACATTCAAAAGCCTTGCAGTCTGTCACTATTTTAAATCGTTCTCCCAGCAAATATGTTCTAAATTTCTTCACAGATTCTACTACTGCTAAAGCTCGAGCTCGTTTGTTTTGTTTTTTTACTCCAATATAGACGGGATGAAGGATATTGTCATCATTTCCAGCTTGCAGAAGTACTGCACCTAATCAGTATTTTGATGCGTCAGTATGAAGCTCGGTTGCTGCACCATATCGAAATATCCTTTATACGGGTTTATTAGCCAGTTCTCGTTTTAGCATATCAAACGCATCTCTTTGTTCCTTTCCGAATATGAATTTTGCATCTTTCTTTAACAACCTTGTGAGGGGTTCAGCCTTTATAGAAAACTGCGGGATGAATTTTCGAAAGTAGCACGCCAAAACTAAAAAACTTTGCAAACGTTTAACTGAATCTGGTATTGGAAATTTTTTAACTGATTTAGTCTTATCTGGTGAGGGTGATACACTTAGATTTGCGATGCGAGGTCCCAGATATTCTATCTCTTCCATCAAAATTTGGCATTTCTTCCATTTTAAATTTAATCCATTTTCGGCTGCTACCTGCAATTTCCTTCTAAACAATTCCTTCCTTGACTGATGTGGACGGTATGACGATATCGTCCATATAAACGATGACAATTTCTTCTTTAATCAAGTCTCGGAAAACATAATTTATGTATTTTTGGAAAACACTTGGTGAGTTGGTTAAGCCAAAAGGAACCTTTTTCTCCAAATCTAAAGTCGTGAAGAACCTCGCCGCTTGTAGCTTATCGACCTGATCCTCGACGACTGGTAGTGGGTAATGTTCCTTATGGATTTTCCTGTTCAACATTCGGAAATTGATGCAAAGCCTGAGTTTTCCATCTTTCTTTTTTACAAGAACTATATTACTGGCGTTATCAGACGAACTCTCTGCAATTATATTATTTCTTATCCATTCATTTACCTGTTTATCTATAATCTCTTGTTCTTTCGGAGGAAATCGTCGCGGTCTCTGGTAAACCGTAAACTGGTATATCATCTAATGGGACTATCTTCCAGTGTTGCCGGACCCACTGAAAGTGATTTCCCCAAACTTTGTATGAAAATTCCCCAAAATAATACCTTTCCAAGAAATTATTTTATATCAAAAAATAGTTTTGGTATTTATAAATATACACAAAAAGATAACAAGTTGCAAATAACTCTCGTTAAAAATATTTATCATTGAACGAAATTAAATTTAACACTTGAATTCATAACTATGTTAAATAATTGAGGGAAAAGCTCGTAATATTATAATTTATATAATTACGGCAATCTTTGTCAGTTTAAAACACTATTAATCTTATTTAAAATAATTATCTGTTCATCAATTTGCATTTACAAACATTGCTTCAAATAAAAATATAAAATAACTTACAAATCCAAAACATTCCAAGCTTCAGAATCAATTTCGGGTGACAGAGTTGAATATACGGTTTCAGAATTGAATTTATCTAGCATGTTTTTAGTGGGTGTGAATTGAATGCATCTCACATCTCTGACTCAATTTTTCCCCAAAGTTTTCCCCATTAAATTTGTTTCCCCAATTTTTCGCACGGGCGTATTTTTTCCCCAAGTTTGGGGGAAAAAACCCAATCTGGCAACAGTGCTGTCTTCATTTGTATCGGAGATATCTTCGGTTGTTTTGGTTGATAGTTGACGATCAATTCATGTACTTCTGCTTTATCTTCTCTTGGCGTTAGATGAGACAAGTCTGGCAAATATGAATCTAGTTCAACCGTACATAGGAAACATTCGGGTAAGTCGACGCCATTCATTTAACCCTCGTTATTCGTAAATAAATAATCTTGTTCCTCAGCTTGTGCTTCTTTTTTAACTACTGTAACTACTTTTCCATCTATTGTTGTTACTACACCCTCTAGCAAGTCCATGCCTATTATAACACCTCGACCCGGAACATCGTCGTCACACACATAGATTTTAGCTTCATCAAACAATGATTCTTCTATTTGAACTTTTGCGAGAAAGCAGCTTTTAGTCCCTTTGTACTGTCGACAATCTATTTTTTTTCGTATGGAGTGAATGTTGAACAGCAGCTCTAGCCGGAAGAGAGAAGAGAAGGCAGTAATTGTCACAACCTAGCCGCGATATTTTATTCTACCTACTCACAACCATTTCGCGACTCTGACATCGGGGCGTCGAGAACAACTCGCTGGAGTGTTATGCCTCGAGTTGAATCTCATCAACCAACCGCGGGCGAGCGTGGAAGGACTAGGGAAGGCTATGACAGGGGAATCAGGAATGTTACTACGCCGGTACATTATCTGAAAATAGGTTTTGGATTAATTTTCCTTGCAAACTTTTCTTTAATTAAACAAAGGTCACTGCCCGGGTCAATCAATCCTTCGAAGAAAACATTGTTGATTTTAACGGGCTGGTACTTAGAGGGCTTTTTTAGCATGTTTACTTCCTTCTTTGGACTGGTTGACGTTGGCTGGTTACGCTGACTACTTTTATGTCCATACTGGTTGCATCTAAAACATCTGCTTATTTGGACAATTGTGAAATTTGTGATCTGTTCCACCGCAATTGTAGCAGTATTGCTTTTTTTGGTCCTTTTGCGACCGAGGTCGATTTGCTTCATAATTTCTTTCAGTCGCTTCACCCTTCATTTTTTCATATAGTATTAGTTTTTCTTTCAGTTCGCTTACTGTCTTTGCATCGTACAAAATTGTTTTATTAACCGCGCTGTCTTTAATCCCGTCGATCACATAACTAATAACCGATGCGTCATCCACATTTGCCAACGCGGCGATTTCTATCATACGGTAGAGGTATTCTCGAAAGGACTCCGACGATTTCTTTCTCCGATCCCTCAAAAGCTTGTGTATTTCAGCGGTCGTTAGCTTATTTTCAAATTCGCGGCTTAAAGCTGCTTTAAGCTCACCATAACTTCGCGGCCTACATTCGACGAAAAGTTTTGGTGGACCGGTCAAGGAATTTTTACAGAAAACTAATCGTTGCAATGCTGTCTACCCGAACCTTTCAGCATAAGTATCAAATTCACGCAACCACATTTTAATATCGACGCCATCGTTCCCAGAAAATTTGCGAATAAACGTCTCAACTTCGATCATGCTAAATCTAGCGGAGCTATCGTTAACTCCCGAAATATGTGTCGACTCATGCCGCCTGAATTGTTCAAATCCCACGGAATTTTCACTCGCTCTGTTGTTTTTTCGGCGACTGCTCATTTTTATTTAACAAAATATGAGGTACGTTAACCGATCCGCTCTCACTCTGTTCTTTCCTCAAACAAATATCCAACTTTAGCTCACTGCCGTCGTAATTGGGGATTGAATAATTAAAAAAAAATTAATACGAAAAATTAGAATGTATTCAGATAGGAAAAGTATTCAAAAATAAAAAAACAATATCCATTATGATAAGCAGATAAACGACCGACAAATATAATCCACGTCCACGGTTACTACTTGACTGACACCAAAAAGCTCTATCATAACTGATCTATGACCGAAGCCCGATCAGTCCCGATCAATGCGTGAGTGCTCGATTCCCACATGTATAGTTCACGTGACAATGCAATGCGACCATTTTGTAAAAAAAAAACAAGATGGCGGCCGATTTTCGCAATTGTGCTTTCCGACCCTTGACAAGGGTGTCAAATTAAAGGTCATGATAAGTAGAATACTTAAGGATATGTGACGTCATTCCAAATTCAAAATGGCGACTAACACAAAATGGAATATTACTTATCTCTTTACAACGCGCGCTATATGAGTATCAAATGAAAAGGTGTGACAATAGGATACTAATAGCTATGTAGCGTAATTCCAAATTCAAAATGGCGGCCAACACAAAAAAGCGATTTACCTTTTTTTACAACGCTCTCGGTATGGGTATCAAATCAAAGTGTGTATGTATAGATAAAGTGTATAGATAAGAAAACATGCGAAGATGATTTTTTGTTACATTTTAGGTTACATACATTTTACATTTAAGTTAAGTGATTATTTTTTTATGCGTTTTGTTATTATTTTTCCCTGTCGATCTTTTTTAATATCATATGGCCATTAAAGATATAAAGTAAAATCCATAAAATCAAACAGAAATACTCTTTATTATGATTTCTTCACTTTTGCTATAAGGCATAAATAGTTACTCAAAATTCTTCTTTTTTATCTTTAAATTTATTGCAATAAATATGTACTCCTTGGGGTAAATTTTGTCCATGTCCTTTTGATTTCGATTTCCGGACCTGTTACCATAATTTTCTTCTAAACAAGGTTGCTTAAAAGATGCGATGCCTCCGCAATGAGTGTATTTATTCGAATTTGAAAAGGCTTAATTTAGAATGTACTCATATAGTGTTTGATCCTTACACTGATAGAAAAATTGTCTTGATTTCAGCAATTTCATAGTCTTCGTTTCGTTGTCTTGAGTAGAATTTTTTTTTAGTCTTAACATGAGAGTGTTGTGTCAGAGTAAGACACTAGAAATTCGTGAGCCAATTAATTGTATTTCTTCGCTCAATACTGATATTTTTCGACCAAGATGTCTTTTTTGAAATAAGTTTTTTTAATTTTTTACTCAAGAAACTAAATATTTTTTATTCAAAACAAAATTTGTATTAAATCAAGACACGATGAAGTTTTAATTCGAGAATATTTATTGAAGCAATTCACTATTTTATTACCTGGAAATATTGTAGTTAATTTGACACTGGCATATGATCATTAGAAAAAATATGAGTCCTTATTCAAAACAGCCGTCAAGAAAATTAATTTGCTTGCTTCAAGAATTTGATATTCTTTGGCTAAGAAGTTGAGTTGCTTAAATTAAAAATATGAGTATCTCAAACCAAGAATGTTTTTTTTTTACTTCTAGCCAACTTTTGTCTTCATCCAAGACAATAAAACCAACGCCAAGAGTATTGCTTATCCGAAGAAAATTTTGTTTTCGTTATATCCAAAACATTAGTTGCTTGGTTCAAGAAAGAATTTTTTTATCGGTGTACTATATAATCCCCTATTGTGTTCTGAGTGTATCGACTTACATCGGCTGCGATTGATGTTGCGAACGGTCATTATTTCAAATCAACCAGATGTTTCTTCCGACGAAAAACCTGAAGGAACAAGCAGCACTAGCTTGAAACTTTTCACAAGCTCCATCACGTAGTATGTATATAAGGAAGGAGTCCGGCATGCTATGATTCTAGGTACCAACATCCTCATAAATTACATTTTATGGAGCACAGAAGCTCTGATCTGGACCACACCATATAGGATGGAGTTCAGTGCGTCCTTTATTTGTAAAATCCTCCCAAAGTGAAATCTATGCTAATTTTTCTAAATTCTGGATGTTTTATTTAACCCCAGTTGTGGCGGTCTGGCTCTGAACACTCGTTGAAATATGTCTAGCTGCTTCATCTCATAAAGGTTAAAAGTCCGTACTGCAATGGAGCTGTTCAAGAAACCCCGCTATCCCTTTAAGTGAAATAATGGCCAAATACACCTGTTTATGGATGGGGCAAAACATTCTGTGATGGTTTGTTTTTCAACAAAGCTTTTTGGGAGTTTCTACAGAATTATTGATTTTAAAGAACTTACACTGGGAGACAAATCTTTCAAGGTAAATACGAGATACTAGCAGGGGCATTGTGTACAGAATAAATTGAAAAGCTCGCGCTTTTAAATATAAAAAAATGTTTGTTAAACCATCACAAAATTAATGACAAATAGTTCAATACCTCCCTTTGTTGCAAGTACTTAATTGTTTCTTGAAGGAAATCCATTTATTATATATTTATGAAACTTTTCAAATAAGTGAGACAATTTTCATGTTACACTTATGAACGCCCTAATTGGTGTACGGAGGCTAAGTTTGGGTATGTCGTCTAATGCCGGGTTTCCACCAAACAGACAAAACAAGAAACAGAAACAAAAACTGTATTTGCCAACAAAAATTTCAATGTTTTGTAAAAATCGAACAATTTTGAAAACATTTTTGTTGGATAATAGTGTTTTTATAAACAAAACATTGTCCCATCTCGAGTGGGAACTTAAAAACACACTAAATTTTTAAAATCAAAACTGTTTTTTAAATTGTCTGTTTGGTGAACTTTTGATGAAATTTGCTACATGCTACATTATTTGATTTTGATGAAATTTGCTACAGAGATAGTTTAGACCTTGGAGAAAGACAAAGGCTACTTTTTATCGAGAAAATTGTGTTGAAGGGGGTGAAATGGGGTTGAATAGGGGGTTTTATTTCTTTGGACAGATTTTCTGCAAACTTTAACTTTAACTTTTTTATATATTTAACATTTTTCATAAATAAAGCAAACTTGATTAACTCTTCAGTTTGTATTTAACACTCCTAACCATAAATAATGAAATACGTATTTCAAGATTTTTCGTAATTCATCCCCTAAGGAAGTGAAATGGTGTTGAATAGGTTCTAAGGGGAATTTTTTTCTTTACTTTTTTTCTATTGTATAAAAAGTAACAGATTGACCAAGACAACGCTATTTCTCAAAATTCATCCCCTAAGGGGGTGAAATGGGGTTAACCCAAACCGCTGGAGCTAAAAGGCTGAAATATTGACAGTGCATCCCTAAAATGACGTGGGCATCCACGAAGAAACGATTTTTCGAAATTCATTCCCAAAGGGGGTGAAACGGGGCTAACTTAAACCGCTAGAGAGCAAAAGGGCTGAAATTTTGACAGGGCATCTCTATAATGACGTGGATTTTCACTAAGAAGCGATTTCTCGAAATTCATCCCCTAGGAGGGTGAATTGGGATTAACGCAAACCGCTGGAGCTAAAGGACTGAAATTTTGACAGCGCCTCAATATAATAACGTGGCCATCCACTAAGAAGCGATTTTTAGAAATTGTTCCCCTAAGGGAGTGGAACGGGGCTAACTTAAACCGCTAGAGCAAAAGGGCTAAAATTTTGACGGTGCATCCCTATAATGACGTTGACCACTAAGAAGCGATTTCTCGAAATTCATCCCTTACGGGCGTTAAATGAGGTTAACCCAAACCGCCACTCATTCCCTAAGGGGGTGAAATGAGGTTAACCCAAACCACTGGAGCTAAAAGGCTGAAATTTTGCATTCATATAATGATGTAGACATGCACTACGAAGGGATTTTTCGAAATTTATCCCCTAAGGGGGCGAAACGGCTTCTCGAGGACTAAAGTAATTCATTTATGAAAAAAAAGTTGTTTTTTGGAGACGGTACGAGGGCCTTAAAAGCAAATTGCGGAAGGCAATGATCCAACAACGCCTCAATGCTCTCGCGATTTTGAGCAGTAATAGCGACATTTTAAGAACTTGGAATTTCGATTATGTAATCGACGATTTCGCGACGAGGAAGTTTCGGAAAAGAACGTTGTAAGATTCATTAATACATGGGTATCATATAGAACAAAATAATATTAAGCGGCTCTCTTTGGCGCTCTGTACTAGGCTCGATGCACACTTTTTTGTCGCGTTTTCTGCTATTTTTAATGAAATATCACTGGATACTGTACTATTATTAACTTCCCAGTATAGGAAGTTATTGTAATCGGTCCGAAAATCGAAATCGAAATTTTCGACGTATTTTCATCTTTCAAGGTCCCAGGAGCTTTTTAAGCAAAAAATTGGGAAGAAGTATGTGTGTGTGTGTGTGTGCGTGTGCGTACGGATGTGGTCATTTTTTCCTGCACGATATCGCGCGAACCAAAAAAGATATCGACTTCGTTGAGGTGTCGTTTGAAGCGTATTAACCGAAATATGATCTGAAAAGATTTTCATAAATTTCGGTCGAGCCGTTTTTTTGCACGATATCGCCCGAACCACGAAAGATATTGACTTACTTGACGGGCCGTTCGAAGCGTATTAGCGACAATATAATCTGAAAAGGTTTTTATAATATTCGGTAGAGTGTTTTTTTGGTTTAAATGACATAAGTTATTTTTGTACCTGCACGATATCGCGCGAACTATAAAAGATATCGACTTAGTTGACGTGCCGTTCGAAGAGTATTAACCAAAATATGATCTGAAAAGATTTTCAAAAGAATCGGTCGAACCGTTTTTTTGTTTAAACGACGTTTATGATTTTTGTACCTGCACGATACCGCGCGAACTAAAAACTATATCGACTTCATTGAGGTGCCGAAAATAGAATATTAACGAAGAAATGCTCTGAAAAAAATTTCATAATATTCGGTCGGACCTTTTTTGTTTAAATAGAAAAACTTCGGCTAATTGTCAGAAAGACCTCAAATTGACAAGTTTTGCTAATATCTAATAAACATGGAATGAGACCCGTTTTAAACGAAGTGGTCTTTTTTGGCTTCTGCACAGCGATAGCCTTTGAACAAAACATCACTTGCAAAATCCGACAACCTTTCAAGATCGTGCAAAAATTTCGTTAGCCTTTACCTTGGATGAGCAGTTTTTGACGGGGAATTGTTTTCTACGCGTGATACAGTTTCAGGAAATTGCAGTTCATCCCGGTAGTTACAGTTTTGCTAATATCTCCGGAAAGCTTTGGAATGGATGAAGTTATTCGCTTCTCAGTTTGTCAACGGCGCTTCAGCACGCTCAATACGAATTTGAACACCCTCTTTAGTGCAGCGAACGAAATACGGAGGAAATGTTTGTTTGCTAACGTCCAGGAAAAGCAAATTCTCTAGAGAAATCTTGTGGATTTACTACTATTATAGTTATTTGAACTAGCTCCTCTCGGGATTGTTTTGTCATCAGTTCTAATACTAGCCAATTTTGCATTAGTGCTAAACGTATAACTATTTTGTAAGAAGTCAGTTTATTCCATCTTCGTGCAACATACTGGGAAGTTATTCGTGTGGACCGAAGGGGTCAAACCCACAGTTTAATTTCAACTAGTTTAATTTCATCTTCATTGTGTACCCCATATTATAATATTTTTAATATATCTTTATAATACTTTGTTTCTGAATGTTTATTATGTTAATAAATAAATAATTTTTATAAACATTCAGATATTGTTATAAATAGTTTAATTGTATGAAATTTCATATAAATAATAATAAATGTATCAGTTTATAGTTTTATATTGATAAGTAATTAACTGCTTTTGAGGTTGCATTTTTACGCCGCGCAACAACATACTAAAATGCAAAATTAAACTATTTCCGATTCGAATATGTAAAATTTGATTGCACAAGAAAGAGAATATTAATTAATACAATTTTTTTCCATTTTTTTGAATATTCGTCATTTTTGGGTTGAATGGCTCCTTAAAATTCCATTAACGTTTGACCTTCTATTAAATAGAATATAAAACGAGCCATAGGGGCTCCCATCACCCTTAATCCGGCCCTGATTGGATAGCATCAGATCTAATACAACAGCATTTCTGCCGAGGGTTCCCCGGGCAGTAAAAATGAAGTGCTGTCTTATCTCAAATAAAACATGTATCGACCTTCCTTCTACTTAGTGAACGGTGTGATTTTAATGGCTGATCCATTTCTTAAAATCTTTGACATAAGCGATAGAATAACCACATGCTCCAAATCTTCAAAAAAGTAGTTCACTACCTGCCAGGGTAATATTGGTGATCCTGGTACAAATTGTTATTCCTAAGCTTGAATTTCTAATAGACTGTCAGCTAGTGACAGATTTACGTGATCCATTTTCTCGTACTAACCTTGAAGAGAATTGAAAAGTACATCGATGTTGAGTTGGAAAAAGTTAAATAAGGTGCCGCTGCTGTTAAAATTTAATTCTTCGTAACAAAAATACGAGGGGTACCTTGCCCATATTTTCACGGTAGGAACTCAATCCAATATTTTTATAGGAATAGTGACGATAAATGTTTTCACACTTTCGATGGGACTGTGTAAGAAAATTGGTCAAATTCGCGTTTTAGTACGACCAGATTGCGCCCTTGTTTCCATCTCTTAGCCACCCAATTACGCTCAAGCCTTCACTTCAGTTTCCATTCAAAAATCATGCAGTATGTTTACATTGAGTTGTAATCAAAGTGTTAACGCAAATTTCGTATTTTTTACTAGAACCTGCTACAAATTATTTCTGCGCAAATGTGTAAAATACAAAAATCTGAAATAAAAAAACATATACATACATAAAAATGATGTTTTTCATTCATAATTTTTTAAATAAGCATTAAACCGCGCCTTAATCATTACACCTCACTCTTAAAATACGTAGTGACCGCTGATTAAAAGCCCAATTACGCAATGGAATCGCATTGAACTGTCAAAATGGTTTTCTCTGCATGCGTTTTCCACGATTGCAATGAACGGAAACAAACGGATATGACCGCGTACGAAACGATTCATTTCCGTTAATTTAAAAATTAACGGATTGGACTGTCAAAAATTCTAGCCATTTTGTTAAATCAAAACATCTCGAATTTTTCAAACCTTGGTTGGATCATCACTTTTTGACGGGGAATTGTTTTCTACCCGTGATACAATTTCAGGAAATTGCGGTTCATCCCGGGATTTCCTGTAGTTACCGCAAAATTGGTTCTTGTTGGACAAGTCTGACAAGTTACCATCTCCGGAAAGCTTTGGAGTTTCCAAATGAAGTCATTCTCTTCGCAGTTTATCAGCGGCGCTTCAACATCCTGCAATACGAATTCGAACACTCGTTTTAGTGTAGCGAACAAATTACGAAGGAAAAATCTTGTGGATTCACCACTATTATAGTTATTTGAACTAGCTTCTCTCGGCAGTACTTTGTCGTCAGTTCTGATGGTAGTCAATTTCCTACTAGTGCTAAAAGTATTACTATTTTGTAAGAAGACAGTTTATTCCGACTACGTTCATCACACTGGGAAGATGATCATGTGGGTTGAAGGGGCTAACCCACATCCCAACTAGTTTTGGTTTATTTTAATATTTTATTTTTGACATGAATATGTCTTATCCCTGCGGTCTATTTAGAAGAATGTGCGGAACGAAAATCGTTACCATGGCTCATTTTGTTTTTGTTTTTTTTTCGTTTTTGTTTTTGTTTTTGTTTTTGTTTTTGTTTTTGTTTTTATTTTGTTTTTGTTTTTGTTTTTGTTTTTGTTTTTGTTTTTGTTTTTGTTTTTGTTTTTGTTTTTGTTTTTGTTTTTGTTTTTGTTTTTGTTTTTGTTTTTGTTTTTGTTTTTGTTTTGTTTTTGTTTTTGTTTTTGTTTTTGTTTTTGTTTTTGTTTTTGTTTTTGTTTTTGTTTTTGTTTTTGTTTTGTTTTTGTTTTTGTTTTTGTTTTTGTTTTTGTTTTTGTTTTTGTTTTGTTTTTGTTTTTGTTTTTGTTTTGTTTTGTTTTTGTTTTTGTTTTTGTTTTTGTTTTGACATGAATATGTCTTATCCATGGGGTCTATTTAAAGAATGTGCGGAACAAAAATCGTTACCATGACTCATTACTGAGTTTGGGGGCTGAGTTGGGATCTAGTTTAGGTATGAAGAGGAGGGCGTAGTGGGGATAGCAGTTTTCCTAACTAAGGCTGACACTAATGAGTCATTAACGATGACTCACTCTATGGCTTGATATTGGCCGCGCCTGGGCGGTCATTTTGCGCAGATGTATGCACGTGGTCTCAAATCATTTATTTATCATTTACTGCATTTTTAATAGTTTTATTACGTGTGATGTGGATTTGTTGATCGTTGTTGTATGTTTGTATGTATATAGTGTATATAACAGATCGAAAAAAAAAACATAAAACCATTTAAATCTTTCGTTTCATTTGTTATATAAGAGATTTCATGTCCACTGTGCCATCGAGAAGCCATGGCACTTTTTGTTTTTTTAATGAAGGAACATGTTATCTATATAAATATTATTGGAGTGTCTGTCTGTGATTTTGAAATAATTGTGTTTTTCTAAGTTCATATGGTTATTTACATCATATTAAAACAAAATCACGCATTTTTAAAATTTTTGTCTGTCTGTCTGTTTGTTACGGCTAATCTCGGAAAACAGCTCTTCCGATTGGGATGGGACCTTGACTGGAAGATTCAGTATTTTTGCAAGCATGTTTTAGGCTATTTGTATATCATTTATTTTTGCTTTATTTGAATGTGTGCATGTATGTAAGTATTTAGACAAATCTTGCAACTCGACTTTGACCCACTTCCTTATAACCGATCAACTTGAAATTTTGCACATATATATAGTTCACGGGACAATGAAATCTGACCATTTTGTAAAAAAAATCCAGATAGCGGTTCCAAGGTGGCGGCAGATTTTCGCAATTGCGCCCCCCGACCACCGACATGGGTATCAAATGAAAGGGGATGATAGGTACAGTACAATAACCTATTTTAGGTCAATCGAAATTTAAAATGGCGACTGACACAAAATGGATGATTAGCTTTTTCTTTACAACCCACTCGATATAGGTTTCAAACGATATGAGAAGTACAATACTATTACCAGAGTGGCATCATTCCAATCTATCTATATAAATATAACGGGCGTGTCTGTCTGTGATTTCAAAATATAATTGTGTTTTTCAAAGTTCATATGCTTATCGATCTATCTATATAAATATAATTGGAATGTCTGTCTGTACAAAAACTATTTTTAAAATTGCTGTCTGTCTGCGATGGGACTTTCACTGGAAGATTCAGTAGATACTTTTGCGGCCATATTTCAGGCGGATATAACTATCGGATCCGATTTTCGGTACCGACTATCGTGTTCGACAACCAGATTAAACCAAAAACTTCAACCGATAGCCGAAGGAAAGCAAGTGAACATTTTTTTATCATTCCAATTGTAGACCTCACAGAGCTTTATCTAAATATCTTCGTTTTCTTTAAAATATCTTGATCGTACCATAGGGAACCCTTCACTTAGGGAACAATGGATATTTAAATAGAGCTCTTTCAGGTCTACAATCACAATGATAAACTAGTTGGGATGCGGGTTTGACCCCTTAGTTCCACACGATTAACTTCCCAGTACGATAAATGAATATGGAATGAACTGACTTCTTACAAAATAGTTATACGCTTAGCACTAATGGAAAATTGGCTAGCATCAGAACTGATGACAAAGCAATCCCGAGAGAAGCTAGTCAAATAACTATAATAACGGTGAATCCACAAGATTTTTCTAGAAAATTTGTTATTCCTGAACGTTACTAAACAAACATTTCCTCCGTATTTCTTTCGCTGCACTAAAACGGGTGTTCAAATTCGTATGGAGCGTGCTGAAGGGCCGTTGACAAACCGGAAAGCGAACGACTTCATTTGGAAATTCCAAAGCTTTGAAGATATATTAGCAAAACTGTAACTGTAAAGTGCATACTTGTCAGACTTGACCAAAAAGAATAAATTTTGCAGTAACTACTGGAAATCCCGGGATGAACCCCAATTTCCAGAAACTGTATCAAGCGTTTAAAACAATTCCCCGCCAAAAAGTGTTAATCCAAGGTTTGAGAAATTCGTGATGTTTGTAAAGGGTAACGAAATTTTTCCACGACTTTGAAAGGTTTTCTTATTTTGACAAGTGATGTTTTGTTCGAAGGCTATCGCTGTGAAGAACCCAAAATTAGCAGAACTTGTCAATTTAAGGTCTTTCTGACAATTAGCCGAAGTTTTTCTATTTAAACAAAAATGACCCGACCGAATATTATGACATTTTATTCAAAGCATTTCTTCGTTAATATTCTTTTGTCGGCACCTCAAAGAAGTCGATGTAGTCTTTAGTTCGCGCGGTATCGTGCAGGTACAAAAATCATAAACGTCGTTTAAACAAAAAAAAAAAAACGGTTCGACCGAATTTTATGAAAATCTTTTCAGATCATCTCTTCGAACGGCACGTCTACTAAGTCGATATCTTTTATAGTTCGCGCGATATCCTGCAGGTACAAAAATCACTTATGTCATTTAAACCAAAAAACCACTTGACTGAAAATTATAAAAATGTTTTCAGATTATATTGTCGCTAATACGCTTCGAACGGCACCTCAAGTAAGTCAATATCTTTTGTGGTTCGGGCGATATCGTGCAGGTACAAAAATCACTTACGCCGCTTAAACAAAAAAACGAAATTTATGAAAATCTTCAGATCATATTTCGGTTAATACGCTTCGAACGACACCTCAACGAATTTGATATGTTTTTTGGTTCGCGCGGTATCGTGCAAGAAAAAATGACCACATACGTACGTACACACACACATACTTCTTCCCAATTTTTTGCATAAAATGCTCCTGGGACCTTGAAAGATGAAAATACGTCGAAAATTTCGATTTCGATTTTCGGACCGATTACAATAACTTCCTATACTGGGAAGTTAAAAAGGTATGTACTCCATCAGGAATATATTTTCTCCGACTATCGTATCAGTTTTTCAGTGTTGTCTAGAGTTTCACGAGATGCAACGCTAGTGTTGCAACTCTCGCACTGTCGCGTGCGAGACAAGACAACACGCGAGACAACAGCTTCTGCCCCATGGCGAGAGTAGCGCGACAGTAAGAAAATCCTTGTCTGGTCGAGACAACACTATCGAATGCGAGACTGTCGCGCTCTCGCTCGATCTTGCGGGATTTCCCATTTGGTTAATTTTTTCCCCGGCTCGTTGCGGGATTTCCCGATTCTATAGAAAGTAGAGTTTTATATGTTCTTCGGTAATATGACCTGGACAACCCCAGTCTTCTATAGTTTAAAGGTGCCAGTAAATCCCCAACACGCAGGCGAGAGCGCGAGTGCACCCTTCTAAACATCCTGGAGACACTGGGTGGTGTGAATAAAAACTAAGTGAACACTCTGAGTGAATTCTCTTGAGAAGGGTATGTCGTCCAGAGGGAACACTAATTAGGAGGGAATATGAATTCTCAAATGTTAATTTTATGTTAAATTTTTTTGCATTTAATTTTTTTTTGGCATCTACGAAAACAAATTATTAACTTCCCGTAATTTCCGTAACAAAACCGTACGTAACCGGAAGTGTGAACATGAGTGCTCCTATGGCAGTGATCTAAATTGACGTAATAAAATTTACGAATGCTAGTTGACGCAAGGTATAGAATTTTTCAAACTCCGTGACACAAGAAATTTGAACAGTTCTGCGCACCTCATTGCTAAATTTTATAAATATTGTTTTATCATTTTCCCGCTTTTTAGTTAAAACAGTAACAAACGCAGAAAACACTCAACAAAATAATTTGGGAAGGGATGCGCGCATGCCGTATGAATAAAGTTAATTAATCTGTATATGTGTTGAGCAGAGCTTTTAAATACATGTAAAACTCCTGCTCAACCAAGTCAGTTTATCCATCGTAATAAGCCTAATTTTACTATAATTATGCTAAATATTTCTCATTCCTATATTTAAAATAAATTAAAAGAATTGTTGGAAAAATTTCTGTTAAAGATATGAGCATTTTCATTCATGAATTAAGAGTTCTCCGCAGCCGCAAGCAACACAACCTCCACAAGCAGAAGCGCGCTTGCGACTGGCGGAAAATGTCAACAATCAAGTAATCAAAGTGATAAAAATACAAATTTCGTATTTTTTAGTAGAAATTACTACAAATTATTTCTGTAGCATATGTGTAAAATATAATAACCTTAAAATAAAAAAAATATATAAAAACGGGTGTTTTTCAGTCATAATTTGTAAATTTTTCAAATAATCATTGAAGTCCCAGAAAAATACACCTCCCTTTAGCAATACGCAGTCGCGACTGATTACATGGCAGCAAGTGATTTGATAGGAGGAGTTAAGTGAAGCTTTTGTCTGAACTTTTAAACATTTTTAAAAGCTTAGCTGGGGAACATGCGCGGGATGTCACGAGGTTTGAAAACAACTATACCATGGTTCTGGTGCAAAGCTTTTTTGGGTCAGGGGAAGCATGGGGCGATGCCCCGCACACTCCCTAGCCCAAAAAAATGTCTAAGTCTAATGGTACCACTTGTGTAGGCACAAACCCCAAGCACTCTTAAGCTTCATCGGTCCCCGAGGAATTTTCGTTTATTAACTTCCCAGTATAGGAAGTTAAGAGTATTGTAATCGGTCCGAAGATCGAAATCGAAATAATCAACGTATTTTCATTTTTCAAGGTCCCAAGAGCATTTTAAGCAAAAATTTGAGTTGAAGTATGTGTGTGCGTACGTATGAGGTCATTTTTTCCTGCACGATATCGCGCGAACCAAAAAAGATAACGACTTCGTTAAGGTGTCGTTCGAAGCGTATTAAAGGAAATATGATCTGAAAAGATTTTTATAAAATTTGGTCGAGCCGTTTTTTGTTCAAACGACATAAGTGATTTTTGTACCTGCATTATATCAGCCGAACCACAAACGATATCAATTTACCAAGGTGCCGTTCGAATCGTATTAACGACAATATAATTTGAAAAGAATTTTATAATATTCGGTCGAGCCGTTTTTTGGTTTAACCGACATAAGTGATTTTTGTACCTGCACGATATCGCGCGAACCATAAAAGATATCGAATTAGTTGACGCTCCCGTTCGAAGAATATTAATCAAAATATGATCTGAAAAGATTTTCATAAAATTCGGTCGAACCGTTTTTTTGTTTAAGCGACGTTCTTGTTTTTTGTACCTACACGATACCGCACGAACTAAAAACTATATCAACTTCTTTGAGGTGCCGAAAGAAGAAGAATAACGAAAAAATGCCCTGAAAAATAATTTCATTACATTCGGTCGGGCCGAACTTCGGATAAATGTCAGAAGGACCTTAAATTGATAATTTTTGCTAATATCTAATAAACTCGATGGAATGAGACCCGTTATAAACGAAGTGATCTTTTTTGGATTCTGCACAGCGATATCCTTCCAACAAATAGTCACTTGTCAAAATCCGACAACCTTTAAAAATCGTGCAAAAATTTCGTTACCCTTTAGAAACATCACGACTTTTTCAAACCTTGGATCAACACTTTTTTGACAGGGAATTGTTTTCTATGTGTGATACAGTTTCAGGAAATTGCGGCTCATTCCGGGATTTTCAGTACAGTAATCCCTCTGTCTGTCTGCGCGGTTTTCGATTGCGCGATTTCACAATTGCGCGGTCAAGTTTTTAATAGCAAATTTTCGGACTGCACGGAAAAAAATTCGTATTTGCGCGTTTTTTTGTAATTGTTGTTAAGAAAAATATGTTTTGACATGATTTTTTGTGAATCCCCTAGAATTGGTGTTGAATCTCCTACATAAAAACATAAAAAAAAAATAGAAAATAGAAAAAATTAGCATAGACATAGAATAAGCACAAAAGTAAATTCCTTCACACCGTAATTCAATACCATTTCCTGCACTTGCACCAAAAAGCTTTTTATCTCCTCAAGAAAATGCACCGTAAACTAATTATTAAAAGGTAAAATTCGTCGCCAGACGAAATTTAATGCTTTTGTTTCTCAACTTGAATTTTCTCCTGAGAAAAGAAATATGTCGATTATGTTGTTCTTTTTGTTAGTTTAAAAATTAGTATTTAAGAAAAGTTGGAAAATAAATGAAGTCATTCAGAGATTATCTATTCACCTGAAACAAAGGCTTTTATTTCGCATATTACCAAGTGAGCCTACTTGGAACAATCATTCTAGTGTAGCAGTATCAAGCACTGTTTTACACATAACGTCATACGCTTACGGGTACAAGAACCCTAAGCAAATTATAATCGAAACTTTAAGGCAAAAGAGTCTTAGACATTTTATGGTGACCCCGACGTGATCGGAAGATAGATCACACGCAAGAACAGAAGCAACTAACATCAAGATGGCTACCATGGATGATCTGGCCGAGGAGCAGCGGAACCTGGCTGCAGATTTAAAACAGCTTATCAGCAACTACAAGAAGGATGGAGCATCGTGAAAAACTCCGGACTATCTTCGAAGGAAGAGAGCGGAATTAGAAGCACAATGGCAACGTTTTGAGGAGAACGACAACACGATTCGAGTACAATTTGGAGACCTGGTGGACCACCAGTACTTCACCAAACAATATTATGAACAAGTTCGAGAGGGGTATGAGAATGCCCTAGAAGACATAACAAACCGATTGGCCAGCAGCAAGACGCTACCGGCAAGCAGAAGCCCATCAACATCCGACTTAGCAGAGGAGCCAGCTACATTCGCTAATAGAACGACATCAGTTCTTGAGCAACGCCCCAATGGCAGCAAGTAAAAGATGTACCTTAACCATCTGCAAGTATGAATCAAGAAGAAGTCTCTAAGAAGTTTATAGGACAAACAAAACACATTGAGAAGTTAACTACCGCAAGGGTACGTAATCAAGGCTGCTTGATTAACAAACAATCAACAATTTCGAAAGTGCTCGAACGCACCATTTCGAACACAATATCAGGTGATCAACTGCAGATAGACCAGCTTTACCAGATTAAGGCAGAAAGAATCCAGAAGTATCTAAATGAAGCTAAAACATTGCATCAAGAGATATGGAGCCAATTAGATGACCCCTTGGCAGTAGGCTATGACGTCGAGCGATTCTTTGTTCTGGAAGAAGAAGCCGAAAATACGATTATCGAACTTCATCGATTGCGGCAACAGCTCTCACCGCAGCACCATTCACATGCTACCACATCTACTACTTCAACGTATGATAACGCATCGTTATTGAAATTGCCCAAGATCGCCCTGCCCAAGTTTACAGGAGACTACCTTCAATGGCGCCAATTCTGTGATTTATTCACGGAGTTAATCCACAATCAAAGAATCGCCAACTGCCAAAAGATGTGGTATTTAAAGACGAGTTTATCAGGTGAAGCTGAAAAATTAATCCGACATCTCACAGTCTCCGACGCAAATTACACAGCTGCTTGGAAGATAATCCAAGAGCGCTGTGAAAACAAAAGGTTGTTGGTAACAGCCTTCCTAAATAAGCTGCTAGCACAAGCAACGTTCACTGCCGAAAGTCCCACCACCATCAGGAACTTGCACGATACAACGCAGGAGTGCCTTCATGGCCTAAAAAACTTAGGAGTGGACACAGCCAACTGGGACCCATTCATAATCCACCTGCTTCTGAAAAGGATTGACAAAACAACATATACGCTGTACGAGCAATCTTTAGAACATCCAAGATGCATACCAACATTAAGGGAGTTTCTTGCATTTCTCGAAAACCGCTTCCAGTCATTAGAGGCGCTCGGGAGTAAAGCACGAAGCACAGAGGATAACCATAGACGAACAGTAACAAGCATGGTTGCTACGGGGGGCAACTGCAGCTTTTGTAAGGGTACTCATCGCCTATACGCATGCCCGAAGTTTCTTCAGATGTCAACAGCAAAGCGGTATGAGCATGCCAAAAACGCCAACCTCTGCTTGAATTGTCTTGGAAGAGGGCACAATCTTAACAACTGCCCCTCTAGATCATGCATCAGATGCAATAAGAAACACAATACATTATTGCACATGGAAGGCAAAGCAACAACTACAACTAGAGCAGCTCAACATACACAAATAAACCCAGCGGCAGCAGTGCAAGCCGCACACCCAGAGAAGAGCATCATTTTAGCAGGTTCAGGATCGTGAACGGTATGTCATGCTCGGCACGCTATTGTAAAGGTATTCAATAAGCACGGCGAACTCATAAAATGTCGCGCCCTGCTAGACTGTGGTTCACAGCTCAATGTATTGAGTGAAAGGCTAGCTAAACAACTTGGTTTGCCTGAACGGACTGAAAGCATGGCAATCGAATGTATCGGGGAACAGGTGAAACCATCCTCTAAGAGAGTCAATCTTCGCGTACAATCCATAACAAGCGGCTTTTCCATGTCAATTGAGGCTCGTATTCTACCGAAGATAGTTTCCCAGCAGCCATCGCGTCAGCTTAACATCGAATCATGGCCTATACCACAGAACATACCCCTAGCTGATGCCGACTTCAATAAGCCCGGAAGCATCGACTTACTCATTGGAGCAGGGATCTTCTTTTCACTACTCTCAGTAGGACAAATAGAATTAGGAAAAGGCTTACCAATATTGCAGAACACTGTGTTTGGCTGGATCGTTGCAGGTCCAATCAATCAAACACATCAGGAGTCAGCAGTGTGCGCTGTATGCAGCGATGATGAAGCCCTCAACGCACAAGTGGAACGTTTTTGGCACCTAGAGGAAAAGGAGGAACAAACTAGTAACCTTACAGCAGAAGAACAAAGATGTGAGACCCATTTCATCAAAACAACGAAACGGCATACTGATGGACGATTCATCGCCAACCTTCCATTCAAGACCAGTCCCATAGAACTAGGAGAATCGAGTGGAATAGCATTCCAGAGATTGACTGCATTAGAAAGAAGGCTCGCAAAGGACGCAGAACTTTGCGAACGATACAGACAATTCATGAATGAATATTTAGAGTTGGGTCATATGGAGGAAGTGGATTACAACAAAATCCAGGGACCTCATTGCTTTCTCCCACACCACTGCGTGATTAAACCAGAAAGCAGCACCACTAAGTTGAGAGTGGTGTTTGACGCTTCGGCCCAGACGTCAACAAACAAATCCCTGAATGATGTGCTGTCGAAGGGACCAACAATACAAGAAGAGGTTTTTTCGACATTGTTACGATTCAGAATGCCTAGGTACGTCTATACTGCCGACATAGAGAAAATGTATAGGCAAATCTGGGTAGATAAAGCAGACAGAAAATATCAACTGATATGGTGGAGAGAAAACCCGGAGAACAAGGTACGATGTTACCAGCTATGCACAATAACTTATGGTACATCATCGGCACCGTATCTAGCGATACGATGCTTGAAAAAACTGGCGCAAGAACACAAGGAGAAATATCCACTCGGATCAAAGGTACTAAGTCAAGATTTCTACGTGGACGACGTACTCACTGGTGCCAATACTCTCGCTGAAGCTATGGCATCACAGAAGCAGCTCAATGCACTATTGAACTCTGCAGGATTTCATCTTAGGAAATGGTGTGCAAACCATCCCAGTTTGCTAGAAGGAATAGCTAGCGATGACAGAGAAGTTGAAATCAGATTTGGAGATGACGAGGCAGGCCACATCAAAACAATAGGACTATCTTGGAATCCTACTTCTGATCAATTCCACATCAGAACTTCGATGCACGACAGCAGACGGATCACCAAGCGAATGATTATATCAGACACAGCCCATCTGTTTGACCCTTTGGGAATCATCACGCCAGTCATCGTCACGGCGAAGATATTTTTGCAAACACTATGGGCACAGAAGCTAGATTGGGACGCAGCCCTGCCCCAAGAGATGCACACATTTTGGGAAACCTATAGAAACCAATTGACCACGTTAAACGAGATAAAATTCCCTCGCCATGTTTTAGCACATAAAGCAGCAAAAAGTGTCCAATATCACATCTTCTCCGACGCCTCAGAAAAGGCATATGGTGCCGCAGCATATGTTAGAACAATTGATAGAAATGGCGTCATCACTGCTCATTTACTCTGCGCAAAGTCGAAAGTCGCACCTAGAAAACAAACGACACTTCCGCGACTAGAATTATGCGCCGCAAAGGTAGCGGCGGAGTTAGCTCTTCGCATCAAGCAAGATCTTCAACTTCAAGAAGAGCAAATTCATCTCTGGAGTGATTCAACTATCGTGCTCGCATGGATTAACTCGTCAACATCAACATTTCATACGTTCGTGGCGAACAGGGTAGCCCGTGTTCAAGAGCTAACCATACCATCTCAGTGGAGACATGTCAGCTCACTACACAATCCAGCGGATCTCCTGTCGCGCGGCGTATCACCTACAAAATTAGTGACCTCGTCCTAATGGTTCTATGGCCCAATCTTCTTGCATGGAGAGGAATCGCAATGGCCAGCTCCACATCTTAATAGTGACACCTCATACTCAGCAGAAAACCGAAAGAAAACCGTTGCCAGTCTTACTACCTTTGAGTCTATTATCAATCAGATAGACCATCACAACTCGTTCCAACGATTGAAGAGGATCATGGCATATATAATACGGTTCACAAAAAGATGCAAGAAATGTCCAGCTGAAATCGACTCTTACCATTGCAACACACAGGAACTAGCTGAAGCGAGGACGGTGATCATCGGCCAGATGCATGGAGAAAAATTCGGAGAAGACATTCGCCATATAAATAGGTATGGAGAGGTCGCCACAAATAGCTCTCTGAGTGTGTTAACCCCCTGGATAGATGAAGAAGGACTACTCAGAGTTGGAGGGAGGCTCCAAGCGTCAAACCTAGACTACGAAGCAAAACATCAGCTATTGTTGCCGTACGACCATCCAGTAACGAAACGACATGACATCCATACTCGAAACCATCACATCGGACCGCAAACCCTCTTAGCGTCAGCAAGACAGCAGTATTGGCCCATTAAGGGCAAAACACTCGCACGTTCCGTGGTCGATCATTGTATACAATGCACCCGAGCAAAACCCAAGCTTTACACGCAATTGATGGGAAACCTGCCATCTCAACGCGTGCAACCATAAATTTATAAATTCAGGGGTAGATTTTTGTGGCCCTATATGGACACATTTCAAAATCAGAGGGAAGAGACCTCAAAAAAGTTACATCGCGGTGTTCTGCTGCTTCGCAACCAAAGCAGTGCATCTCGAAGTAGTGACAGATTTAACCACGCAAGGCTTCATAGGGGCACTCAGAAGGTTCATAGGACCACGCGGACTTTGTAAAACAATATTCTGCGATAATGCAACCAATTTTGTGGGCGCCAAGGGACAGTTGGAGGAATTACGCCTGATGATCGAAAATGATCAGTCAAAAATAACATCTGAAGGCTCTAAGATCGGCATCGACTTCAAGTTCATACCACCCCGAGCTCCTCATTTCGGAGGGTTATGGGAGGCTGCAGTTAAATCGGCAAAGCATCTTCTACAGCACGCATTATCTTCGGCTAATCTAACGTACGAAGAGTTAGAGACAGTAGTGGTTGAAGTCGGGGCGATACTCAACTCACGACTAATAACACCTATGTCAGCTAATCCAAATGACTTGACGGCGTTAACACCAGGTCATTTCCTGATTGGAGAGCCACTAATTAACCCTATTGATCCACATTCCACACCACAAAATCACAACCTTCTTACACGTTGGAAGTTTGTAACGCATATCAAATGCGAATTTTGGAGGAGATGGTCGATGGAACCAACTTCAAAGCAGATACAAATGGAAACAAAAATGCCAAAATCCCCAAGAAGGAGCCATGGTTATTGTAGAAGACGATCATCTTCCACCATTGAAATGGTCATTAGGACGCATAGTAGAAGTCATCAAGGGAAAGCACGGTTTGGTAATTGTTGCAGACGTGCGCACTAGCAGGGGAGTAATACGTCGGCCCATACACAAACTCGCTCCGCTACCAATAGAAGAAGGCAACAAGGGATCAAGCGGTACAAACAAAGATGCAGCCACAACTTCAAACATGCACATCCCACAAGCCGCCATCGAAGCTGGACCATCGACAGCAAAGACGGGAAGTAATGAAGACAGCAACCAAACGAAGACCGAGGAAACCAACAATCCGAGGAAGAAGCAAAAACGATCAATGGGCGAAGTAATGGTAACGGTGCTTTCAGCTTGCATGATATTTGGTCAATCTACTGCTTCACCAGTGAATATAATAACGTTTCAGTCCCAACCAGGCATTTATTTCGAAAACCTGGGTCTGGCGAATATCGTCACCAGTGAATGGCAACTTATTTCTTACTACAACATGACACCCTTTTGGAATGAGTTCGACGCTCTGATGACATATAACAACTTGCTAGAATCTATTTGCCAGCAAATCGTGCAACAAACATCATGTAGGCAGACCATATTTAATCTCCAGCACATAACACAACAAATAGAAGAAAACAACAAAGCTATTACTACCAGCACACGTCACCACCAGATCCAAAAGCGGGGCGCTAAATATTGTAGGAAGCATTGCAAACGCGCTATTTGGAGTTCTGGATGCGGAGTATGCCGAAAATATGTCAGAAACAATAGACGCAATAAGTCAGAATGAGAAACATTTACATCAGCTCATAGCAAACCAAACATCGATTCTGGATGCGACCATCAATATAATGCGACGTGATCAAGAGGCGATCAACATTCAGCTTAAAGAATGGACGGCACATGTCGACAAATTAACGGCAGATATCAACGAAATGAAGCAAGGACTCTTTCAAGAGCAACTATCTAACACCTTCACTTCAATGGCCATGCAAATGTACATCATTAGCGCAAGCTTTCAGCAAACCCAGACATCAATCTTAAATGTACTGACAGACACACACCACGGAAAGCTAAACCCACTTCTGGTCACTCCTAATCAATTATCGAGGCAGCTTAAACAAATCAGAAATAACCTACCACCATCGCTCAGATTACCAGCGATCCCAGATGACATACTGCAGTATTACAATCTTATAGTCATACAGGGGCGACCGACTATGATACACATCATTTTCAAACTCAGCCTACCATTAATCTCAACAGAAGATTTTGAACTTTTCAACATGATTCCAGTACCAGTACCAGGCAACAACACTTTCATTATGATTCAACCGTCATCGCAGTTTTTAATTGCAAACCTCCATCGGGATGAATATCGCCCATTGAAGGACTTGTCATTATGTGCACTAAAAATCAATCATCGATATCTTTGCAAACAAGCGCAACCATTGTTCAGACAAAACTCTAATATCAGTGCGTGCGAGATACAATTATTAAATAATATGCCGCACCCACCTACTTGCGAGATAGCAACAACAAATCAAAACTCTTACTGGATACCACTACATGACCCGAATCGTTGGATATACATATGTCATGAAAGAAAAAACCAAGGTGAACATGGTGTGTAAAGGCAAGGCTCAACACCTTCATTTACAAGGATCCGGGATATTCAGTCTACTGGAGGATTGTATGATCAAGCAGCCTCACCTTAGCATCCAAGGTCATAACAGAGTACCTTCAACAACATCATTAGCATACCTACCGTTTAGCAATCTAACGAATGCAACAAACTGGAAGGAACCACAGCTCATCGAGAAGAAAAACTACAGCTACCATCCCCAACTGCTGGAACTAGACTCACTAAAGGAACAATTAAATCAACTAAAAAACGACGAATTGATGAATATTAAACCACGAGAAGTGCATCAATTCGCCCTAGGATACATCTCCATAGGGTTAATTATAATTATAATGGTCGGCATTGCCTTTCGATACTTTCGCAGTCGGACAGCCCCCAACAGAGAAAACAGGAAGACACCAATACCGCAACCCCGAGTCAGTCTGGCCAGAACAGAAGCTGAAAAATCGGAACTCCGAATTAATTTTAATGAATAATTAGTTGTTAAATAGCATTTAACGCGGGGGAGGATGTTGAATCTCCTACATAAAAGCATAAAAAAAATAGAAAATAGAAAAAATTAGCATAGACATAGAATAAGCACAAAAGTAAATTCCTTCACACCGTAATTCAATACCATTTCCTGCACTTGCACCAAAAAGCTTTTTATCTCCTCAAGAAAATGCACCGTAAGCTAATTATTAAAAGGTAAAATTCGTCGCCAGACGAAATTTAATGCTTTTGTTTTTCAACTTGAATTTTCTCCTAAGAAAAGAAATATGTCGATTATGTTGTTCTTTTTGTTAGTTTAAAAATTAGTATTTAAGAAAAGTTGGAAAATAAATGAAGTCATTCAGAGATTATCTATTCACCTAAAACAAAGGCTTTTATTTCGCATATTACCAAGTGAGCCTACTTGGAACAATCATTCTAGTGTAGCAGTATCAAGCACTGTTTTACACATAACGTCATACGGTTACGGGTACAAGAACCCTAAGCAAATTATAATCGAAACTTTAAGGCAAAAGAGTCTTAGACAATTGGCATGAAGTAACCGAGGATTTACCATATTTCGTTATAATGCGTAGTTAGTAGGATTTATGACCCAAGTGACTAAAAGTAGGGTAGCAATTATATACAGTTACTCCCAAAATTGACCGTACACCCTTAATTTCATACAAAATGTTAAAATTTTCTGCAATTTAAATACCCAAAAAAATTTTCTTATTAAAAAATTTTATTTAACATAAAAGTATAAACATTTCTAAGGGATATTAAATAAAAAGAGAATTAAAAAAATAATATTAGTGCCTTCTTTACAAGGAAACACAAAAAATACATCAATTTATACTAACACAAAATTGACCGTACACTTCAGAAAAATGTTTATAAATATACCCTAACTAATGGAAATATCGTTTTTAATATTTAGTATGGCCACCTCAAGCGTCTATCACTAATTTTAGTCGACTAGGCCTCGATTCCACAAATTTTTTTGTAAAGGAAGAAGGGATATTTGCCCAAACTTCCTTTATTGTTGATTTTAACTCGTTTTTGTTACGACGCGTAGTTCTTTTTACCCGGGACTTCACTTGTTGCCACAAATTCTCAATGGGGTTAAGATCTGGGGATTGCGGAGGAGTTTGTAATTGCTTTCGAGCATTGTAGAGTAACCATTCACGCACTATATGGGATGTGTACTTCGGGTCATTGTCTTGTTGGGAAGTTAGATTTAATTTTTGCGCAGATTTGAATGGTTTCTCTTCAGGATGTCCAGGTATTTTGTTTTGTCCAGCGTGCCCTCAATAAATTTTAACCCCCCCGCTCATGGCGAACGAAATCTTCAAAATTGATGATTTTTTACCTTTTTTCACTTTGTTCAACCCTAATTACCATTTTATCAGCCCTGAAAGGGTCAATTAATATTTTTTATCCATTCCACAGATTATTACCTTTCTAAAATGATCAAAATCATAAAGATCAGTTTACAAATAATAAAGCTATGAAATAAAAAGCACAGTGAAGTCTTTATAAGGAAATAAAAAAAAACTATCAGTTCAAAGAGAAACTGTACTAGGGTCCACTAATCACCGCAACCTTCGCATAAAGCGTTGTGCTTTTCTGTTCATCTTTGACTCTGCAAAGTTACGTGTCTGATCAGTGATCCTCACTCAACAAATATACTACACGGGAGTCTATTCCATCCAACCGTGTTACGAAAAAAACGTGTTTTCATTATTTTTCTTATATGTAGGTATTTAACAATAATATCATTTTAAACAGCAATATAACTTTTGTATAACTGTTATTACATAATATTGTTTAACATAAATGGTAAATGTTTTAAAAATTTATGAAGTTTGAAAATGCATCTGTCAAACATCATTCGCTTTGACTGCATTCGAAAATTTACCAGCTGCTCAGAATTGGCAGCACATCATTCCAAAAATCAAGCCGCTGCAGCCGGGAATATATGCCCTGCAGCCGATACTGCGATTCTGCTTATTCTGCGTAGCTGGCTAATTTTCGAATGCAGCCAAAGCGAATGATGTTTGACAGATGCATTTTCACTAGTTCTGACTGCGCTCATATAACAGGAAAAGTTGAAGTGGATAGGTTACCTACCTTTTTACGTTAGCTATATAAATGGTGAGCAATTACTTGGTGTTCCAAAATTATCATCTTCAACAGGAATAGAAATAGCTTATGCTATTTATGAATTATTAATACATTGGAATGTGGATGAAAATATTGTTGCTTTTTGTTTTGATACCATTGGGTCAAATACTGGAAAACTAAATGGAGTGTGCACGTTATTAGAACAAAAATTGTAAAATCTTTACTGTATTTACCATGTCGCCATCATATTTATGAACTAGTCCTGCGAGGTGTGTTTGAAATAGAATTTCCTGGTACCTATGGTAAAGGTGTTCCTTTATTCAAGAGATTGGAATTATATTGGAACGACATAAGCAAAAATGAGTATAAAACATTGCTAGAAAATGGCAAATTGAAAGAAATTCTAATTGAAAGATGAGTTCACAGATTTTTGCAACGAACAATTAAAGAAACCAATTTGCAAAGATGACAATCGATAATTATTAGAGTTAACCACAATTGCTTCGGGCTCATGCTCTAATAGTCAAATTTCGTTCTCCAGGTCCAATGCATCAAGCTCGTTGGATCTCAAAAGCACTATATTGTATAGAAATATATTAATTCAGAAGAGGAGAAGAAAAAGCTAATGTTTGTGCTTTTATCATTCGCTCTTACGTGAGGGCTTGGTTTAAATGTCCCTTAGCGCCAGAAGCAGCATACCAGGACTATTGCTTCTTACAAAATATGCAGGAATATCGAAATGTTAATTTCACAAATTGCTATTAAGAAAATGAGTAACCATTTGTGGTATTTAGCAGACGAGAACGTTGGTGTAGCATTTTTCGATGAAAATATTCCATTGGAAATCAAACATAAAATGAGTAACAGATTAAAGCATTTTATTACCACTGATGAAAAAAAGGAAGATCATGATGTCTATGCAGATAATGATGTTGAGCCAGATAAAATATCTAGGGAATTAGTTAAACGTATTCCATTATAACTTGAAGAAATTCAGGAATTTATAAGAAACCCGTAAAATACTCAATCACTACGATGAACACATTCGATTTTTTTCAACGGTTTAACATTTCAACGGACTTCCTATATCTCCCACCAGATAAATGGAGTTATAATATTAATTATAATCAAGCATTCACCCTTCTTCATGAATTAAGAACTGTTAACGACACAGCTGAAAGAAGTGTGAAGTTATTCGAAGAATATAATAAAGTATTGAAACACAATAAACAAAAACACAATAAACAAAACTTATTACAAATTCTAATTGATTACAAAAAAAATGCGTTATTAAAGCAACTACTGCCTGAGTAATTTCAATTTTAATAATTTTGTTTGTATTTTGTATATTACACTATTGAAGTACAGTTTATGCCTTTTATTAGCTATAATATTCATCGTACAAAAACGTTATAACCCGATTTGAACTGGTAAATTTACGTTGAATAAATTAACTATGTTAAATTAGCTTTCGTAAATTTATATTGTTGTTTCAACTGATATTATTGTTAAATATTATAAAATATGATAAAAACATGCTTTTTCATAACACGCATGGATGTTATAGAGTCCCGTGTAGATTGTTTGCTAAGTGAGGATCACTGATTGTACACGTATCTATGCACGATCAAAGATTAACAGAAAAGCACAATGCGAAGGCTGCGGTAATTAGTGGGCCCTAGTGCAGTTTCTCTTTGAACTGATTTTTTTTCCTTATAAAGACTGTGCTTTTTACTTCATAGCTTTATTATTTGTAAACTGATCCTTATGATTTTGATCATTTTAGAAAGGTAATAATCTGTAGAATGGGTAAAAAATATTAATTGACCCTTTTAGGGCTGATAAAATGGTAATAAGGGTTGAACAAAGTGAAAAAAGGTAAAAAATCATCGTTTTTTAAGATTTCGTTCGCCATGAGCGACCTCTAAATCTTTTTCGATTTGCCTAAAATTTTAAATTTCTTAGTTTTTTGCCTATTCGCATATTTCTAGGGGGTGAGACTTAGAATCTTAGCAATTTTTTTTCTCTCCATACAAGAGAGGGCCACCCTAATGTACATAGTAGACGCCCTGCAAACATTAAAAGAACGGGTCGCGAGAACTTCGAGTCTACATCGATATCGAAACGAAACCGACTTGTAAAAGACAAGCTATAGCAAATCATTTTGAGGGCCCGATGACAACTCGTAGTAGCGACTTCAAATCGAAGAGCGCCTTATTAATTCCAAGTTTTTGGCGAGTGATTCTCTACTCAAAAGAGACGCAGACCCAGTTTGTAAATGTCATAAAATTAACATGAAATAGTTGAAGTAGTTGATAGATTTACTAAAGGGCGCGTAAACAAGATAACGCATGTCTTGTAGACCGGAGCTAGCGGTGCAAGTGGCCTGGTGATGTCATGCAAATTTATTCCTTTTGGAAATTACTCCTTTCGGTTAGTAAGTTGATAATCTAAACGTCAGCTGCGTGAGTAGTGGTGGGGCTGGTCATGGCAATATGTACATTTTCTCCCCACCACCCCCACCATGATCGTGGTGTCTGACTCTTGTTTTTATTGTCAGCCTTATCTAAACTGTCAATTACAAAAAAAAGTAAGTGAGAAAAGGCCATCCAAAATGCAACGCTGCCTCCCGGACTATTATGGAGCTTATTCTCCAATTCGTTTCACGTGAAAAAAAACTTCACCTGCATTCCACTTCATGTTATTGAGTCGATTCTGTGATTCACATGATTCGAAAAAAAAAAGTTTCACCTGGAACAAGTGGAACTGAAACTGTCAATCATTATAAAAATGAAAATTTCAATCGTTATAAAAATAAGTTGTATTTTTGGAGTAGTTTGTTAAAAGATCAATAGTTTTAACAAGACATGTGCAGAATTGTTGTTTAGCAGTATTAATAGGGATAGTGATAGCAGTGATGACTTGGAAATAATATCCTTACTACGACGTCGCCAAATAAGAGACAAAGCATTTACAGTTCATACACACTGACTCAAAAATGTGTTGCAATGTTTTGGAAATTAAATTGTTTTTCCTAAACTTATCACACAAAGATCGGAAGATGTACATATGACTGGGATAATGTAATTTTTACTAAAAACTACATTATCCCAGTCATCCTGCGCCCAATCTTTCTTATTACACAAAGAAAGGACAAGGACAAACAATTTAATTTCCAAAACATTGCAAGACATTTTTGAGTGAGTGTATCTTATACGAATAGCAGTTTACCTTCTGCCATTCGGTATCTTTCCTAGTTGGGGCTCAGGACTTTTTAAACGCACTGTAGCCTCTTTCCTTATTTCCTCGTATCGTTCTTTGGCCATAAAATTTTCGGAATACTTCTGCCCTTTGCTACATGTTTGTGCATTATTCGTTGGTAGAAAAGCTAAAACGATTTAAGAGTGAAGTTTTTTTTTCCTTTTATTTTGCTGACCACTAAGCTGTTTATATTTCTTCCACAGCTTAAATCAATCGCTAAAATCTACATTTACGGAATCCACTTCACACTTATTACTTTGACTTTTCATTTAGAGCGAAGTGAAAAAAGTACGTAAGAAAGCTCAAATTCGTGGAGTTTAACTCCGATGACTGCACTCATAGAACTTCCAAGACGAGGTTCACCGCCTCCTGCTCATGCATCCTGCAGACATTTTTTTCCTAACCTTTTGTTCAAGCTAGACTTGCAACTTGAAATTGCACCATGAACGTGAACGAAACGACGGCACCTAGACCTGAGCATAGGGTGACTTTCACCAAATCATCGATTAAAGTAATTGTTGGAATTAACTTTAACAATAACAAAGTTGTTAAAGTTACAGTTCGTAAAACTGAGTTGCACCACCCAATCGCGTTTAAAGTCCCCCATACACGGTCAAATTTGCTGTACAACCAGATTTTCATCAAACCTATAAGCGCAATGTATTTTGATCGGCCGACCGGCCCACAATCGATAGTTTTGGTTGTACAACCGCACTTCGCTGTACAACCAATTGGACCGTGTATGGGGGCCTTAAAGCGATTTTTAAAAGCTTTGTCGTAAAACATCCCTAAATTTCCTCTGAAAAAAAAGGGATTTTCTTGTAATGTTGGTAATGCTGTAAAATGATATTCACAAGGGCGAATCCAGTCTCTTGTAATTTCGTCATAATATGCAAATTAATGCTTTGTGGCTGAAGTTCGACAAATTCGATACTTCCTAAAGAAAAAAATACTTATAAAAGGGAAAACTGTATATTTTATGCTGGCGATTCTATATTCAACACAATATATTGATCTGGCGTGATGCCAATTATTTTCTACATACGTATATGTACATACATACATATTTCTCCTGTTTGAACCTTGTAATATTCACGATTTATAAACTATATCGCTATGAAATAATTTCATAATTAATTTAATTTAATTACAATTCTTTTCGCAACGTGATTCCTATCAAATGTTTAAATGTTAAAATATTGAAGTAATTTTCGGTGAACGAATTTTATACCCACCGTGTGCAGATGTACTAGAAATTTTTTAAATATTCCCAACGCTTTGCAAACAATTATTTTTCTAGTCTTGAAGCGGTATAAAACGGTATTAAGAAACTGTGTCAATGACATTGGTGATAAACATTTTATAAATATTTTGTCATCAAATTACTTACATCTTTGTCCCGCCACAAGGAGTCACGTGTGAATAAGTGTCGTCTTTAAAGAGTTCGTAGCCGCACAAACAAGTGTTGACCCAGCCCGAGAAATATTTGGCAATGGCTCATGGCTCATGAATTTTTCTCGCATAAATTGGGTAAGTTGGGCAAGTTTGGTGGCAGCATTTTGTGAATTTCTTATGTACAACTTTGGCTACAGCAAGTTAGGTGTAGGCTGCGTGGGAAGAGGGATTTGGGAAACACTATTAAAACATGTCGAACTTTCTCCAGATTCTACTAAACAGAATCTACAATCGACCAACTGGTAGCCGACGCCGGCATTAATAGTTCCCCTTTAATGGAGCACAGGATTGTTAATTAATTGTGCATTTCTTGAAGGGTAAGCTGAAGGGAGCTCGACTAGTTCCAATGATATAGTATATCTGCGATGTAAACCGAGATAATTTACGACTTTGAAATGCATACGCCATGGCGCACGGCTGTCGTGTTCAACAGAAGTTGATATCTTTTACTTTTTGATTCGTCAATCGTAGGCAAAACCCAGCAGGACCGCAAAATAATACGAACATTTCGAGCAATAACAGCGAAACACGAAGCTAAAGAATAGTTTCTGTTGTTTTCGTGGAATTTTCTTTACTTGGTTGTATGGAGGAAGTTTTCCGCTGAAACTTTTCCCACACAACAAATTAGGCGTTGTCCTTACAGCATTATGTATAGTCTCTTTCGCTTGCTAGTTTCCGGCTTTCAGCCTCCCCAATTCGTGATTATTTCGTTGAGAACTCAAGTATTTTTTCGTTCTCTCATGGCTTGGAAATAAAACAAGTGGTCTAAAACATGCCTGCTTAATACTGCCGCTGTGCTTAAGTGAATCCGCGACAAAAACAAAAATCCTATTTTTAATGCATGCTCGAGGCGGCATTTATTCAAATTTAAGTGTGCCTTGTTGCCATTGAAATAATAGAAAAGTGACAATGACCTTTAGCAAATGATTAGATTTTTTTATTTTTCTGTTTATTTTTTCTGTTTTATTTTTAAATCAAAATTTTCATATAAAAACCGGGTTGAAAACCGGTTTTTAAAAACCGACAAACCCTAACATACACTTATTAGATAAAACATAAATTTTAGAAACGTTACCTCTGCTCTCGGGCATCGGAAATCACCCCCACCATTAGCGGTGAGAGCTTAATTATTTAATTGAAGTTACGGTATAAAATTAAATAATTTAGTTTTCACCCCGTAGGGGTGGGGTGGTTTCTGCCTGAGGGATAAACATATTTTAGAAACCATGTCTCATATGAAATATATGTATGTATGTATGTTCTTGTCAGGGATCGTAACAGTTATAACTTATATTGAAAAAATCAGAAAATAATTATTATTTTGAGATATAATATGATTTAAGCCAACAGTAACAGTTAAATTTTACCAAAAATAATAAAAGTTTTTTTTTTAACTTCCCAGTAGGAGGAAGTTATTGTAATCGGTCCGAAAATCGAAATCGAAATTTTCGACGTATTTTCATATTTCAAGGTCCCAGGAGCATTTTAAGCAAAAAATTGGGAGGAAGTATGTGTGTGTGTATGTGTGTGCGTACGGACGTGGTCATTCTTTCCTACACGATATCGCGCGAACCAAAACAGATATCGACTTCGTTGAGGTGTTGTTCGAAGCGTATTAACCGAAATATGATCTGAAAAGATTTTCACAAAATTCGGTCGGGGCGTTTTTTAAGCGGCGTAAGTGATTTTTGTACCTGCACGATATCGCCCGAACCTCGAAAGATATTGACTTACTTGAGGTGCCGTCCGAAGCGTATTAGCGACAATATAATCTGAAAAGATTTTTATGATATTCGGTCGAGCGGTTTTTTGGTTTAAATGACATAAGTGATTTTTGTACCTGCACGATATCGCGCGAACTATAACAGATATCGACTCAGTTGACGTGCCGTTCGAAGAGTATTAACCGAAATAAGATCTGAAAAGATTTTCATAAAATTCGGTCGAACCATTTTTTTTTTGCTTAAACGACGTTTATGATTTTTGTACCTGCACAATACCGCCCATACTAAAAATGATATCGACTTTCATTGAGGTGCCGAAAAAACAATATTAAAGAAGAAATGCTCTGACAAAAATTTCATAATATTCGGCCGGGCCTTTTTTATTTAAATAGAAAAACTTCGGCTAATTGTCAGAAAGATCTTAAATTGACAAGTTTTGCTAATATCTAATAAACTCGATGGAATGAGACCCGTTCTAAACGAAGGGATCTTTTTTGGGTTCTGCACAGCGATAGCCTTCGAACAAAACATCACTTGTCAAAATCCGACAACCTTTCAAAATCGTGCAAAAACTTTGTTACCCTTTACAAACAGCGCGAATTTTTCAAACATTGGATTAGCACTTTTTGACGGGGAATTGTTTTCTACGCATGATACAGTTTCAGAAAATTGCAGTTCATCCCGGGATTTCCAGTAGTTACCGCAAAATTTGTTTTTTTGGTCAAGCCTGACAAAGTACTTAACAGTTACAGTTTTGCTAATATCTCCGGAAAGCTATGGAATTTCCAAATGAAGTCATTCGCTTCTCAATTTGTCAAGAAGTCATTCGCTTCAGCTCACTCAATACGAATTTGAACACCCGCTTTAGTGCAGCGAACGAAATGCGGAGGAAATGTTTGTTTGTAACGTTCAGGAAAAACAAATTCTCTAGAAAAATCTTGTGCATTTACTACTATTATAGTTATTTGAACTAGCGTCTCTCGGAATTGCTTTGTCATCAGTTCTGATACTAGCCAATTTTCCACTAGTGCTAAACGTATAACTATTTTGTAAGAAGTCAGTTTATTCCATCTTCGTTCATCATACTGGGAAGTTAATCGTGTGGACCGAAAGGGTCAAACTCACATCCCAACTAGTTAACTCTAATTTTTGTCTAGTATTGTTTTAAATCTTTTAAAACTGTTATTAAAAATATTTGTTTTTTCTGTTCGAAATAATAATTAAAATGGACTTTTATTTTTAAAATAAAAAATAACTGTTAAAAAAGACTTTTATTTTTTTCTGTCTTTCATAAAAGTCTTTTTAAGATTTTGATTTTTCCAGTTTTTTAAATAAGTGTTTGAAGACTTATAAATATAAAAGTCTTTTGCTGAAAACAGATAAATGGTCCATTCAAAACGCGTGGGGAGGGTCCAAAATAACACCGTTAAGAAAATTGAATTCTAAAGGTCTTTTTTGGGGTCGCTGATCACGAATATCGGGATCACGCGGTCCTAAAACATGGGCGTCACCCTTTTTAGGGTGTTTTCGCAATTATTTCAAATAATACAATGAAATACACTTTTTTTAATATATATTTGTGATGGTGGGTGATTTGTACTAAATCAAGACGAACTTTATGATAAGGGGGAGTCCTAGGTTGAAGTCCCCCCTAAATCGGCTACAAATACAAAAAAATACAAAAAAAACAATAAATTTCAATTTTTTTTTAATTACAATTTTAATGCGGGTGTAGTTTTACCCACCCCCCTAAGGGTTGAAAATAATAAATTTTTGGCTGATAATACCTATTGAACCAAATTTCAAGCAAAAAGCAAGATACAAAAATTTTTGCAAATTTTTTTATATAAAGTTGATTTTATAATTGAAAAAGGGTTGAAAATAATTTATTTTTGTCTGACAGTACGCACACAATCGAATTTGAAGCATAAACTAGAAAATTATTTTCTATTTGTAGCCGATTTATGGGTGGTTTCAACCCTTAAGGTTCACTCCTTATCACAAATAAATGTTTAAAAAAAAATTAATGGTCTTGGATGTGAAGTATCACGTCCGTATTTTAACGTGACAACGTCTATTAATTTGAACGTGACAACGTCTGTTATTACGTTTTGTATTATTTTCTCAATTAATAAATTATATATTTCGAAGCAAACTTTTTTTTTGTGTGCGGGACATTTTCACACGCGCGTCCTATCTTAAACCGATTTAATAGACGTTGTCACGTCAATAAGGTGAATGAATGTATTTTTCCCGTGTAGAGGATAAATTAACGAAAATTTTGAGCCATTGACCACCCCCTAACATGTATGGGGCGGAGATATAATTTTTTTTTGTGTGCGGGACATTGTGCGGGACATTTTCACACGCGAATAATATTTTCTTTAGAAATTTAAATTCAAAATTTATTGATTTAAATAAAAAGCAAATTCTTCAGAAAAAAACAAAAGCACTTTATTAATATGTAATAATATTTCTTTAGAAAAATTAATTAAAATTAAGACAAAACACTTCGTCTAAAAATCACGGCGAGACTGACTTAAAATTATATCTTAGCGGTTAACATTTTTTAAAAGCTTTTGCCTTTACCTTTTTCTTTATTATGATTCTCACCGAGTCAGCTAAAACAGAATAATTTTATGAGGATCATTTTCTGTCTGCATATTTGCTGACTCGGTGGGAATCGTTGACATCTTTACTTCACTTGGAGTCATATTTCCATTTTCTTTGAATTTTGACTCCAAATGACGAAAAGATATAACTCTTCCTTCGTTAAAATAAGGATTCTCCTGAATCCTGTTAACAACTTTCACCTTTAACCGTTTTTGTTTACAATATATGTATACTACAATAATTATTACTATGACAATTATTGTTGTTGATAAACTAATTCCTGTGGTAAGCAAAATTTTATGATATTTTATTTCTTGAATTTCTTGAACTTTTTGCTTTATTTCTAAAACCATTTCTTTAAACGATAAAGTTTCGTTTTCAGGTTTATACTCTAAATTTGGAATAATGTATTTATTTCTAATTTCTCTAATGTTATTATAGTAGGTTGTATTATCTATATTAATGATACAATTATAGAATTTAATAAAATAATTTCCCTGTAACTCAAATTTTCTTTCGTCACAATTTGACGTTAAAGTTATCTTATTTGCTAATTGAATTAATATACTACTGTCGTCTATATTATATATTTCTGTATTACAACTTTTTATATTTTCACAATTTTTGTTTGTAATACAATGTTTCAATTTATTTAATTGATGAAGTGCCTTATTGTTGTCATATTCATAATATATATTATTATATTCTAATGCATTTGTAATTGGAGAATTTATAGTAATACATGATTCTACGTTTGCCAAAGGTATGATTAGTTTTTTATTTATTGAAGTCATTTTATAAGGAATTTTAATTAAAAAAATCAATTTGTCGGTAGATGTTTTAGCGAAACCTACCTTCAGATGTTTTATTTTGTCTGAATTAATCTGGTAATCAATAATTTCTTCATGAGTTAAGAGGGACGGATGAATAACGTTAAGATTGGAAAGGATTATATTGTCTTGTAGTTCATTTATCATTTTGTCTACTTCCTGTATACTTAATCTAATATCGAATGTTGCGATCTTCAATCTGTTTCTATCTGTTTCCAGTTTTATGAAATCTTGTATTATTTTTCTATCTTCTTGAATAGTATTAAATAATCTTTTTATGGTTGTATTAAAATTGTCGTTTATCTGGATCTGTTTGTTAACATTTGTTATTAAGTTATGGTTATTAGTATCTACAATTTGCAGATGCTGATTTATTATTTGCCTGTCCTCGTCATCCATTGTTCCTGTAATCCATTTGTTAATTGATCCTAAAAAGTTGAATATGCCCCTTTTGTTAATGGTATGGTGTCCATTTTCTAATGTTGTAAGCTTGTCTACTAGTTTTTCAATGTCCTTTATTAGTTGGTGATTAAATATTTTTGGGAGTAGAAAAGCACTTGCAGCCAATTCTTTTACTATTTTGTCGATTTGACGCAAATCAATTATATGTAAAGAATAATTGTAAGTTTCTGGGATTAAAATTTGTTTTTCTTGTAATATAGTGTAGCCAGTATTAGATTCAATTTTCTCTACTTGTAGTTGAGCAATTGCCGGTTGCATCATCACCAACATTAGAAAGATGATCCTCATTATCTGAAAATTTGAGAGGGCGTTTAATATTGCATGGATGAACATTAGCTAAATTATATCTTCTGTACTTGGGTTCATTTTTATGTCTTAGGGATTTATAATTTTTAATATAACCCATCTTTCTTATTTCTACGTAGTTTTCTCTATCTCTATTATATCTTTCTAGCCTTTTCTCTTGGGATCTAATAAGATTATTATATATATCTCTGGCCGGAACTATTCCTTCTTCAGCATTTAGTGGAGTAGTTTTAATTGTACTATGGTATTGATTGTTGTAACATTTTATTGCTTCCAACATTTGTGTTCTAATAGGGTTTGATTGTTCTATATTTAGGATACGTAATTTTTCTGTAAGGGTGTTATTAAGTCTCTCTATATCCGAATTGCCTGTATGACTATTAGGTTTAACTAAATGCAACTCTACATTCTCTTGTCTTAAAAATTCCTTAACATTAACGTATTTAAATTCGTTATCAGCTACTACTTTCCTTGGTTTTTTATGATTAAAATACATCCTTAGTTTTTCTATAATCTCTGTATGGTTTCTATGTTCTACTGGGTATGCTGTCGCAAATTTGGTAAATTTATCGATAAAGACCATAAACGTTTGTTTTTTGTTAGTGTATGTATCTACATGTATGATTTGATTTTTGTCTGTGGGGATATCTGTTTTATGAAACTTGGGTTTGATTGGGCTTCTATCATATTTAGCCCTGTTACATATATCGCAATTATTGGTAACTTTGTTGATAGTTACTTTAAGTTGCTTATGGTATATTTTAGTCTTTAAATCTTCGTTAAAAAGGGCAATAATACCGGGATGTTTTTGTTGTTTGTGCTGTATTGAGACTATTTTGACTAATTCTTCCTCAGACTTAATGTCCTGAGCGAAAAATGTGCACTTTACAAATTTAGTCTTTGGGAATTCTCTAATCAATATTTGCTGAATTAGGTTGAATTCGTGATCTGTAATTTCAGTGTAAACGGCTGTTCTACTACAAGTTATGTACGGTTTTAGTTTGCTAACTAGTTCTTCAGGGATTATGTTTGGATATATATATATTCTTCGATTGCCTAATATTTCTTCGAATTCGTGAGTAAAGTTGGAGGTAATTATAATTTGTGTCTTAAATCTATTTACTATAGTATCCAAAATTGATATGTGATCACTTTGTTCCTCTTGTTGTGAATGAATTGTGGGTTGAACAGAAAAATTATCATTAACCTCATTTTCGTCGTCCATGGAGGTTGGATCGGAATTATTATTTTCTGAAGGGGCTCTTCCTTCGTTAAGACTGATTGCTTCCGTTAAGCTATTTATTTCATGTTCGGTATTAATTCTACTAAGAAAATCTGCAATTTTATTTTCTTTGCCTTTTAAATATTCAATTTTAATGTTGTATTCGCCTAGGGATAGAATCCATCTTTGTAGTCTTGGGTTTAAATCTTTTCCTAAATATTTAGTATGTAGCCACTTTAGTGCCTGATGATCTGTCCTTAACTCAAATTCTTTGCCATAGAGGTAAGGCCTAAAATATTTTATTGACCATATGACTGCTAATAATTCTTTCTCTGTAGTACTGTATCTGATTTCATGGTCATTTAATGTCCTACTAGCATAGGCAACTGGATGGTTGTCTTGAAGTAATACAGCACCTATTGCAAAATGACTTGCATCTGTATTTAGTTTAAATGGTTTATTAAAGTCTGGATACTTTAGCATAGGATGTGAAGTTATTAAAGATTTAAGTTGTTCGAAAGCATTAACGTAAGAGGGATCTAATTTATTTATCTTACTATCTTTCTTCAAGTATTTTGTAAGTGGTTTGGCTATGAAAGCATAATCTTTTATGAACTTTCTATAATAACCTGTTACTCCAAGGAATGACTTAATTTGTTTTTGAGTTGTAGGGAGTTTTAACTCAACTATGTCATTTATTTTCTTTGGATTGGGTTTTATTCCATTTGTGGTAAGAACATGTCCTAAATACTCAGTTTCCTTGCAGAAAAAGTTGCATTTATCAATTTGTATTTTAAGATTGGCATGGCGAAGCTTATTGAAAATTTTATTTATATTTAATATATGTTCTTGAATGGATGTGCTGAAAATTAATATATCATCAAGATATACCACACATATTTTATTAATACAGTCTCTAAGTACAGAATTAATCAACCTTTGAAAAGTTGCTGGTGCATTTTTCAAACCAAAGGGCATCCGAATATATTCGTAATGCCCAAAAGGTGTGGAAAATGCAGTTTTCTTTTGATCTTCTTGTTTCACTAAGATCTGGTGAAAACCCTTTGCCAGATCTAGTGTAGTGAAATATTGAGCTTTTCCAAGCTTGTCCAAAATATTTTCTATATTAGGAATAGGAAACTTGTCATCTATTGTGATCTGGTTAAGTTTCCTATAATCTATTACTATGCGCCATTTTTTGATATTGGAGTTGTCCATTTTCTTTGGGACAATCCAGAGGGGTGAGTTATAGGGTGAGTTGGATTCTTTAATTATTCCTTGTTTTAACATATCCCTTATTTGGGTTTCAATCTCTTTTTCATGGACCTGTGGGTAACGATATATTTTACAATATATGGGGTTTTCGTGTTTTAATCTAATTTCATGTTTGATTTCATGAGTAAAGGTCAAATTGTCGCCTTCACAGAAAAATAAATCCTTATTCTGAACTAATAGTTCTTTCAAACGTGTTTTTTCTTCATAATTGAGATGACTTGAATTTAACCTATCTGCGATTTGTTCTTTTGCATCGTTAATCGGTTCTAAGTGATTTGCTTGAGCAATCTCACTGGGATAATCAATATTGACAAAAGGGATTTGGAATCTCGAGAAAATTTGTAAACAATGGTTTTTAAGATCGATTTGTGATTCAAAAGGTGTTAGGAAATTCATGCCAATTATTGCATCGTATTTTCTACTTTTCAAGGGGTGAATTTTCCATTCTAATGTGCCTATTTTTATTAATTCTTTGGGAATAGGTGTGATCATCTTATGTGTCACATAAGTTGGACCTCCTATGGAATTATATGTCCGAGGAGTTATTAATTTTAAAACTTTACAAGGTAATATATTGGGTTTTATAAGACTGGTATCTGAACCTGAATCAACTAAACAATTTATTGGAGTATTTTCAAACGTTAATTTTATAATAGGTAATTTATTTTCCGAGGCTAGTTTGTAAAATTTACCTCTTCATCAATATCATTTTTTCTATTGATATTTTCCACTTCCATCGCTTCAACAGGTCGAAAATTATTATTTCTATACTGTCCCGATTGATTTTGCGAAAAATTTAGTCTTCTGTATAGGCCTGGGTTTCTGTTATTGTTATTATTTCGAGAAAAATTGGGTTTTGTAGGGTATCGAAAATTTTGAGGATTATGAAAGTTTAATTGGTTATGACGGTCCTTATTATTACATTCATAATTATAATTTCTATTAATATTTGGCACTTTTTTATCGCATCTATTATTCTTTTGAATTTTGAACGCACTTTTAATCACTTCATCATTTAAGTAAATTTCGGATTGGCAAAAATAATTATCTAATTCAAACAAAGTTTTAGTTTGGTCTAGGTGCATTTGGAACATTGGAATTAATTTTGACTTCAGAATTTGAACTAATTCTTTGTCTATTGATTCGTAGGTAAAAATATCTTCATTATCAAAATCACAAATTTCACTTGCTTCTGACTTAATACTAGTTAATTTATTAAAAAGGTCCTTTAAATTAAATACCTTTAAATCCTTAGCATAAAATAACAATTGATGAATCGTCTTCTTTGGCCTAAATCTCAACATCAGAGTCTCCACTACAGTTGTCCAATTCCTCCGGTGATCCGGAATTTCCAGGATGGCATGTTTCGCTTTTCCAATTATTTTGCTGTTTATGAGCCTCTTTAAACAGTACTGCTTCAGTTGAATATTGTTGTCTCCGCAAAGTGCCTCAGTGTCTTCCACTGCTTTCAGGAACGATTTTAATTTGTAGGAGTCCTCTCCAGAAAATGGCATAATTTCATTGAAATTTCTGATAATTTGATCAGCAGATAGTTCAAATTTTGTTGTACTCATCGCCTTGATCTGACCTTCTTGTTCGGTCAATTTTGGGTCAACATAGTTACTTGGGCTATTAGCTGGTCCATTGTAGCCATTGTACACAATTTACTTTTTATTAAATATCACTTCTTAAATCTCTTTCACCTTTCGATTTTTGTCGAAACAACATATATCTTTTTTTTTTGAAAATCAATTATATCAATAATCTTTTTATTTCACACCAAATAACTAAGTTTTATTTTCACATAAAAATTCGGTACGATCACTAAATCCTCTTTCTTCAGAAATGGATTTCACCGACTGCGCCAATAATATTTTCTTTAGAAATTTAAATTCAAAATTTATTGATTTAAATAAAAAGCAAATTCTTCAGAAAAAAACAAAAGCACTTTATTAATATGTAATAATATTTCTTTAGAAAAATTAATTAAAATTAAGACAAAACACTTCGTCTAAAAATCACGGCGAGACTGACTTAAAATTATATCTTAGCGGTTAACATTTTTTAAAAGCTTTTGCCTTTACCTTTTTCTTTATTATGATTCTCACCGAGTCAGCTAAAACAGAATAATTTTATGAGGATCATTTTCTGTCTGCATATTTGCTGACTCGGTGTTGACATCTTTACTTCACTTGGGTGACGCCCATGGTTTAGGACCGCGTGACCCCGAAGTTCGTGATCAACGACCCCAAAGACCTTTAGAATTCGATTTTCTTAACGGTGTTATTTTGGACCCCCCCCCCGCGTTTTAAATTGACCATTTGTCTGTTTTCAGCAAAAGACTTTTATTTTTATATTTTAAAAATAAAAGTCTTCAAAGAATTTTATAGAAAAATTGGAAATAAAAAATCTTAAAATGACTTTTATGCAAGACAGAAAAAATAAAAGTCTTTTTTAACAGTTATTTTTGATTTTAAAAATAACAGTCTTCTCATAACAGTTTTGAAAGACTTTGCAAATAAAACACAAAAATAAGTGTTTTTAATGACCTAAAACTTTTTTAATTAAATATAACTGTTATTTTTAATTTAAAGACATTAAAATTTATATTAACTATAAAACCTGAGCCCCACCACAGCGTAGAACTCGTTATTCTGAGTATCCAGTACAAATTTTATGCAGATCAGACAACTTTTACTATTTGATTTTTTAAGTCAAAAATTCAAATGTAACAACAGTTATTTACGATTCCTGGTTCTTTCTCATTAAAAATTGGCGGTGAAACCTTTATTTTGGACATAAAAAAATAAATTAACTTCAGGAGTGGCTGTAGGGGTGGGATCCGCGGGTCTGACAGGGTTGATTTTTGGCTCCAAATAGAGCTTATCCTAAGGGCTATTTCTACACAAAAAATTGGCGAGGTGTTTTCATAAGCAAGTATGAACCACTCCAATTTAGTAATAAGGGTTGTCCTGAGGGTAGTTTTCGATCAAGTTAGAGGGTTGACTTTTTTTCTAATAAATTCGCCATACCCAAATTAGTAAATGGCGACATTATTAGGGGTTGGTATCAGCTCTTCCGCAGCTAAATTTTTTCTTATATTGCGTTTATTGAAAGTTCAATTTCTACATACCTATTTCTACACAAAAAATTGGCGAGGTGTTTTCATAAGCAAGTATGAACCACTCCAATTTAGTAATAAGGGTTGTCCTGAGGGTAGTTTTCGATCAAGTTAGAGGGTTGACTTTTTTTCTAATAAATTCGCCATACCCAAATTAGTAAATGGCGACATTATTAGGGGTTGGTATCAGCTCTTCCGCAGCTAAATTTTTTCTTATATTGCGTTTATTGAAAGTTTAATTTCTACATACCTAAAAAATTTATTTCTATATGATCCCAATGTCGCCCCATCCTACATTTTCGCATTATATTGTATGTACGTTAAAATTGTATGTACAAAATATAATTTTTTCAAAAATTTGAAAAAAACATTATTTTGAGATATTCCAAAAACAAAATTTTCAAAATGCCAGAAAAAGTTTTATTTTTACTAATAATACTATGTTGTATATCAAATTGAAGCCTTATTAAAGCAGAAAAAACTGGTGCTACTTTCAGCTTTCTATGTCAAATAGTTTTTGAACTAGATCAATTTAAAGATTTCAAAATTTTTTAAAATTAATTGAAGAGTTTACAAATAACAAGGAAGGTATTGAACCTATTTTTAATTTATTTTTACCAAAACAATACGATGGAATTGTTTCGAGCAGACGTACGATTTTTTATTGTGGGCGGGGATTTTACTTTACAAGCATTTATGAAAAGCACTTGTCCCAGATTTTGGAAATCGAAAGAATTTCAGATTTGGCTGAGTACGTTTATGCGCTTTGCAATAATTGCCTAAATTCGTTCCTAAAATCAATCGAGTTAGTCAATACCGAAATACCAGAAAAAAAAGCCGTGGCCAAAAGCTCAATCAAGTACCTATTTTAAAAATATCGCAAATCCCCTCACCAAGAATTTGAAAACAAGTGAAATTGATAATGAATCTCAGACAGTCATTAAAAAATACAATGTTCTAAGAAATAGTTAAAATACAAAGCATCAGGAGAATTCTTCAATGTAGCACTAGAGGCAAACGTTTGAAAGATGACAATGTTGCGAGAAACATTCTGTTGTCAGTTCCTTTCCTTGCCCCCCTAAAATTTTAGCTTCCTTAACGACAAACTCACCGCATGTCTTGTGATGCGGATCATGACCACGTTCACCTCCTTGTGTAGCTGGAAATTCTAATATGTTGCATGTTGCTAAGGTAGAGACAATCTCAGAGGTCTGCCGATGCGAAAAGCGTTCGGGTTTTTAATTATAGCTGGCGCATCTTTATACGGAGTGTTATGTTATCTCTGGTGATATACATACTATAGATGCTACGAATGTTAAGTGTCATATAAGTCCCGTCAAAAAATATGATAAGTAGTGAGAGTGACTTGTTCATACCGTGAAAGATGTTAATAAACCCTACACTGTCGATGTAACCACAGTAATATAAGCTCACTAATTAAATTATTAACAAATTACGCATTTAAAAAATGCATATTTATAAACGGAAGAAAATTAGTTCAGTAGTATCAGTAATCGAACATGGGCTGATTCGTTGATGAGTAATCCCATTTTTTTCGCAGCTGTTTCCAGTTTGATAAAGGCTTCTCTCACGCTTGCAAAAGACCTACCTACTATTAGAGCGACGTCATCAGCATGAGCCATTGTCCCGCCGTCTGTTACCACCTTTTCCAACACTATAGCCGTGTTTTTTTAATGAACTGTATAGTTCTTTTATCGAGTTCATTAAAAAACAACAAGGGAAATTTTATGAAACGCCTACTTCGAAGCTTCAAAATTTCAAAATTAAACGGTAGTTAAGTGTTATTTTTTACACTGTAACACGAAATCCCCTCTAAAAAATAATAAATATGTTTCTAAAAAATCAATTATTTGTTTTAAATTTGTTCTCATCACTTTCCTATTGTTTTTATTTTTAAATTATGTCTTTCCGACCCCCGAAAGTATGCAACATTCCGAAAAGAAAGGGAAATTGAGAAATTTCCCAAAACCTCGATAAAATCTGGGTCTTGAAATTTGTATAAGGAAGAACTATGTATATAGTTCATTAAAAAAACACGGCTTATGTTAAATAGAAGCACTAAGCATATAATACATAGAGGAGTCACGCAGAACAAAAATTTGTGCGCGGCAGTTATCTGCTTCTTCCTCGGGGACCCAGCGCTCCTGCTACTATAATACCAAATCTGCTTTAGAGTGCTAAGTTGGTAGCAGATTATTGTAAAGCAAGTTGATGGGAGTATTCCGGTGAGGTAAGGGAATCTGGGGGGAAGTTTGTCTGGGTCCCTGTCGTCTGCTATGCGTGGATTGAGTTTTTTTCTTTTATGCGCGTTCGGAGAAAAAAATCGAAGTCGTCTGCCCATGAGCAAAATTAAATTTTGGTTGAAAGAAATGTACTTTTTTGTTTTATCTTAGGAATATTCTCTGAGATATTGAATTTTTTTTGTTGGGGTCATTGTAAAATTGAAAATATGAGATTACAGATTTTATTTAATTTTAACTGAGTTCCATGAGTGATGGAATTTATTGAGGCTTGCATGATCGGTTAATGGACGCCTTATTGCAAGCTGAGTACTCTAAATCTCACCCGATGAGGTTTTTCACGGGGTTTGAAAGAGGGGAAAATTTAGTTTTTCAAGATATTTTTTATTACAGATTTAGATTCTTCATGAAAAAATATGAAGATTTTATTCTTATCATTTTTTGTGATTCGCCTTAGATGGCCCTGTAATCGGCGGAAATAAATAAGGCTGCGGTTACGCTGGCTGAACGTTGGTGATAGTCCAGCTGGTGCCAGCTGTTACAAGAAAATTAAACACTTAGTTCCTTGTGTTCAGAGTGGTTAGGCTCAAACTTGGAAGCTTTCGCACATTCATGAAAGTTCATGACAGCGTGATAGCTAATCAAATTTGTTTAGTTTGCTGGCACCAGTTGAGATTAAAATTGGGAAAATGGATTCTGAAAAATTATTAAACGAAGTGAGGAATAGGAAATTGTTGTGGGATGCAAGGGCTGGCACTAAAACTTGGATGACGAGGTGCCTTCGGCGGAGGTGGACGTTGTATAGTAGAAATTTAAGATAACTACTTTCTGTTTAAAATAACATATCTTCAAATGATTCGTCCATCATGAAAAATTGTTGTTAATAAAGGCACTGAAAAGTTTATACCAAAAAACGATACGATTCGAGCTAATAGATGCCGTGTATATAACTATCATGAACTGTCTTGCAGCATAACCACTAAACAATGAAAGCTTGAATTGTAACAGCTGGCGCCAGCTGGACTATCACAAACTTTCAGCCAGCGTAACCGCAGCCTAAGTCATAAAAAACGTTTTCCTCCGATTACAGCGCCATCTATGGCGAATCGTAAAAAATGCTTCGGACAAAATCTTCATATTTTTTTTATGAAGATTCCGAATCTGCCAAAAAAAGGGGGGGTCCCATTTAAATTTACAAAGTTGCCCCTCACCCCCCAAAGATGGGGTTGTTTGGGGGGTCCATTTTATGGTCGGATAGAGTTTCAAAAAATATTGAACACGTGTTTTTTGTTTTTCTATTTCAATCCCAAATTTCAGAGATATTTGGGTGGTACGGGTGGTTTGGAACACCCTGTATATATATATATATATATATATATATATATATAGGTATATATATATATATATATATATATATATATATATATATATATATATATATATATATGGCCGATTCTCCAGAACCTTTAACCTGCTTGTCGCTTCGAAATTTTTATGACTAACAATTTTTATAAGAAGATTAAAAATAAAAGAAGCTATCAATAATGTTAAGAAACTATTAATGAACAATAAGATATAAGTACGAAGTCATTTAAAACGATATATTGCAATAAAATTTGAAAAAATGTTCCGTTACCTGTCACTTTTAGGCCTGTCTTTAGCGCTAATCTGAATGAAAAACTATTTATATTTGTGATAGGAAACGTTGAAACAAATAGTGAAAAGTGAAAAGTTGTAGTTTAATTCTTAAGGAAAAATGCAGTTGTGTTTGGTGCAGTGTCAAATCGCTATATTTTCCAAAAAACAACTCTGAAGTTTGTCCCTAGGTTTTGACGTCAAAGTTGTAACCCGCATGGTAAGTCGAAGTACTCCGAATTGTCTCATTTTATCATAATTTTTTTTAAATGCACTTATTGTTCAGACACTAACGAACATGTGCATACATTTTGTGACAAAAATAAGTTGAAATCGGTTGATTTTTGGGCAAAACTGGGTAACATGAACGTAGGTTACATTTAAATGTCAAAGTTGTAACTGCAATTAATTTGCTCATATTACATTAAATTCATCCCCGTAAAATTTCTTATGACGTATTGCAACTAATTAAATCATATGTAACGTTTCCTTCACTTAAATTGTGTCATGAATCTTAAAAAAAAGTAATTTAAGCGAATGTCAAAATTGTAACCATGTCAAATTTGATGTCAAAATTGTAACCATGTCAATACCACCATGTCATAAAAAAAATGCGCATTGAATTTTTTAATGTTCTACATCAGAAAACATTTATTTATGAAATAAGAAACACAAAAAATATCATGGCACGGTTGTGCTATCAATTTGAAATTTCATTTTTCCAATTAGCTCAGGTTAAAGGTTCTGGAGAATCGCCCATATATATATATACTAGCTGGAACCCGGTGCGCCTCGCTGCACAAATAAGCCAATAGTATGGCGTGCGCCAAAACAATTGGGAATCTCAAAATCGATGGGCACTGAGAGTCTCAAATCCCGGGATGCAAGTACATTCGTAAAGAAAAGTGTAACTCCGTTCGTTTAAAAACCCAAATCACTTGCTCATTTATATCCCTAATCACAATTCAGCGGTCTCACTGCCACTCTTGTCGTGGTCAGATGCTATGAGGGAGTGTTTTTGCCCGTAAATGAATTTCGAAGAAGAAATTACATTGCACGTCCGCTTGAACTTTATCCATACACGAAATTTTAATGGGTGTGAAATTGTCAGTTCGCCGCCTATGTTTATATTTCCAATTCTTTTGGTACGCGCTATAGCTTCCGTTTATTTTACAGTTGAGGTGATAAGAATTTTAATACACAGTAGGAGCCATTTTCGTATTTTTGATTCCGAATAATATCGATGCTATCGATTGAAATTTCGCTATTTGAAACGACCAAAAGTTGGTTTTTTCAATACTGTTCCATAGATGTGATGCTTTCAAGCATGCATCCGTTCAGCTCATTTGCAGGCTTTGATCGAAGTATACCAGGCAAAGTTGAGCAAGTAGTGTCAGAGCGCCTACCATGGATTAGGTTTTCCTCGGAAATCTTGAAAAGCCCTGTCATGCGCTTCGACCTATTTTTTATAGGCCAAGGTGCATTCGCTCCAAAATAATAATTTTACAGGGATGTGGCAATACGGGAGTTTTTACTGATGTTACATGTAGGTGTTTCTCTCTGGTTCAAATTCAATAGGAACTTGGGTGCTCAATACACTAAACATCCACCAGCAAGTAGCGTTGATGCAATTCCCGATGATGTCACACTTCACACTATGAATGGAGACAGTTAATACGTTCAATAAGCAACGTTTGGCAACATTGGGCGAACTTTTCAAACATTTAACGGCATGATAAAGAGTAATTTTTCCGCAAGAAATATGAAAAAAAAAAAATGTTCCAGGCAAAATTATTGTATGTTGAAAAATTAAGCACCTTGAAATCTATGCAAATTTCCAGGTACCATAGCTCAAAAAGAAAAAGCGACGAACATCTGATTATTGAATTTGTCGTCTTTTTGGTTTCGAGACCTTTCATTTAAGCCATACATTGCTAAAATCAGGCACATGCAGCCGAAGTTACTTCAATCCAAGTTCAGAGAACCGCGTCCTTCGCGATAAATCTGATTTTTTCAACAAAATTGTACGGCAACTATCCGTAAATAAACTCCGATCGATCTGAAACTTTGGAAATAGCATTTTTTTCGGAAAAAAACCAAAACAAAAGGATCTGACTTCTTTAGCAGAAATTTGAAGAGTACCGCCCATACAAAAGTTTCGGATTTTTCTATATCAGTACACTACAGCTACCCGAAGGTTTCGAGATAGTCTATATGTTATTCTGAAGTATGAGCTATATTATTGTAAAGTTTCATTAAAATCTATTCAGTAGTTTTTGCTTGAAAGAGTAACAAACATCCATACAAACATTCGCGTTTATAATATTAGTAAGATAGCCTATAGCAAAAAACCTGTGTGCGTTGCAAGGCTTTTAAATAAAAAAAAATTATGTGTGCGTTGTACGCGGTAGGAAAAAAATTCCCTCTTCCCAATCTTATCGGTGATTCAATTAGAACAGCGTTATGTATTCAAGTAGATGCATCTAAACATGTAACTTCTCGGTGAATTGGAATTTTAACTTTCTCTTTTCGGTTAGCCGTTACACTGCTCCCTTCTTACTCAGTATTCGTCCCGAACACAGCTTCCTCCAGGTCCCGTTTTTTCCGATCGAACTTTTTGGATGCGATAGATGACATCGTTTAACCTCGTGATGACAATGTAGGGGCGCACAAATTTGCAAACTTCGACTCTTTCTACCGTTTTTACTGTTTCTATACTGGTTAGAGGGAATTTTAGAAATTTACTACATTTCAGAATGTGGCTTGGGAAAATTCGTGCGTCATATTGGACCCGCAATTTTGAATTTATAAGCTTTGATCATAAATTCGTTGTTTGCCCTAAAAGCCCCCAGATACCGATTTTCATTGCAATCGGAATACAATTGGAAAAATTCGTCGGCCATATTGGCGCGGCCATTTTGAATTTATAAGTTTTGATCATAAATTCGTTATTTGCAACCTTAGAAACCCCTAGATATTCACTTTCATTGGGATCGGAAAACATTTGGAAAAATTCGTCCGCCATTTTGAATTTATAAGTTTTGATCATAAATTCGTTATTTGCAACCTTAAAATCCGCCAGATTTCGATTTTCATTGGAATCGGAACACAATTGGCAAATTCGTCGGCCATATTGGCACGGCCATTTTGAATTTATAAGTTTTGACCACAAATTCGTTATTAGCGACCTTAAAAACCTCTATATACCAACTTTCATTGAAATCGGAACACAATTTGCGTGGCCATTTTGAGTTTTCGGCGGCCATGTTGATTTTTTTTTTATAAATTATAGCCTATATGTTATTCTGATATATGAGCTATATTATTGTAAAGTTTCATTAAAATCCATTCAGTAGTTTTTGCGTGAAAGAGTAACAAACATACATAAAACATTCACGTTTATAATATTAGTAAGATAAGTTTAAATTTGTTTTTTTTTGTACATATAGTAGGTATACAACCTGCGATGAAGTTTGAATGCCCCTTGAATATTAGTATTTTTGTTTATTATGAATACTCCTTTCCTCACCACCGGAGGGGTAGAGTATAAAGTGAATTTTTTATACATATGTGGTGTTCCCCAGTAGGCCTACTCCACATTTAGTTATATGTTGAACAAGAAGTAACTCAAAAGGTTTTTATGAAAAGGCTGGTTAAACTACCATTATATTAACTAAAGAATAAAGCTAATAACAGTAAGGGTACACCAGTGTAATAAATCGTTGCGAAATATTTTAATGAAAAGGGATATTGAGACTCCTGATGGAATAGTGTCCTGGAATATTATTATAAATTGTATGAAATTGATAGTAAAAGTGGTTCGACTCGCCTTTGTCCAAAACTGACTGGAAAGCATATTTTTTCAAATTCATTTGACATGACGTCAAATTTGACGTGAGTATGCCTCACAAATTTTTAGTCATACAGTTTCTTCAGCTGTACGGACATTAACTCAAACTGGTCATTTCCACAGTTGTAAAGAAATTGCAGTATCAACAGCTACATTTATTGATAAAGTAAATAAACTTTTCGATTGCTTAAATAGCAATGTGCTGTATGATAAGAATCCATACAAGTCAGCCTTAGTTAAAGAGAATCGAATTCAAGCCTACTTGGAAGAAATGAACAATTTCTTTAGTTTTTTAAAGTATCCTGGAAATGTTAAAATTTATTGCATTGCGGGTATGATTCTTTCAATTTCTTCGACCCTATGTTTAGCCAATGATATCTGGAGCGAGAACTCAGATATTTTTTATTTACCCTTATCTCGCTTAAATCAGGATGCATTAGAAAATATGTTTTACCTTATAAGATCTCGCGGCGGAACTAATACCAAAGAGAAGATTTGAATAACTGGTTTAGTGTGTCCAATAAATGTTACAAACATCGCCAATAAATTTTAAATTACTTATTGCTAATTTTAATAAGAAAAAATAGTAGTTGGTTGGCACAAAAATTAACCGCTAAAGATGCAAGCAATAGAAATATGTACGCGGAAACTAAAAATTTTAAAAGCATAAGAATTTTAAACGCATATCCTCTTTCACTCCTAACAATTTTGGCTAGCTAGGATGGTAGGAAACCAAGGCAGCAAGGAAAGTTGGCCGACACCACTTGTCCAGTAAATAGCTACTTTTCCTTTGCGAAAAGTACCACACGCGATTTTTTTTTCACCAAATGATTTTGTATATTTTTATGAGCTTAAATTCAAAATGGCGTCATCCCTACCCTTGTGCTAAACTTACAGTGAAGAGAAACGCGTTTAATTCTATATCTCAGAAACTATGCATCTCACTGGTTTTTTTTTTCACTTCTTTTGTAAAGTCTATATGTACGGAGATATAGTGCTTCAAACTTCACACATCACTTTCTTTGCACTCTATTTCGCTAATGGGTAACTATACATGAAAAAGTCCTTAAATTATCCTAATTTTTGTTATTATATTTTTTTACGTAGAGCTAATATTTCACGAGTTATAACGCTTTAAGTGTCGAAAAACGCAAATTCCAAAGTAGTTTTTTGCCAATATCTTCTCAATTACACGTTTTATTGTAAAACTGGTTATAACGTTTTTTGTACGGAATACCATTGCTCACATTTTTTGTTCCGAGCTAGCTGTGGAGAAGAGTTTGTTTACTAAAGAAATTTCTCACTTATTTGCATGAACATTTATATGTATGTATATTTATGAAACGTTTGGCGCTGAATAGCGGCTTAAGTATAAATGCTAGAAAAAAACGTTCAAAGTAACATTTCTAGAGCAAATTTGTTGGTATAAATTTTCGTCGTTAACAATTAGTTTACGAGATATTTGTAAAAAATCAGTCTGTACTAATGTTTAAGGTATAATTAATACATAAATATCAACTTTACAGAAAAAAGTTGAAATAGGAACTGTGGGCAATAAAATTGCGCACAAAAGTGTTACAATCAGTTTTGCAATAAAATGTGTAATTAAAAAGATATTGGCAAAAAACTACTTTGGAATTTGCGTTTTTCTACACCGCTATAATTCGTGAAATATTAGCCCTACGAAAAAAAATATAATACAAAAATTATAGATAATTGTGTGTTCTATAAATCGTGAGAAGGATTTTTTCATGTATAATTAACCATTAGCTTTAACTATAATGGTCTTAAGACGGCTTAAGATTCCTCGTCAAATTTTCCTAAAATTGGCTAATTTTTTGTGCAAACGTAATGATTTATTAGCTTAGCCATAAAGATTAAGATTCATTATGCTTTGACAGAAAATTAGCCAGTTTTGAAAGAATTTGAAGAGGCATCTTAAGCCGTCTTAAGACCATTATAGTTAGGGCTATTAATGTGATATATTCCAAAGAAAGTGATATATGAAGTTGTTCGAAGCACTACTATGTATCTCTGTACATATAGACTTTACAAAAAAAGTTTCTAAACAAAAAAGTTAAATCATTAATTTATCTACAAAAAAGACCTGTAGATTTTTGTCGTAAGATGCAAAGTTTCTGAGATATAGAATTAAACGCGTTTCTCTTCACTGTAAGTTTAGTACAAGGGTGGGGATGACGCCACTATGAATTGAAGCTCATAAAAATATAGAAAATCATTTGGTGAAAAAACAATCGCGTACAGTATTTTTCGCATTACGAAGGCCCTTTTTGCGACCTATTTATTGGACTACACTGGCTCGTGAATTTATAAGCGCAGGTGAACTTTGTAAGCCCTTTGACTACCAAAAATCGAGGCGCGGGTGCATGTCAAACTTTTGATCGTTGCATTTTTTTCAAGTAGGCGGTTTATACGGTTAGGCATTTTTTATGTGAAAGTCGAAGTTTAGGTGTCACCCGTTTCCATCATGTCATTCAAGTCATGGTGTAATGTCTAGTACAAAGCTTAGCTCGAAAAGAGAAAAAAAGGTTCTTGAGGAGGAGGTAGTGAACCTTACGTTTGAACTCTTAGATGTTGTATGAGTTAATTTTTTAAGCAACCGACTGAGCCACAACAGTCGGGGTTAGCCAGCCTCGTCGGAGTGTTATGCCTCTTGAAACAAAAAAATCCCGCTAACCAGCCGGCAAAGGCTGTGACGCAAGCAGTACCAAACTACCAGGTGAACAAAGAAGTGCACCGTCCGCTAGAAGACTCGTTATTAACCGGTTAGGAAGCCGGGATGCCTTATTAGGGCTACCACGTTGTCTGTATCACTTGAAACAAGCGTTTATTTATTTTTATTCAAATGAGCAAATGTCAGTCCAAGGTAAACTACGATATCTAAGATCAACACATCCCTGGTGCGCAAGCGAAATCATGATAAGTAAAAGGTGAGTTACTTCGTGTAACGTATATCTAAATGTGGATTAGGCCTACTGGGGAACACCACATATGTATAAGAAAAACGCACCTTATACTCTACCCCTCGGGTGGTGAGGAAAGGAGTATTCATTATAAACAAAAATACTAATATTCAAGGGGCATTCAAACTTCATCGCAGGTTTTATACCTACTATATGTATAAAAAAAGACAAATTTAAACTTATATACTATATAAGTTATAAACCTACTGAACAATTTTTATAACTATTTAAATCAAAAAAATTATCTTGAAAAACTAAATTTTCCCCTCTTTCAAACCCCGTGAAAAACCTCATCGGGTGAGATTTAGAGTACTCAGCTTGCAATAAGGCGTCCATTAACCGATCATGCAAGCCTCAATAAATTCCATCACTCATGGAACTCAGTTAAAATTAAATAAAATCTGTAATGTCATATTTTCAATTTTACAATGACCCCAACAAAAAAAATTCAATATCTCAGAGAATATTCCTAAGATAAAACAAAAAAGTACATTTCTTTCAACCAAAATTTAATTTTGCTCATGGGCAGACGACTTCGATTTTTTTCTCCGAACGCGCATAAAAGAAAAAAACTCAATCCACGCATAGCAGACGACAGGGACCCAGACAAACTTCCCCCCAGATTCCCTTACCTCACCGGAATACTCCCATCAACTTGCTTTACAATAATCTGCTACCAACTTAGCACTCTAAAGCAGATTTGGTATTATTTGGTATTATAGTAGCAGGAGCGCTGGGTCCCCGAGGAAGAAGAAGATAACTGCCGCGCACAAATTTTTGTTCTGCGTGATCCCTATATGTATTATATGCTTAGTGATAGAAGGCATGACAGCGCGTCTCCTTGTCTCTGTGACGTTCGACTCTGACTCTGCGTCGTATTACCTTGTTTGAAGCTTTTATTAGTTCGATTCGGTGTTTTGGAAATCGGTTTTTAGTGGACGTACCTGGTCGAAAACCATATTGATAACTACCTATTATGCCTTCTGCGATGGGTACAAGCAGAGATAACATAATACTCCGTATAAAGATGCGACAGCTAGAACAAAAAAGCCGAACGGTTTTTGCCTCGGCAGGCCTCTGAGATTGCCTCCCCCTTAGCAACATGCAACATATTCGAGTGTCTAGCTACACAAGGAGGCGAACGTGGTCATGGTCCGCAGCACAAGAGATGCGGTGAGTTTGTGGATAAGGAGGCTAGAATTTTAGGGGGGCAAGGAAAGGAACTGACAACAGAATGTTTCTCGCAACATCTTTCTTTCTTTCTCATCTTTCAAACGTTTGCCTCTAGCTCTACATTGAAGGATTTCCCTGATGCTTTGTATTTTAACTATTTCTTAGAACATTCCGTGTATTTTTTTAATGACTGTCTGAGATCCACTATCAATTTCACTTGATTTCAAATTCTTGGTGAGAGGGTTTGCGATATTTTTAAAATAGGTGATTAGTTGAGGTTTTGGTTACTTTTTTTTATTTTCTGGTATTTCGGTATTGGCTAACTCGATTGATTTTAGAATCGAATTTAGGTAATTATTCTTTGTTTTAATTTATTCAAAATCTGGGACAAGTGCTTTTTATAAATGCTTGTAAAGTTAACTCCCCGCCCACAATCTGCTCAAAACAATTCGATCGTAATTGTTTTGGTAAAAATAAATTAAAAATAGGTTCAATACCTTTATAGGCTTCATGTCCAGTCAATTTTCAGGAAAAACGTATGACAGAAGGAATTCATTCTCGGGCTTGCAATTACAGGATTTATCCATTTTAGAGTCCCATTATCAACAATTAAATATTGAGCTCGTAAATATATACTGCAAACAATGGAAGGTGAAAAACAATTTCTTTACATTTGTTCTTCTGGTGGAAATTAAAAAAAATAAGTTTTCAAATTTTTGGACTTCCATTTTATTATTGTAGTTATAAATTTTCAAAAAGTCGAAAACTTAAAATTTTAACAAATTTTGAAATCTTTAAATTGATCTAGTTCAAAAACTATTTGACATAGAAAGCTGAAAGTAGCACCAATTTCTTCTGCTTCAATAAGGCTTTAATACGAGATATACAATATAGTATTATTAGTAAGAATAAAACTATAGTATTATTAGTAAGAACGAAACTTTTGTTTTTGGACTATCTTTTGGAATAATAACTTGATCGAAAACTATCCCCAAGACAACCCTTATTACTAAATTTTAGGGTTTCACACTTGCTCTATTTGTGGCCCAAAGTCAACCCTGTCAGACCCGCGGATCCCACCCCTACAGCCACTGCTGAAGTTAAATTATTTTCTTATGTCCAAAATAAAGGTTTCACTGCCAATTTTTAATGAACCAGAACATATGTATATTTCATATAAGACATGGTTTCTAAAACATGCCTATCCCTCAGGTAGAAGCCACCCCACCTCTAGGGGATGAAAACTAAATTATTTAATTTTATACCTAAACTTCAATTAAATAATTTAGCTCTCACCGCTAATGGTGCGGGTGATTTCCGATGCCCGAGAGCAGAGGTATCGTTTCCAAAATTTATTTTTAATCTAATAGGTGTATGTTAGGGTTTGTCAGTTTTTAAAAACCGGTTTTTACAAGAAAATTTTGTAATTCGAAATTCGGGGTTTCCAGTAAAAACAAAACGGTTTTAAATTTATACATTGCACTTCTTCTGACAGCTACATTGAGTTATCCGAACAGATATTATCAAACTTATATAATCTATAGAAGATGAGATGTTAGAATAAGTAACGAAGAAGAAAATTAAGACATATGTGTGTATCTATTACAACACTTAATAAGTTCATCATATAGATGGCCCCACTACTGTCATATCCATAGAATTGTTTTTATATGGCAGTGCTAAGCTCAGGAATCACCCTTTGTACTACCAGTGCGTCATGTCGTTTATCGTCATGGTGCAATGTCTAGCACAAGCTTAGTACGGGGGGGGGGGGAATAGGTTAAGGGTTATGAGGGTTCGAAGGGGTGTTGGAGAAGAGGACGATGAACCCTGCGTTTGAACTCTTGGATGTTGTATGATCTCGGAAATACTGGCTGCGAGAGATTATTCCACAGTCGAGTTGTTCTATTTACAAACGAATTCATATCTTGTTGAGTGCGTGAAAGGGGGAGTTTAAGGTAGAAGGAATGAGACAAGTGGGCTAATCCAGTGTTGTGGTTATAAGATTGCCGTGGAGGCAGGAGAGCGTTTATTTCGGAGGAGCAGTCGCTATAATAGTAGCGATAAAATTTTGTCAGTGCTGCTACATTCCTACAGTGGCTGAGGGGTCGATGGTGGAGCAGGCGGTGTCGTCATCAATTAATTTAAGTGCGCTTTTTTGCTCTTTATCTAACCATACCAAGGTGGTTATCGAATGGCAGCCCCAAACGAGGGAGTTGTATTCGAGAAGAGGCCGAATGTAGGATTTATAAATAACAGCACGAGCCGATGGCTGGAGGAGGAACTTGCACCTCTTAAGAAATCCCAAGCACTGGGATCCTTGTTTGGCGAATTGGAATATGTGGTCATTCTATCGCAAGTCTTTGGCTAATGTCACGCCTAAGATGTGTAGGGATGGGTCGGCCATTAGTTTAACGTCATCCACTGTTAAGGATGGTGAAGTGTTGAGCTTTTTGTTTCGAAATAAGACAGTACCTACTTAGTTTTGGTGGAGTTGAATTCGACACGATTCTTTTTTCCCCACTCTAGAATGAGATTAATGTCGTTATTAATAGAATTGAACATTAATTCACGATCATCAAGACAGATCTGGCATGAGTCTGTCTTCTATCGTAGCTGTAAGAGTAACGTAGGGTACCGTCGTCAGCAAAGCTGAGAAGTGGGTTGGAGGGAATCGAAAGTAGGTTATTTATAAAGATAAGAAATAGGGCCGGTAATAAAATCGATCCTTGGGGGACCCCCGAAGAGATAGGGTGGGGTTCAGATTTGACGGGGAAGCCAACCGTTGAATTGGCCATCAACTAAGTAGACATCTGCCAGGAAAGCCGTCCAAAGTGACAAAACATGAAAAATTCGGCTGGGACAGACACTTATTTTGGGAAGTGCTTCGACTATTTTGAAAAGGAAAAGGGATCCACAGTGAATATTACATAACTAACGACGAAGTCGCGAAGAAAACAGCAAAGAAAAACAAGTGCCCCTTCACCAACCGTACCACAAAGGCAAAATCGCCCAAGTTGTACTTCGAATTGCTTCTACGTAGACCGACGTATGCAAATTTAGCCTAAAGCGAATATTACCTGTTCTGAAATTAAAGAAGAAAGATGGTCGCCGGCAAGAAATATGGCTCCAATGAGGAGGTTGATCAAATCGTTCTATAAGAACGACATAGAAATGTTAGAGAAGCGTTGGAATGAATGAACCACTATTGAGGGAGACTATAATAATGGATAAAGTTGTATATGTACCTATAAGTCGGTTTTTGTATAAGCTCTAAAAATTGGCGTGGTGAACCTTCATTTTGGGCGTTTCCGGGGTTTCCGCTTCACCGATAGGGTTGATTTTTGTCTCAAGAATTACTCATAGTTTATAGATAGCCCATAAACAAAAATTTTTTGGAGTGCAAGTGTGAAACCCTAAAATTTAGTAATAAGAGTTGTCCTGGGGGTAGTTTTCGATCAAGTTAGAGGGTTGACTTTATTTCCATTTAATTCGCCATACCCAAATTAGTAAATGGCTATGTTTTTGGCAAATGTTTTTTTATATTGCGTTCATTGAGTACCTAAAAACATTTATTTCTATATGATCCCAATGTCGTCCTATCCTAAATTTTGGCATTATATGTAAAGATTGTATGTACAAAATATAATTTTTTCAAAAATTTGGAGAAATATTATTTTGAGATATTCCAAAAACAAAAGTTTCGTTCTTACTAATAATACTATAGTTTTATTCTTACTAATAATACTATGTTGTATATCACGTATTACGTATTAAAGCCTTATTGAAGCAGAAGAAATTGGTGCTACTTTCAGCTTTCTATGTCAAATAGTTTTTGAACTAGATCAATTTAAAGATTTCAAAATTTGTTAAAATTTTAAGATTTTCGACTTTTTGAAAATTTATAACTAATAAAATGGAAGTCCAAAAATTTGAAAACTTATTTTTTTTAATTTCCACCAGAAGAACAAATATAAAGAAATCGTTTTTCACCTTCCATTGTTTGCAGTATATATTTACGAGCTCAATATTTAATTGTTGATAATGGGACTCTAAAATGGATAAATCCTGTAATTGCAAGCCCGAGAATGAATTCCTTCTGTCATACGTTTTTCCTGAAAATTGACTGGACATGAAGCCTATAAAGGTATTGAACCTATTTTTAATTTATTTTTACCAAAACAATTACGATCGAATTGTTTTGAGCAGATTGTGGGCGGGGAGTTAACTTTACAAGCATTTATAAAAAGCACTTGTCCCAGATTTTGAATAAATTAAAACAAAGAATAATTACCTAAATTCGATTCTAAAATCAATCGAGTTAGCCAATACCGAAATACCAGAAAATAAAAAAAAGTAACCAAAACCTCAACTAATCACCTATTTTAAAAATATCGCAAACCCTCTCACCAAGAATTTGAAATCAAGTGAAATTGATAGTGGATCTCAGACAGTCATTAAAAAAATACACGGAATGTTCTAAGAAATAGTTAAAATACAAAGCATCAGGGAAATCCTTCAATGTAGAGCTAGAGGCAAACGTTTGAAAGATGAGAAAGAAAGAAAGATGTTGCGAGAAACATTCTGTTGTCAGTTCCTTTCCTTGCCCCCCTAAAATTCTAGCCTCCTTATCCACAAACTCACCGCATCTCTTGTGCTGCGGACCATGACCACGTTCGCCTCCTTGTGTAGCTAGACACTCGAATATGTTGCATGTTGCTAAGAGGGAGGCAATCTCAGAGGCCTGCCGAGGCAAAAAGCGTTCGCCTTTTTTGTTCTAGCTGTCGCATCTTTATACGGAGTATTATGTTATCTCTGGTACAAGTTTTTTGTACAAAATATTGGATAGAATTTTATACACTGAGTTGAGGAGAGTTATACTTATACCCCATAGTTATCACGTATGAGTTGATCTGCTTTTTTATGCAGGGGAATATCACGGCTTCCGTATATTAAAGTAGGATCTAATTCTTGGCCCCGATATTTCCACATCGCAATTGCTATGCTATCCTTTGATGGGGCTTCAGAGGACAACTTCTGCAAACTCCTGGAACGCTTTGAAGGACGCGTTGCTCAAGGAATTTGATAGAATAGTTTCCAGTGCAGAAATTCTTAGTGAACTAAGAAAGAGGAAAAAAGAAAAGGATGAAACGTGGAGACAATATGTGTTCAAAATATTATAAATTGCGTCTTTAGTGGACATCGACGAGTGTGATGTCGTCCAATATATTATTAACGGAATTCCAGACACCGTTGCGAATAAAATGCTGTTGTATGGAGCTAACAACATATCGGAGCTAAAGAAAGCATTCAAAAAATATTATTTTATGAAGTCGCATACCCTACCAAATTTTAAATCCAACGTATCCGGACCTAGTGATCAGCACCGAAACCTTAATGTGAAGTGCTTCAATTGTAACGAGTGGGGTCATACAAGTGTCGCCTGTTCAAAACGCAAGAAAGTTAAAGGTGCTTGTTTTCGATGTAGAAAATTAGGACACCGATTTAATGAATGCTATCAGCCGAAGACTGTAATGACAGTACGGCGAAATGAAGACCAGAAGGAACAATTTAATAATAATATGTTTCCTACTATTGATTTTAAATTTTTTGTAGAGTTTATATTTGAAATGACTGCAGAGGGAGATAAACGTACACTACATTTAAAAAGCCTGGTGGATTCTGGCAGCAGTGTCAGCTTTATTCAAGAACGTTTTGCACCACCACACTTAATGAGGACAGTAGCTAATGAACAATTTTTCGGAATCGACAACAGTCCTGTCGGGTTAATTGGTATGGGGTTAGTTTTAATGATAGTTTTGTTCTAATAGATTTATATATTGTAAAAGATTTCACGATGAGATGTCCAGTAGTTTTAGGGCGCGATTTTATTAGGAAAAATAATTTAGAGTTAAGTGTCAGAAACACTGAAACGGTTTACGGTAAAGAAGCTTTAAGGCCAGTTTACTCCCAGCCTCAAAGTGGAAGTGCACATCTGAACTCCTTTATCGCGTAGAAGATAGTATGGTTCTATCACTGTTTCACAAAAGTGGCAACAGAAACCGGCAGCCTCAAAGTAGAGCTCTATTTCTATTTTAAGAATGCGAAGTCCGAAAAAAAGTTTTTAGTTTCGTTAAATTTAAGTATTCTAATGCTTACTAGATGTCACTTTAGCGGTTTCTTGTGATTTTGCCCCCTTTTAGACGGGCAGACACTGAACAGACACCGACCAGACAAAACGAATGAACAAACTGGGTGTATAGGGAAGAGGGTGAGAGAGGACGGTGGGGAGAGCAGACAATTTTCTCGGACACTTTCAGCGAACTATGAACGGCCATTTTGACAGTTCCTGCGTTGTTGTTGTTGCTAGGTTGAGAAAGCAAAAGAAAATTTCAAAAAGCAAGAACAGCAAGCCATGAAGTTTTTATAAAAGCAACAACAAAACCCAATCATTTTTGACATTTTCCTTCGTTTGTCCGTTCGTCCGCCCGTGTAAATGAAAAAGCAAAAACGTTTGGAAATGTTTGAAACTAATAAAAAGGCTTTGCAGCTAATTAAATTGTTTTCTCTGCGACAGTGTTAATTTTCCGTTTGACAGTTGTAAGTAAAAAGTTTCGAGCTTTTGACGAAACTTTGCGCCTGTATTTTGTACAGGGCCACTTTGTCCTTCCAATTTGAGTTTGGGATATAATTTACATCATGTAAACTCCCCTTTATATGTCCACACCTCTAACGCATTAAATTTTGAAAACGAAAATTCATTAACTTTTGAAAAACAGATTCTGAATATGGATACCACTGAATTAATTGATAAGCCAATTTTTAACGTGAATAGGAAGTTGTCATAAAACATTAAACGCAAAGTTAGTGACATTCAGTGGCGGTTCCTCTTTGGAAGCAGAGGAAGAACTGCTTCCCTTGACCAAATAGGCAACTTCCTAAAAAAATAAATTTAAATGTATCAAGATTAGTCACAAGAAAAATCTTAATATATTTCCTCCTCTGGAAGCACTAAAGTCACGGTCATGATATGAGCGGCGAGCGGCAGAGTGACAATATTAAAGTGCCGCTCTGCGCTAATTCGAGACGTGAAATTTTTCTCGTGCCGCTCTTATCGTGGCCGAGGCCTTATACCCAGAACACGCGCACTCTTAATCATGATTATGACGTAAAAATGACGTACAAAAGATATGGAAATAAAATGCAGTCTACGTCATTCTGACGTCATAATCATGATTAAGAGTGCTCGTGTGTACTGGGTATTACACACCATGGGGAAGCTGCATTATCTCCAGCTTATTTGTCCCAAAAAATCAATGTGAAAACACCAACACATTCAATTTAATTTAACTCACACTCACGCAAAGGTTTGTGTTGATACAGTACCCTCAGAAGCTGAGCTAAACGCAGCTTTTTCGGAGCCAAACAGCGGGATGTGACAAGAGATATTTTCCGTATCTACTATATTCTCTTCGTTTTCTTGGTTTCGGTTTCTGGTAATCTGTTCTGGCTTCAAGCAATATTAAATTTTCTCTTACAATTTTGTTTCGAAATTTTATTTTTGTCTCTTCTTAAAATATGAATGTACGTTTGTATATTGAGTCAAGAAAAAAGAGATGAGATGAAGAGGCTTTAATTATCAACAGAACCTGAAAAAAGGCGCAAAACGCCCACCAGCAGCGAAAAATAATACTTGTGACCAGAGTAGAAAAGGAACGCAAAATTTTCTGATTTGAGTAAAACCTCACTTGAAATTTTTGACGTTACTTTAAACTTTACAAATAAAAAATTCTTAAAAGAAGAATTTGTGACACAATGGAAAAATTAATGCGGTAATTTCTAAAGTAAAACGAAAGATAATAATTTTTGATAATTATACGACTGAAGTTTTATTTATGGACGTTTTTATATGAGCAAATCAGCTCGACACAAATAAAAGCCATCTAGCGGGTAATGGCGTAAGTGAAAATAATTCACAATAGACTCGAAATGGCCGCTTTCCCCCTAACGGATTTAAATTGTGTAATTGCAAGTACTATCTACTCGTTTATAAGAGCAAGTGTAGTTGATAGTACGCAAGTGTAAAAAATAGTAAAAATTAGCAGAAAAGGAACGCAGCTATTGTAACGCGAGTGGGTTAGGGTTTGGTTATATTCTTTTCCCACGCCAGTTCGATGGGAAGCTTCACCCTGTCTTTTATTTCTCGCTAAGAGCTACTGAAGCCGAAAAAAGGTATCATAGTTACGAGCTTGAAACCTTGTTTATTATTTATGCTTTACGCAGGATTCGAACTTACCTACTTGGTAGATGATTCAAAATAGCAACCGATTGTCAAGCTTTGACACTAACCCTGAATAAACAAAAATTGGATCCTAGAGTTTCTCGTTGGGCGTTAGAGCTCCAAGAGTACGGCTATAAAATTGAACACAGCTTCAAACAGAATGTTTCATGTAGACGCATTAAGTCATAGTACCGAAACCTTAAATATTAAAGATAAACCATTTGATTATGCTCTCGCGGTAGCTCAAACTCGTGATCATGGAATTAAAAAAATTATGCACGAAGTTGAAAGTGGCCGAAATAATAATTTCACTCTGGTTAATGGCTTATTGAACAAGAAGAGCAATAAAGGAATTGAATTTTTATAGCGGTATATTTACCGCTGTGTAAGTTGACTTAATTTACTGTCAACGAGATTAAATATTGTTTTGGTTTAGGTGCATAAACCTATACCAAGTAAATGTACCCAGGTGCTTGAACTAGTGTACTGATGGATAATGTAGCCCAAGTGCTTAAACTTGTGCTACCTAGCTCTGGATGAAGAAAATAAATTTGACAATAATAAAATTGAAACGCACGAGTTACTTTCTTGTGAATAACTAAATTTCTTTATTTTATTATTGGGCTATATATACAAGAAACTTATTTGCTATGTAAGGGTTAAAGGTAAAAAATTAATTTCTATAAATGCCGATTTTTCAATATCAGCGATAATATTGAGGTTTTAATTGATTTCAAAATTTTACTTGTGGAATTCGCTGATTTTGCAAAATAAGCAGTACATGAAGTTGGTTCAACTGAGTTCAAAAAATGTTATTATATGCACGTAATTAATTTTAAGTGCAATTTATTTTTTATGCATGATTAAGGTTTTTTTTCGTTTTGTTTTTATTGTCTAAAATAAAGCCACAAAGGTAATGACCTTTACAATTTAGTACATACTCCTTTAGACAATTTAGTACATTCTGCCCCCGTTGATCTCTGATCAAATATTGAATCATTATCCAAGTCGAAGGTGAATGCTGGATTACGTTGGTCACGTTGGCTCTTCGTGGACGCTTTAGTTTTTACCTTTGATGTGCCTGCCTGTTGGTGGTTTGGACTGTTGAGACGTTTCACTATCAGTTTTAACTATAGGGTTTTTAAGTTTCATGCACAAAAATGCTATTACAGCAATACCAAGAACAAGGCTGATATATCCTATGGTATACTGATGAATATCGTGATGCTGGAACCTTGAAACACCTCTTTCAGCTTCCTTTAGTTCATTTACTCCTTTGTGTATTTTTGCATATTCATCTGATAAGTCGTTGATTGCGATGATATCATGCTTTATTTCTGTTATTTGTGGCAATTTGCTGATGTTGGAATTATTTGTTGATTCAACAAATGACGTTTTAAATGATGACTCATATAACTTGTGTAGCTGAATCGTTGTGAATTCGTCCTTTATGATGCAGTCATCGTCCATTTCAATAATATCTGTGCCATACAATGTTTTTTGATAGGTGTCTTCCGTACAAATGATGTTGATGATAGTCTATTTGAAGGCTACGTATAACCAATGATTTCGTTGGAAAATCTGAGTCCATCTAGGTCCGTTGTTGACTTCTATAACTTGACAGTTATTCAATGAAGATCCATGAATGAGTATATCTAATTCACAGATGGTAGATTTTGGACTAGCGCGGAACATGAGATGGTGTTGCTTACACATATATTGTAGTGTAGTGCTGATGGTGCACAATGCTAATTCTTGGTCCTTCAATGCATAGTACTGGTCTCTGTGCATATCAACGATGAGGTAATTGTTCTCAATAAAAATTATTTTTGCTTTTCCATCCTGTAACCATAGTACTGGAACAATGTGGAGTAGTTCGAAACGTTCGTAGGTTACAAGTGGAATCTTTAATTTGAAAATAAGACATGTAGGCGTAATTCCAGTTTCAATCGTTATAAGACTATATAATTCTAAAACGTTGGATACTGGAGGTAATCGTAGCGAGGATGGCAAATAATTATCTTTGATGTTTTGTATTTTAATTGTCATTTGATCTGGTGTTACAATGCTTGGATTTATTTTCCCGTGATGACTGTCTATGACCATTCGTATTTTTTATTTTTTTTTTATTTTTATGTGAAAGACTAGAGTCACAGGAAACGCCCTTTATACTGTGTCGACAATCTATTTTCTTCATATAGAGTGCAATGTCGAACAGCAGCTCTAGTCGGGGAAGGAAGGAACTGTCACAACCTACAAGCGATATTTTGCAGTCCACCTACTCCCAACCATTACGGTTCCTGCTATGTCTATTTCGTATAAGAGAATCTTGTAGTCTTCTGTAATTTTCCATCATTATCAGTAGCCTGGTTGCTGCTTGGTTATACAACTTATCTAACTTCTGTTGATTGGCTTCGTCTACCATGGAAGTCACTTGGTTAGTGTCTTTAATGAATCTGTTGATCTCTTCGAAGTGCTTTTGGTTCTCTAATTGAGTCTGTTCCATTAGTTGAATGGTGTTGTCTATGACAGACGTCTGATTTTTAACTAATGTAAGAATTTGCTCATCATTTTCTCGCATATTGTTAATAGTAGTTTCCATTCATTGAGCATAATTTGAGTTGAGTACTCCAAATAATGAGTTGGCTATGTTTCCCACAATATTTAAGGCTCCTCTTTTTCTTCTGATGGTAGTGTTATTTCGCCTTAAGTAATGACCTTCTTCTCTCAAATATTCCAATTGTCGAATGAAATGATCGGTTGTTGTATTGCAATATTTATCTGTTCCACGGGTACATAAATCTCTGAGTTGGTTGGCTCCTGCAGACATTGTGTTGAATTCCCTCCAAAATGTTGACATGTTGTAGTATATGATCAATTCGTTATTAATCATATTAATCATTCCCATTCTTTCAAAAATTGCACCTGGTGACGTTGTATGTGGTGTTATTTTGATTGCATGTGTACCCATAGTGGTTGCTAACATTGTGGTTAGCAACAAAGTTGTTGCAACTGATACTTTAGAATTACCCTTTTTACGTTTTGAAGGTGGTTCGCAGTCTTGTGATTCAGGTTCACTTGATGAGCTTGTCGGCTCGTTGGATGGTTGCTCTTGAGTTGCATTATCTGCTTCCATAGGTAAGACTGCTAATTTGTGTATTGGCCGTCTCAAAACTCCACTTGATGTTTTAACGTCTGCTAGTCGAACAAATCCATCTTCTCCCTCGATTACTTTAATAACTCTACCCAACACCCATTTTAGTACCGGAAAATTGTCTTCCTTTATCAGGACTAAAGCTCCTGTTTTTAAGTTTTCTCTTGGTGTTTTCCACTTATGCCGCTGTTGAAGACTGCTAAGATATTCTGTAGACAATCTTCTCCAAAAGTTGTGCTTTATCTTATATAATGCTTTATAACGATGTCCTAAGGTCTTGTTGTTTTCTGAAGCTTGAGAATCGATTGTACTTGTGAGAGGTTCTCCAATCAAGAAATGCCCTGGTGTGAGTGCTGTTAAATCATTTGGATCGTCTGACATGGGTGTGAGTGGTCGTGAATTTAGAACTGCTTCGATTTCCACTATTACTGTTCCCAACTCTTCATTAGTTAAAGATGCTTCTTCAATGTGTTTTCTGAGTAGTCCTTTCGCTGATTTCACGGCTGCTTCCCACAGCCCTCCAAAATGGGGTGCTCGAGGTGGTATGAAACTGAACGTAATACCTTTATTGTGACAAAAAAATGTAATATCCTTTTCTGCCTTGGAAGAATATAGTGTCTCGTGCAATTCTCCGAGTTGATTTTTTGCACCGACAAAATTGGTTGCATTGTCACAATAGATTTTACTGCAATTTCCTCTTCTGGATGTGAATCGCTTCAGTGCTGCTATGAAAGCATTTGTGCTTAAATCGGTAACAAGTTCCAGATGTACTGCTTTAGTGGCAAAACAGCAAAAAACTGCTAAATACGTTTTTTGAGGTTTCTTACGTCTCACCTTATAATGTGTGTATATAGGTCCTGCAAAATCGACTCCAGTATTAACGAATAGTCTGCCTGGTTGGACTCTTGCTTCTGGTAAATTTCCCATTATTTGGTTTAGTGTTATAGGCTTCCTCTTTGCACAAATAATACATTTACTTGTAACATTTCGTGCCATAGTTTTATCCTTTATCGGTCAATATTTTTGCCTGGTGATGTGTAAGAGTGCTTGTGGGCCAACGTGTTTGTTGGCTTTGTGAATATGATCTAGTACGAGCCTGGTAAACCAATGATTGTACGGTAACAGTGCCGGATGTTTAGTTTCGTACGTTAATGTTGATGATTGTATTCTGCCACCTACTCTCAAAACGCCGTTTTTATCGATAAAAGGTGACAAACTACTAATATGGCTTGATGAAGGTAAACTCGAATGTCTTTTAAGTTGCTTCAGTTCTTCACCGAACGTATCTGCTTGGATTGTCACAATGATTTTCGTTAGAGCGAACGCCAACTCTTCTGTTGTAAGTAAGATATTTTGGGGCTCCGTTTTCGTTTCTTTGAAAAATGTTCGTGAACAATATGCGATAATTCTGTTCAGTTTCATTAAAGAGTTCCCATGATTGATCTGTTCTAATAGCGTGTGAGAATCCACAGACATTATCAGAACCTTTTTTGTTTGCTTCGTTTCATATTGTGACGCTTCTCGTTTGTACAGACTTGGCCATTTTGTTTCAGGACCGTACAAGAACAATGGACCATAAGCCCATAAATGACAATCATTGAATTTTGAGGCTGTGGCTCCTCGTGAAAGGATATCTGCTGGATTTTGTTCTGATGGCACGTGCTTCCACTGCTTTGCACTGGATAACTGTTGAATAGATGCTATTCTTTTTGCAACAAAAGTTTGATGTAAAGCTGGTTGAGAGTTGATCCAGTCTAATGTTATTGTTGAATCAGACCATAGAAAGTTTTCACATTTTGTTAAGTTTAAGTCCTGCTTTATTCTATCATTTAATTCTGAAGCTAGAAGGGCAGCACATAATTCCAAACGAGGAAGTGTTGTGCCTGATGTTGGCGCTTTTTTTGATTTTCCACATAAAAGTTGAGTTGATATAGTACCGTCTTTGTATTTTGCTCTAATATAGATTGCTGCTCCATATGCCTTCATGCTGCAAATGTGTGAATCTGAATATCCACTGGAACTCTTTTCCCAAAAATGTGTCTTGGAAATCGTACATCATTTAAATTTTCTAAATCTTCTCTAAATTTCATCCATGCTTCGTGATATTCTGTTGGAAGTGCTTCGTCCCAACCAAGTTTTGATTTCCACAGTTCTTGCATGAATAATTTGGCTCGTAGAATTACCGGAGATACTAACCCTAATGGGTCAAACAAGCTGGATATATCAGATAATACTGTTCGTTTGGTAACTCGTTTGTATTTTGGTTTACTGACTTTAACCTTTAATTCATCTGCATATGGAATCCAAATGAATCCTAAGGCTTTCAATTGATTGTCTTCACCAAGTTCGTTGAATTCCAGTTGAAGTGCTCTGTGCTCTACTGGTATGTTTTCTAAAAGCCTTGCCCGCCCAACTTGTTCAACGAAGACAATGCTGAGGAGCTCTTAACGTTCTCTCTAGGCTTAGTAGGCAGTATAGTGATATTTATATTGCTGGAGATCTCAATGTTGACCTGCTTAAATTAAACGGTAGAAGCAGTACGTTGAAATGGTTACTCCAATCTGTTGACATTAACATCTTAAGCAATCAATAATTGCTTGCGACCCTCTTTGCTTGACATTCTTGCCACTTCAAACGTTGAAAGAGTAATTCGTTGGAGTCAACTTTCTTCTCCCAACCTATTTGACCACGACTTCCTGTTTCTCTCTGTGAGATTTTCATGCTCAACAACTGCCTCTGATCAATTTATAACATACAGGGATTATAGCAATATTGACTATGACTCCATTCACTAAAAATGCCTCACGCTACCTCTACACATGATATATAGTCTACACTCTGTTGATGAGAAAGTACAGATGTTCACTTCCCTTATCTTAGCTGCATTCAATGAGTGTGTGCCACTCAAACGAATTCGTAGGAAGCCGGAGTGTCGTAATTGTCCTTGGTATAGTTCCGAAATTAGACTGCTAATCCAGGAGCGTGAACTCCTTTATCGTAGATACAGACGGCTGAGAACGACCGAATCCTTCAGTAGGTATAAGCATGTGCGTAATAAGGCCAACAAAAGGCGGGAGTTCTATGCCGCTAAGCTTAACTCTGACCTCCCGTCTAAACAGATAAGGAAGAATATACGGAAATTAGGAATACATTCTGGGCCTGTAAATGCTAGCCACCTTAATCTTGACATCGAGCTTATGAATCATTCATTCATCCAACCGTTAATGCCCACTGACAGTAATTTAGATCGGAGATCAGCACACTCATTTGATGGCTTCAGTTTTAGATGTGTGGATGCGGCCGAAGTGCTTGCATCCTTTAACTCTGTTCATTCTAATGCCACTGGTATTGATGGTGTTGAACCACAATTTTTTAAGCTCATAATACCATATGTGATCGATGCAGTTACTCACATCTTTAATTGCTGCTTAACATACTCTGCATTTCCTGATGTGTGGAAGAAAACTTTTATTGTGCCAATACCTAAAAAATCCTCTCCTTCCGACATCACAGACTTCCGGCCAATTAGTATCCTATCCTACCTGTCCAAGGTCCTTGAGAGAATCATGTATGATCAGATTCAATCGTTTCTTGAAGAACGTAATCTACTGTGTGAGTACCAGTCTGGCTTTCGGCGGATTCATAGCTGTGAGACAGCACTGCTGAAGGTCACCACTGATGTTCGAGCGAAGTTGGATGATAATGAGACCGCTGTGTTGGTTCTGCTTGATTTCTCAAAAGCGTTTGAAACCGTTAATCATAATCTCTTGCTGTATAAACTTGCTACTCTCTTCCATTTCTCGTCTTCTGCGATCTCTCTCCTCTCCTCATTCCTCTCCAATAGGTCCCAGAGCATTAAGTTCAATGATAAGTTTTCATCATTTCTTCCTGTGCCATCAGGAGTGCCGCAGGGCTCTGTTCTCGGACCTTTGCTTTACACATTATTCACGAATGGTCTACCGTCATCCGGAATTGCTGTTTTCACTTCTTTGCTGATGATACGCAAGTATATACCTCATCTTCCTCTGATAAACTAGGTGAATGCATTGAGAGAGTGAATGGTGACTTGCGCAATATTTCAAGCTGGGCGTCCAATAACTATCTTAGACTCAATCCTAATAAATCCGTGGCCTTATTCTGTTAATACCCGTCGTTCTGTTAATACCCATGAGCTAAGTCCTATCACGATCGATAATACTCCACTTTGTATTGTGAATAAGGCTACGAATTTGGGTATTGTGGTGAACTCGAGGTTGACTTGTTGCGACCACGTCTCAGGGATTCTTAGTAAAGTTTATAGTTGCCTCCGTAGGTTATGGTTATTTGGTAAACTCCTATCTCAGCAGTCACGCCTAAGTCTGGTAAAGAGCCTGATCATGCCGCATTTTTTGTACGGCATCTCGAGCTATATTGCCTTGGATGCCGTCTGCAGGCGTCGTCTGAATGTAGCTTTTAATGACTGCATTAGATTCTCCTTTGGCTTACGACGTAATGCCCATGTTTCAACTTATCGCAAATTTCTCATCCCCTGCGAATTCTTGTCCTACCTTGACATGCATGCATTATGTCTACTTTACAAGATACATTTTACCAGTAGTCCCAGGTATTTGGCTAGTTTTATAGTACCGTTGCAGTCACGTCGTCTGTTAAGCTTCCGCATACCTTCATACAAGAGCAGAATTGGTTGTCGATCCTACTTCATGCACACAATTAGACTGTGGAATAAATTGCCTTCCTCTGTCAGAGGAGCCAATACGGTGGTGGTCTTCAGGAGGAAACTTATTAAGCATTTGTCCGGTGGTTAATTTTAATAGTTTTGAATTTTATATTCGTGGAGGGCCAAAGTCATATTTAGTTTGGTAAGTTTTCTAATAGTCTTAATTTTTTTTGTATTATCTGTCCAATTATCTCTCTCTGCTCTTATTTATTTTTTTATTTTTAGTTTTTAATCCTTTATATTGTTCCGTAAAGATTTGTATCTTATATATTGTACTCTAAAAGATTTGTATCTTGTGTACACTTTCCGAATAAATAAACATAATAACATAAAAATGTGGTACAAAATGATGATTTGCTGAAGGATCTGGAAAGGGAACCTTTGCTATATACCCAAGATCCTCGTACTCCTGTAAAATCTGACGATATTTGCTGTTTATCTCTGAATTTGCCAGTAGTTTCCTTTCCAGTTGAAGAAAGCGTCGTGTAGCACTTCTGCGGGATTCACCTAAGCAGCTTGGATCTTTAGAAAACGGAAGTTGGACTATGAATCTGCCATCGCTGTCTTTCTTAAAGGTTTTTTGAAAATGTTCTTCACATTGTTTTTCTTCTTGAGTTAAACTCTTTGTGGCTGGTTTTGTGTCTTCAATCTTCCAGAATCTTTCAATTGAGTCTTGTAGAGTACTATCTTCAACTGTGTTGACTGCACATGTTTGATTAGTTTCTTCAAATGACTTCGAAGGACTTTTTCCTGCGACAACCCATCCAAATACTGTGTTCTGTAGTCTTGGCTTGCTTGTTCCGAGCTTGATTTGTTTCATTATAAGAACTTCATAAAAAAGCTCGGCTCCAATAAGAAGATCTATTTTTGAAGGTCTTTCAAAGTTTGGATCGGCTAAAATAATATTATTTGGTATCTTCAAAACCTTTCTTTCTATTTGGTGGGCTGGTTGGTCTGATACTACTTGAGGGAGCACAAATGCGTCTAGATGTGCCGTGTAACTTGATGTTCTTGAGGAAATTTTGATGTTGACCCGCTGTCTGCTTCGGTGCTTAATATTTCCAACACCATTAATATGCATTTGAGTTGAATTCTTTGTAAGACGTAAACGCTGAACTGCTTCAGTTGAGATGACACTAATTTGAGATGCTGCATCTAACACTGCTCCTAATGAAATAAAATTTCCATCTATGTCACTAACATTCACTATAACGGTACTTAAAAGGATTTGGCTGTTATTTGTTAGTGTACTACCTGCTGCGACTGTAGATGCAGCACCTTCAATTACGGTGCTATTTGGGCTGGCAGTTATGTTCTTCGTGGCCCCTTGCTTTGACGTCTCGGTTTGACTTTGATAGTCTGTAGATTGCAGCAAGGTGTTGTGACGCTTGTGGCTTTTGGTGCAGTTGCGAGAAGGACATGACTGAACTGAGTGACCTTTCTTTAAGCAGTTGTAACATAATTTCAACCTTTTCACTGTTTCCAATTTTGCTGGCAGACTCTGTTTTAAAAATGCTTTACAATTGAAGATTTGATGTTTTTCCGGTGATGGTTATTGATAATGCTGTACGAAAGCGTGGTGATGCCTTGACCATACTGTCTGTAGTTGTCACACGTCTTTCCTTTCCCAAAGTTTCTAGAGCTTGAAATCTGGATTCTATAAACTTCAGTAACGTGTTAAGTGTTGGTAAGTCCCTTGGATTCTCTAATCGTTGTTCAAAAAGTTGATGTGTTGATCGATCCAATTTTTTAATCAAAATGTGTATTAATAATGGATGCCAATCACCTGTCGAGATACCGAGATTAGCAATACCCGAAAGGCATTCTTTGGTAGTGTCGTGCAGCAGTCTAAGCGGTTGAGGACCCTCACTAGAGACTGTCGGTTGAGCCAATAATCTATTCAACTATGCATTCACTAGAAGTCTTTTGTTATCATATCTGGTCTGTAAAATTGCCCATGCATCGTCATAATTATCCTCTGTTATGGTTAGATGTTGTACTAAGGTTTTCGCTTCTCCAGAAAGATTGGAGATCAAATAGTACATTTTCTGGGCCTTTGACATCTCTGTGTCATGTATCAATGTAGTAAAAAGATCTTTGAATGACATCCATTTCAAGTAGTCTCCATTGAATATGGGTAAGACCACTTTCGGTAATTTTATATTGGTAGTAGAAGCACTGGTAGCTGAATTATGTTGCCGTTTGTTGATGTGTTCCTCCAAGGTGATGAGTGTGTTTTGCACATAACTTTCACACTCCAAATATTGTACCATGGTGTATCCTTGTGGCTCTGAGTGGGTGGTTATTGACCATATGAAGTCATTATTTTTATCGATGTCCTCCCATTTTCGTTGGATGAATTCTCTTTTTACTATGTAGTAGGCCTTTTGATGCGTTTGTCTACATTGGTCTTTGATATCGTTAACGTATTGTAGTATGGCCTCCATTAAACGTCTTTGCTTCTTGATAGCAATAGTCAAAGGAGATGACTCACTCGATGCTGCTACCTTTGTTTCTCCGAGTTCAGTAATCTGTTTACTTAATTTTCCCGAGGTTCCTGCTATGTCTATTTCTTGAGGTTGTGCTGCACACCATTCTTCAAGCTCTCTTTGAAGTGCCTCCAGACAAACTTCATAATTGGTCCTAGTTATCTCATGATGCTTCTGTTTGAAGTAGTCGGTGTCTCTTAATGATTCAGAGTGATTGCTGATGAGTTCATTGTGTTGGGTCTCAAATAGTTCGTACAATGACTTGAGTGCCTTTATCCTCTTCTCGAAGTAGTCTCTGCTACTTTTTCTGCTTGCGGAATCTTTATTTAAGTTTATAAAAATCCTCTTAATTTTGTCATCAATTTCTTGTTGACTACTGATGATATTTTCAACATCCATGTTGCTGTGGTCCTGTCACGGTCGCCATTGAATTTTTATAGCGGTATAATTAGCGCTGTGTTAGTTGACTTAATTTACTGTCAACGAGATTAAATATTGTTTTGGTTTAGGTGCATACACCTATACCAAGTAAATGTACCCAGGTGCTTGAACCAGTGTACTGATGGATAATGTAGCCCAAGTGCTTAAACTTGTGCTACCTAGCTCTGGATGAAGAAAATAAATTTGACAATAATAAAATTGAAACGCACGAGTTACTTTCTTGTGAATAACTAAATTTCTTTATTTTATTATTGGGCTATATATACAAGAAACTTATTTGCTATGTAAGGGTTAAAGGTAAAAAAACGAGTGTGCGTAGGACCACACTTTAGAAGTGTTAACTTCTATGGCTAGTCTAAATGTCCAAATCAATCTTAATACAAGACGATAAGGATTAATTTATTTTATTTATGAATATTCTGTTAAAGTCTATTTAATTGTTACTTATATCCACTCACTCCAAAATGTGTTGCAATGTTTTGAAAATTAAAATATTTGTCTTAAACTTATCACACAAAGATCGGACGATGGATGACAGGGATAATGTAGTTTTTATTAAAAATATTAGCTAATATATAGTAATAAATACATAGTGCATAGTTCATAGGAAATATGTCGTACATAGTACACAGTACATATCGTCGGGTTGATGCAATAGTCACGAAACAGAAATTTTTGCTATTTTAAACATTGTGCAAATATGCAAAAAAAGTCATATTATATTCAGCCAGTCACGGATCTAAATTTTTATGGGAACCTACTGGATTCAATTTGAATTTTTTCAGAACCAGTAAAATAAGTAAAATTAAACGATTTATATTTATATCATAAACATAAATTCAAATATATGTTTATACATTAAAGATCAGAAACTTAATGGCTGAGATAATTAACAAAGAAAACGAGCAGCTACGAAGTTTTTCAACACGCTTTTTGCGTGAAATCAAACGCTTGGTCACCAAACCCATTCTCCTCTGCATTACTTATAACTCATTACAGAAAACACTAATTAAAGAAGTACTTCCAAATCGACTTCCCACAGTAAATACTTGCGATTTTCCCTACTGGGGTACTGCCCCAGATATGTACGTAAAATCCAGACGCGCAGTCGAATAGGCGAAACGCCGAAACGTATTCCATGTCGCCGAGAGCGATTAATCCAAGCAAAATATTTAAATATTGCAGCCATTTAGCTGGCTAGAGCATGGCAACTTTTAGTCGAGGTCCAGCAACAGACAGCAGCGATGGTCACGCGCATTTATAATATAATTATACGTTGCTGTGTAAGTGGAGCTCAACTAAAAGTTTCCATGCTCTAGCCAGCTGCATAGGCACAAGTGCCCAGAAACGAGTGAGCAACAAAGTGCGCGTGTTGCCATCAAGTGTCCAGAAACGGGTGTAGCAACAAAATGCGCGTGTCGCGAATTCTTTGTTTTACCCCCAGCGAAAAAGTGCCAAACGCGCCTAAAGAAGTTAACACTTCAAAAATTAATTTCTATAAATGCCGATTTTTCAATATCAGCGATAATATTGAGGTTTTAATTGATTTCAAAATTTTACTTGTGGAATTCGCTGATTTTGCAAAATAAGCAGTACATGAAGTTGGTTCAACTAAGTTCAAAAAATGTTATTATATGCACGTAATTAATTTTAAGTGCAATTTATTTTTTATGCATGATTAAGGTTTTTTTTTGTTTTGTTTTTATTGTCTAAAATAAAGCCACAAAGGTAATGACCTTTTTAAATTGTACAGGAATAATGTTTTATGCACCGGAAAAGATGGACGATCGTTTAGTTCAAATACATAACGACTCATAATGTCATGGGAGTGGGAGTGGACAAACTAGGTATATGAATAGCTCAGGAAAACGTATTGGTTTCCTGGAATGAAGTCCAAAATTAAGCAATTTGTTGATGGATGTTTAAAGTGCGCTTACTTCCCGTCGAATTCTGGTAAAGTGGAGGATGTTTTACACAACATCCCTAAAGGGAATTCGCCTTTTGAACTAGTTCATATTGATTATTTCGGCCCCCTACCGTCGGCCAGAAATGGTTTTAAATACATTTTGGTTGTAATAAATGCTTTCGCTAATTTCACGAAGTTATAGCCTAAAAAATACACCAACAAAAGAGGTAATTAGTTGTCTTAACATGTAGGTACTACAGTTCATATAGTTGACCTTCAAAACTTTTTTCTGATCGTGGTACTTGTTTTACTTCGACTGAGTTCCCCACAAGCCAACGATCAAGTGGAAAGAGTCAATAGACTTCTAACTCCTATGTTCGCTAAGGAAGCCGACAGCACTTCTGGCCGATCTGTAGTAGATTTAAGGTGGCCAGGTCCGTAAGCAAAACACTTGCAAGTAAATGATATTTGAACAAGCACACATTTGCTTTTTAATTAATTCATTTTTTTACACGTCACATTTTTTATTGACCACACCTTTAATTCGTATCTTGCACATTCTTTTGCTTATTACTTCGAATCTTATTATAGCTTGTTTTAAGATTTTTCTTACGATAAATGCTATACCTAGGGTGTTTTCTTAATCTCTGCAGTTGTATATAATGTGTAATTCCTTTTCTCCATTATGCCTTTCTCCACCATCTAACTTCTTGAATCGCCGTTATATCGGCCTTGGTCTAATAGTACTCTTAACTTGCCAGGCTGGTATAGAGTTGGCACGTTCCATGTCAATATTCCAATATCATTATCCTTTTTCCGTTTGCCAGTTCGTCGTTGAATTATCCTTGCGGTCCGAAGCTCTGCAGTTGACTTCATAGCAATTGATATTGCCAGGAAGGATTGCTAATACTTCGCTGGTAGGCAGGATTATAGCGTCCCACATTCGCTACCACCGTCGCACATTGGGGCTCGCTCATACAAGTTTCTGCTCAAAACTCAATTTTCAAAATGTGGATATTTTCCAAAAAGATACACGATCGACATAATACACTTCCACATGACTAATAACAGTCAGCGACATAATATTTGCACTAGTGATGTGATACATTATTAAAACTACGATGATACAATCTTTTTGGAAAGTATCTACATTTTGAAAATTGAGTTTTGAGCATAACCTTCTATGAGCGAGCTCCAGTGTGCGTCGTTGGTTGTTTATTTAGCGGGCACACGAGGAGGTGACAGTTCAATTTTGCCGCCATTTTGCTATTTCTACAATAAAAAGCCAGAAGTGCTTAAGTGCAAATTTGACGATTTTGACTTTATGGCATTTTTGTATTCAGTATGTATGTTACCATTGCTATAATTCTTATCTTAAACTGAGCTGTGGTTGCTGAGCTATTGAACCGGCAAAAGTGGCATTCGGCAGAATTCTGTATTTAAAAAAAACTTTGCGGGCGATTTTCTCGTAACGCATATTTTGCACTTAAGCACTTCTGGCTGTGTACTGCAGATTTGCATCCATAGTAGCGAAAAAAATGTAATAGACTGGTGGAAAATAAACGACACAGAAATAAAAAAGTTTTTTTCGAATGGCATTTACCGTGGAATGAAAATCACCTGCTAACAGATCATCGCACGACCAAACCTGTTTTGATTATTTCTCAGATCTTGCATCGTTTGGTCTAGGTGCGATGCGATGAAACACAATTCAACTGAAAATATGTATATAATTGATTCACTTTGGTGTTACTGTAATGTCATATTCATTTCGACTGGAATGGGTGTTTCTGCGTGTGACTTCTCTTTTTACGGATAATCACTATTTGTGTTGGTAAGTATGATTTGATATTGATGAAATAAAAGAAGATATTAAATGGAGCGATTGTTATTTATTAACAAAACACTAATATTCGAACAATGAAGTTATAAATATGGAAACGCGTAATCTTGATGTTAATTCTTGTTTAATTCTTGTTTCTAAACCTCTGTTACGATTTGGTAAATCCCAAACCGTATCTACCCCTATATGTTGGATTCCTTACCCGGTGTGGTGAATCCCACTTGTAGGTAAAGAATGATTTGTATTTCCTGGAATTCGCCTTTTATACTATTTTCTTGATTCAAGCTCGCTGTAATATTCTAGTAGGCGAGCTTTTCATAACTTTCACTATAATTTTATAGTGTTAGAACTGCCATATATAGGATGCTTTGCTTTCCTGTCATCTCAAAATTAATTAATTTATCAGTCAACATTTATTTTGACTTGTCACGTCAACAATTGGGTTTTCCAGATTTTTCTCCCTTCTACTTTTCTCTGGACCAAAACTATTGTAAATTTTAATATAGAACCAACCATATACATTCCAAACTTTTCATTTAATTCGGTTGGGCGGTTTCGTAGATTAGCGTGTACGAACATCGTGAAAAGTTATTTTAATAGGGAGCCCCGGTTGTCTACGGGTAAGATGCCTGACTATCATGCCAGAGGTCCCGGGTTCGAATCCCGGCCAGCCCCACGGTCCTTCGCCTTTTCCACTTTCCCACCTACATAACTTTCCTTCTTTCTTCTTCCCTCTTCACATCAGTGACTCCTTCTGCCATAGCCTTTCTTAGCCTTCCTCTCCACCAAAAGGGCATGTCATCGGTTGGTTGATGAGATTCAACTCGTTTCAGGAGGCATAACACCCCAGCGAGTTGTTTCTTGATGCCCTGATGTCAAAGTCACGATAATAATGGTTGGGAGTAGGTGGACTAAAAAATATCGCGGGTAGGTTGTGTCAGTTCCTTCCGCCCCGACTAGAGCTGCTGTTCGACATTGCACTCTATAAGAAGAAAATAGATTGTCGACAGTATAAAGGGCCTTCCTGAGAATCTAGTCTTTCACATAAACAAATATTTTAAGGTCTACAATTTCCGCGATAAATAAAATCAATTTTTATTGTAAATAATAAATAAAAATTTAGACTACATTACTTAAAATATTTACTGCAGCGCTCGGTAGAACTGTAATAAAAATGAATACTCCTTTAAAAATATTTATGAGCACAAAATTAGCGTTGGTTGCTACCAACATATGGAAAACGAATTATCATCTAGAAAATCCGCTAAAAACATCAACTCTCTTTGTTAGCCTCGTATACAATTGGCTCATTTAAACCAAAATCTGGTTTGTGCAAACCGCATCACGAAACCATTAATGCAAACTTGTGCTTTTTCAGTCCGAAATTAAGTGCATATATGTATATGAAAGCAATGACAATGTTACACCATAAAGGCGACTCTCATACAGCTTCTATGCAAATATTCAAAAAGAGCCACTATTCAGTCGTGGCAGAAAAGGCACACGACTAGCGTCCGCCAAAGGATATTTGCATAACAGCGTTGTGGAGCGCTGCTTGTGCCTAGTCCTAGTATACCAGAAGTCAATTGCGTAGTGCTATAGCTCTATCTTTAGTTGGGCTTATGAAAACATGCATTAGGGAAATTCCATTTCGCATAAAATATCCATAGCTCCATTGGGATGCCCTACTTGGGAATTTGTACATTGTTGCTTGTAGGTAGGACATTAGAAAAACCCGGACCAATTACAGCTACTCCAGGATCGCCTTAATGGAAGTTAATATAAGGTCGAGTCGTGGCTTATACATGTACAGCTAAAATAGCAATAATTTATTGGAGGCACAATTCGTTTTACCTCAGGTGCCAATTAGTCATTTAACCATAATTGTTACTGGTCAATTTGTTAACTGAAATTGACACAAATTTCAAAATAAACGTAAGAAATAATTCTTGTTTTTCCAAAGACGCAAACGATAATCAGGTTTTTTGTTAACTTTCCATAGAAAATGTGCTCTTGAAATGAATGCTCTGGCTGTATGCCAGGCCTAACAGAAATTTGATGTCTCCCCATACAAATCTCAAGACCCAGGTTTTATCGGGGTCTCTATCGAGGGTTTGGGAAATTTCTTAATTTCCCTTTCTTACCGGAATATTGCATACTTTCGGGGGTCGGAAAGACGTAATTTAGAAATAAAAACAACCGGAAAGTGATGAGAGCAAATTTATAACAAATTATTAATTTTTTAGAAACATATTTATTATTTTCTAGAAGGGATTTCGTGTTACAGTGTAAAAAATAACACTTAACTTCCGTTTAAAAGCATCGAAGTAGGCGTTTCATGAAATTTCCCTTGTCGTTTTTTTAATGAACTCGATAAAAGAACTATACAATAGTTCATTAAAAAACACGGCTTTTGACGTTCCATTTGCACAAACTTAGTAACCTTGGCAAACTATGTCCCTTGCTACATAAACTTTGGTCTCGATTCCCCGACCCGATGGCGGGGAAGTGAGTGCGGATTTGACACTTTGCGATTCTCAAATCCGTCCCGGATTGGTTTAAATCGAAAATTCGGAGTGAAGACTCACGCGATAATGAAATATACGATGTCTGATTATCTTAGGCGCATTTGTCGTTCAAATCCGCAGAAAATTTGTTGCGGATACAGCGAGGAAAATGTCAAAAAGAAATTCGGGGTTGCGGATTTGAGAATCGCAAAGTGTCAAATCCGCAACTCACTTCCCCGCCGCCGGATCTGGGAATCGAGGCCTTTATCTATGTATTTATGCCATTAACAGATTTTCGAAAGCATTTACGAGGCTATTAAAGTTCGATATCGAAACCATGAACATAATGTAGCCTGTACTGAAACCCTAATAATATGTATTTTCGGGATATTATTTTGCGTGCAACAATCTAAACGGAAAGGATAAAATCGTTTTTGGGAAGTTTTATTCTCCAGAAACTTGAAGGACAAAGGGTTTAGTTGTTGATTGATATTTGGAAATTTATGTATATTGATAAATTTGACTGAAAACATCCTATGGCGAATGAAAAGGATAATGTTGATTCCTAGGTGCTGATATTGCATCTACGCACTGATATTGGCTGTGTCTTTTAATGAACTGGCTGGTTCTTCGCTATTCAAAAACGAAAACCCAGGTTCTATCGGGGTCTATCTGGGTCTCTATCGAGGCCACTGGGAAATTTTAAAATTTCCCTGTTTTCCAAAATGCGGCTAACTTCAAGCCCCAGGAGAAATGTCATTTAAATTTTTTTTGAATTGTAATAGAAGGCACAAATTTGTAAGTCATCCCGATCTAGTTTTATAAAAACTAATTTAATATATATTGCAGAAAGTGAGAAAATAATTTAAAACAACTACAAGGGGTAGGGGCCTCGGTAGTCTAGGGGTAAGGCGCTTGACTGCTATCCCAGAGGTCCCGGGTTCGAATCCCGGCCAGCCCCGCGGTCCTTCGCCTTTTCCACTTTCCCACCTACATAACTTTCCTTCTTTCTTCTTCCCTCTTTACATTCCTGATTCCTTCTGTCATATCCTTCCTTAGCCCTTCCCCGCTCCACCAAAAGAGCATGTCATCGGTTGGTTGAAGAGATTCAACTCGTTTCAGGAGGCATAACACTCCAGCGAGTTGTTTCTCGATGCCCCGATGTCAGAGTCGCGATAGTAATGGTTGGGAGTAGGTGGACTGAAAATATCGCGGGAAGGTTGTGGCGGTTCCTTCCTCCCCGACTAGAGCTGCTGTTCGACATTGCACTCTATACGAAGAAAATATATTGTCAACAGTATAAAGGACCTTTCCTGAGACTCTAGTCTTTCACATAAAAAAAAAGCAAACTGTGGAAGGACAAAACGTGGAAGAATTTTTAAAGCAGTTAAATGTTTGTTGCTTATTTTAGCTCTGTTGCTTATCTTAGTTCTGTTGCTTATTTTATTTATTTTAAAAGCAACCAATGGAGCGCGCTATGTTGTTGGATGCCACAGGCAGCTGGATACAACCTAACAGAAGTCGGAAACAAGAGTATAGTAGCACTATAATCCAGTATAAGCTAAATATATATTTTATTTACCCACTTATTTTATACATTAAATTGAATTGATTTAAATAATAAACTAGTTGGGATGTGGGTTTGACCCCTTCGGTCCACACGATTAACTTCCCAGTATGATGAACGAAGATGGAATAAACTGACTTCTTACAAAATAGTTATACGTTTAGCACTAGTGGAAAATTGCCTAGTATCAGAAATGATGACAAATAAATCCCGAGAGACGCTAGTTCAAATAACTATAATGGTAGTAAATCCACAAGATTTTTCTAGAGAATTTTCCTGAACGTTAGCAAACAAACATGTCCTCCGTATTTCGTTCGCTGCACAAAGCGGGTGTTCAAATTCGTATTAAGCGTGCTGAAGCGCCGTTGACAAACTGAGAAGCGAATGACCTCATTTGGAAATTCTAAAGCTTTCCGGAGATATTAGCAAAACTATAACTGTTAAGTACTTGTCAGACTTGACCAAAAAGAACAAATTTTGCGGTAACTACTGGAAATCCCGGGATAAACCGCAATTTCCTGAAACTGTATTACGCGTAGAAAACAATTCCCCGTAAACAGTGCTAATCCAAGGTTTGAAAAATTCGCGCTGTTTGTAAAGGGTAAAGAAATTTTTGCACGATTTTGAAAGCTTGTCGGATTTTGACAAGTGATGTTTTGTTCGAAGGCTATCGCTATGCAGAACCCAGCACTTCGTTTAGAACGGGTCTCATTCCATCGAGTTTATTAGATATTAGCAAAACTTGTCAATTTACGGTCTTTCTGACAATTAGCCGAAGTTTTTCTATTTAAACAAGAAAGGCCGACCGAAAAGTATGAAATTTTTTTTAGAGCATTTCTTCGTTAATATTCTTTTTTCGGCACCTCAATGAAGTCGATAAAGTTTTTAGTTCGTGCGGTATTGTACAGGTACAAAAATCATATACGTCGTTTAAACAAAAAAAAAACCGTGGGTGTGTGTACTTATGTACACGCATTAGAAGTTATACGTTAGTTGGCGTGATTTTTAAGGCCCAATTACAATGACCGGATTAGAGCGGAACAGAATCGGATTGAACTGTCAAAGTGGTTTTCCAAGCATGCGTTTTCTATTTAACCGATTCCAATGAACGGATTCAAACGCATTTGACCGCATCTGTGCCGGATTCGTTTTAGTTTGTTTAGAAATCGCCGGATTGAGCTGTCAAAATTTTGGTAAACAAAAGCTGTGAATGTTTAAGGTTTTATTTTTTTGATTTGTTATGTTTTTAAAAATGTTTTCGGACGAGCAGTTAATCGCAGAAGTGAAAGATTATGAAATACTGTACAACAAGGCAGAGAGTGGATATAAAAATTCCAAGATTAAAAATGAAATGCACTTTGACGTTTAAATGCGAACTGATCCGTTCATTGTAATCAGTTCAGTTTCCTATCCGTTCTGATGCGTTCTTTTGACATTTCAATCCGCGTACATCCGCTCATTGTAATTGGGCCTTAACCCTAGCATTATGATGCCGACTTGAACGTGGCTGTCGGTTATACCGTATTCTAATCCTAACTAAAATCACCAACTGGTTCGGTCATTAGGCCTAATTACAATTATCTTAAGATGCCTCATGAAATTCTCTTAAGACTGGCTAATTTTCTACCAACACGTAATGAATGTTAAGCTTAATATGCGTCGCAAAGCTGGATCAGCATGATAATACTTCTAAGCCCAACTCACTTCTTTTTTGTTCATTTCTGCCTTAGCTTCTGATTGAGGAATTTAACTTCTCCTCCGCTTTAGTCAGTAGATCAAACGATCGTACCATTATAGTCTAAACGTCCAACGTGGGAAAGTGCTCATAGCATCGTTTAGAGCCGGCTTTAGCTGAAAACTAGGATATGTAATTTATTTCCCTCCATAGCCTCTGGGTAAAAACCTCCTCACCCACGGACATCGTGAACGGACTTTGGCTACGAATTTTCATATGCCCATAGTAATCATGAACGTCAAGCTAGCGACGAAGCAAGCGGCGCACAGTGGGGCTCGCTCATATAAGGTTCTGCTCAAAACTCAATTTTCAAAATGTGGATATTTTTCAAAAAAAATTGTATCATCGTAGTTGTAATAATGTATCAGATCACGTGTAAAAATATTAAGTCGCTGACTGCTATGAGTCATCGAGCGCATGAATATAAAGTTAATAGTTTAGGCAAAATAATACTTCTGCGAATAAGGAATGCCAGTTTATGCTCGATATAAAAACATTAATTTCTTACGTTTAACGATATAATCTATGGAAGTGTATTATGTCGATGATCAAGCAAGGTATGTTGGTTCTTATATAATTTTGTATTATATTATAAGGTCATAAGTTTATGATACAGGGCTTAAAATTTGTGGTAGTGTATATTTTTTCGTAGGGGGTTCTTTAAATGACATTTTCTCTAAAATGCGCAAATTTTGCCGCATAATAATGATAATCCCAGTGCGCATGAAGGATGGAAGTTGAAATGCTTGCCCTCCATTGCCTCCACCCCTTCGCCCATATCCTCGGTTGCGTTGCGAATTCGTCAAAATTCACTCTCATAATATTTTTCAAAACGCGCCTAAAGAAGTACAACTTCAAAAAGTAATCCGCTATTTTGTGTTGGCCGCAATTTTGAATTTGGAATGACACCAAATAGGTAATTATATTATACTTATCCTTCCCTTTCATTTGATATCCATGTCGGCGGTCGGCGAGTACAATTGCGAAATTCGGCCGCCATCTTGAAACGACATTGCATTGCATTGTCAATTGAACTGTATATGTGTGCAAAATTTGAAGCTGATCGGTTATATGGAAGTGGGTCCAAATCAATTTTCAAGATTTGTTTATATATATACATACATACATACATACAGGTACAGCTAATATATGTATAGTGCATATAAATAGCCTAAAATACTGAATTTTCCAGTGAAAGTACCATCACAATCGGATTTGCCGTTTCCGAGATTAGTCCGAACAAACAGACAGACAAAAATTTTAAAAATGCGTAATTTCGTTGTAAAAACATATAAATAACCATATAAAATTAAAAAAACACAATTATTTTGAAATCACAGACAGACACTCCAATTATATTTATCTAGATCAAGACCCTCTCAACTACAGGCCTCGTAGATGAATTTTTCGTGGTGTTGGTAATAGGCCCAAAAGTCACCGCACACCGGAGTAACATGGCGCGGAAGCCGTACGCGCAGAATTTTTGTGTTTATTTTTGCAGTAAAAAGTGATAAAATATTGTATTTTAACACTTTTAACTGCACTTGGATTTATCAGTGAATAGTTTTTTAGTGATTTCATTAAAAAAAATAAAACAAATTTGGTGATAAAGTGTGTTTAAGTGTTCAAATTGTTAAGGCGATCAACTTTTTTTTTCACATTCACGGTGTTTTTTCATGTTTATTTATGAAAAAAATATTGAATATTTAATGTTTTGTGTAGTTATGGAATTAAGAGTGATTTTAAAGTGATTAATACATATATTATGATATTATTATTAAAAATATAGGTGCAGAAAAACACTTCTCTTATTCACTTTTCCATTCGCACTTTTCTGTACTTATTAATAATAATTGCAAAATAAATTAATTAATGACTTTAAAATCACTTTTAATTAAATATTCAGCATATTTTCCCTTAATATACACGAAAAAAACACCGCGAATGTAAAATAAATTGATCACCTTAACAATTAAGACACCAAAAATACACTAAATCACTATTTTTTTATATATTTTTTTATTAAATCACTAAAGAAATAATCACTGATAATCCTTGTATGGTTTAAAGCGATAAATTTCAATAATTTACCACTTTTTACCACAAAACTATAACGAAAACACTCCCGAACGTACTCTGCGCCATTACATTCTCAGCAACTGTCAAATTTTGGGACCATTCTCAGCTATGGTTGTATTGGTGCCAGATACAACTGCATGGCCTGTAGTTGAGAGGGTCTTGTACAGATTATAAAGGCCCCCACTCACGGTCAAATAGGATGTACATCCAGCCTTCACACAAGCCACGAGCAAATGAAGAAATACAATAATAAGGAGCATTTAGACATAAGTATGTACACAAGGTTTCACTTCTGCCTTGTGTTCTTTAATACACAATCATATTTGGTTTTCGTCTGTGAAACTCTGAAATTTTAGTAACGTAGTAGTATTGATTAAAGCAAAATAAACATTTCGGTCTACACGACCAGCTTCCTCAGATGATGAATGTTGAATATTATGAATGGATATTTTAATAATAAATGAACAAAAATAATAACAAAGAAAATGAAGCATTAAAGTTTAGCAAATCATTCTTGTCGTAACATACATATTGATACTCTCATTCTAATACCACGTATGAGCATTTTTAGGGAATCTGAGCTATTATTATGTATGCATCTGCAATTCTCTACATAGCAGTTGCAACCCCATGAAAGAGAAATCTATATTCGCACTGTTATTCTATTTAAACTAAAATGTCTGCACTCAATAGAATACATCAAAATCAGTTTTTTTGCTTCTCCTGAAAAACATTTCTCGTACGCGGTACTAGAATGAGGGTATCGATATTACGTATATACCTCATTTTAAACTAAATGACATCAAATAATTCATAAAGCTATTTTAAATAATTTAAAAAATTAGCGGCCACCAAAATTAAATATTCATAAGGTGAATACTCACCAAAGAAGTCAGGTCAGCTGGTAACTAGACTTCTGAGACGATTATTATCGTGCGCCTGCGTACCAGACTAATAAGTACTACGGTAGTCCAATGCTATGCTCTAACTGAACACGCTGAAGATGACACCAAAGACGAGTTCTATATGCGACTGAATGAGATTTTTCGCTCTATTCCAAGGGGAGACATCCTTGTAATAATGGATGACTTAAGTGCATAGATTGGCCGTGAAAACACGCGTCTTAAACACACAATAGGAAATCACGGCCTACACCAAGTAACCAATAACAATGGTGAGCTTTTCGTTTGTACCCGAGTAAAAAGTGAATTAGGCCTTGCAACGGGCGAATACCAAAAATGATTGAAACATCGGCCAATTGAAGGGCATCAAAAGGCTCATTGGAGGACAGTTTGGCCGCTCACCATACACACGCACCCCTCGATGGGTATACGTTTTTATATAATGCGATTTAAAAAAAATTTAATATACGTCTATAGAAATATTTTCACACAACACACCCTAATGCAATTGAGTTCCTCCATTATAAATCAGAGGCATACCCAAACGGAAAATCTTACTATTCTCATTCTCTTTATATTCAAGCCGACACCCGGCAAAACTATAAGGTAAATTGACGCAATTTAACTATTCAAAAAAAACTCTTTTTGGCGGAAAGTGTGACTTTCGCTCCCCAACAATACTCAAAACTCACTGCGTATTTACTAAGAAAAACACTATGATATCCGTTACCAATATCGAATTCGAACATTTGTCAACACACTTCAAATAAATATTTTTTTTCTAGCGGTTACTAAAATATGATTCAACGCGCACCACATACTTAACGTACAATAAACCGATACGGCCTCGTTCCTCTTGAGCATCTATAATCTTGTAGAATAAATCGAAAGGTCCATTAATTGTATATTATACAGGGTGTATTAACGAGTATGTCGGGACGCCTGGCTATGGATAGGTATTCAATAAACGAACAAAAAATCGTATGGGTGGTGGGGGAAATCAAAACGATTTAGCCGCTAGGGTGTTTTGAATTTTTTTTTGGTAGAGGTTTACATATTATTTATTTTTGTAACCCAATTAGTTATTTCCATGAGTAAGGCAGCAATCTACGCAGAATACTCCCTCCTATCTATCAATTTTGTAAAACAACATATTGGTTAATTACGTATTTTTTGGAGAAAAAGGTGGTTGAAGTGGAAATTTTAGTGAAAAAAACAACCAAATTTTATCTTTGATGACCCATAACTCGAATGTTGTTGGGTTGACCCCTTGAATTTTACAGTTTAGATAGGTGGGAGTATTCTGCGTAGATTGCTGCCTTACTCAAAAAAATATCTAAAAGGGTTACAAAAATACAAGGTAATATGTAAAACTCTACCAAACCCGCGTGTACAGCTGGTTCTTGGCCATTTAAATCTTTTCGGCAAGGTTGGCCGTCGAAAAGCCCCCACTAAAAATGTTCAAAAAATTTACAACCGCCATATCCCCCTTAAAAAGCCAATCGGCCGCCGTTCTACCGCTATAAGCCCGGTTTTTGAAGTAAAACTTCTTTAGGGACGTTTTGCTTAAAAAAATTTACATGAGAGTGAATCAATTTCATTCATGTAACGCTCTCACACATGAAAAATCGTCAGAACTTTCGTATAACGATGGGAAAAGGGGCGGACGGGGTACAAGAGACGATTACACTCGGGGCTGTGTGTGCAACAGTTAAAATACATTCTGCCTTACGGCATAGATTTTCTGGCATGTTAGCTACGTTGTCGCCCGGACTTTGCTTTATCTCATTATAGGAATACAAATTCACCATTCTGTAGAGGTGAATTATTTCAGATTTTTCTTGTGGTTTGGTCACTGGCCGGGCTTATGCCGCGGACACTTTGGAGTTGACTGACATGTTGGAAGCGGCATATACGAGAAGAATTTTCGGGGGTGGTTTGGGTGCTTAGAATACCAAAAGGGAGTGGTGAATTAAATGTGTGAGGTGCTGTTGTTTAAAATTGGCACCCACTTCCCCTTTGGTGAGATGTGCTGTTGTGAAAACCGTTCCTGATATGTTTTTTGGGTCGCTGATTACGAAAATCAGGGTCCCACAGTCTTAAAATATGGATGTCACCTTTAAATATGCTTAAAAATTCCCCTTTTCAAGTGTTTTGGCGATAATTTTAATAATCAAAAACAATCTAATAAAATACATTTTTTGCAACATTTATATTCAAAAGGGGTTGATTTATAACAAAGCAAATTTTATGATAAGGGATAATAGTAAAGGGCTGAAACTATCCCTACATCGACTGAAAATATAAAGGTTTGTAAAAAATGTTTTTTCAACTTTATGCTTCGAATTCGGTTTAATCAGCCAAAATAAATTATTTTCAACTACGCATAGAAAGAAGAATTTGAAAAAAGGTTGATTGCATATCTTTTTGCTCCCTTTAAAATTAATTGGCTCCCTAAAAGATTGTATGAGACGAAGTAATCAGGTAATTGGCTAGGTGGCCATAAAGGGTGCCAATGCCATACTCAAGTAGACTGGCTCCCGTTCGTGAAGGTAAAGCGGCTCGGGTAGGTAAAGCTTCATTGTATGTGGTTGGCGGACTGCTTGGTAAAACAATACCTGGGTTTGGAATAGTCTATGCTGATGCGGATGCAATTATTAATGATCATGAATGTAGCGGGAGCGGAGCATGCATACAGCTGGTGACATATCCAAGCGTACATGCGTTCAATTTCTTGATAAATAATATAGAAGTGTGTGTATTCAAATGCGGCCTGACGGAATGTTCCATGAATGGAATGCATGCCACGCAAAGGTCGGACTACTTTTAACTTTTTCTGTAATGCCGCATTCGAAATAGCACACACAAGTATGCACAACAAACACATGCTCCTTGCATGCACTCGTTACTTAGATTTTCGGGCTATGTGTGAAAGCCAGGACGGAAAAAACCATACAATTTTATGAACCTCTGAATGCAATGCATGTACGCTTGCATATGTCGCCAGCTTACTTCCATGAGGCGAATGTTTAGATTTTCGTGCCTGTGGCGGAAGCGTGCATACCCGTGTGGGATGCGCACTTATATGCTATACGTACTAGGTGCACCGCGTGTATGCTTTTAAGAAAATTAGCCAATAAAACTTATTTTTACTCGGTTACTTTTAGGTTTTAATGTAAATAGGAATTCATAAATATTTTCAAATAGTATTTGTATCAAGTCCGTCAGTAGATTCATCACTATTCTTCCTGCATCTGTCGTTGGCTTGAATTTTCTCAACTATAGATCCGACAGACTTTCCACTATATCTATTGCATATTACTAGCCGTTGCGCACAAAAGTTTTACTTCTAAAGTGTGGTCTTAAGCACACTCATATTTTTTAATTTTTACTAGTTTACTTTTGCCACAAGAAGACACACAGAGAGACCTGGGTATCGCCCACTGGTAAAACGAGAAATCAGCTAAACTACGTGGCCGTCAGCCGCAGATGGAGAACTATTCTGGAGGATGGCAAGAGTTTCAGGGGAGTAAACACTGCTGAACTAACAACTATTCGACTTAAAATCGCCGCAATCAGAAACGTTCAACGCGATACTATAAACCGAAGACGGTTTAACGTAGAATTTCTGCGGGAGAGCTTTAAAAAGCGAGAATTTGCTGGAAACCGGCAACAAATAATAAACCAGCGAATCGTTTCTGACGACACAAATATTGAAAAGCTGTGGAGAAGGACAAAGGCCGCTATATTGACGTCTGCGGAAACGAGCATCGGTGATGTCCAAAGAAACCAGCAACACTGAATTTCGGACACAACCTGGCAAGAAATAGAACGCAGAAGGGCCCTCAAAAATAAGGTAAACTCTACAAGCGACCCCGAAAGACGTTTCCAACTTGAACGGGAATGCTCACAATTACACCGAAAGGAAAAGAAAAGTGTCCGGCGTGATAAAAGGCAGCAGATAAATGAGTTCGCAAAAAAGCGGAAAACGCGAAAAAACACAGCCAGCAGTGAAGCGCTGTACCAAATCACATAACAGCTCTCGGGAAAGCACTCTACTAAAAAAACATGCCGAAAAGGGTGCGGATGGAAGGCTGCTGTGCAGCGAGGAGAATCAATTACAAACATGGAGAGATTACTTCTTCGCCACCCTGAATGGTTCACTTGCACAGGAACACAGCCAATCCTGGAAATAGCATGGAACACCTGCACCTTTCCGTAGGATTGGACGGAAGATATCACAGTCAAAATACTCAAAAAGCGACGTGGACTGCCTGATACAATAATAGAATTAATAAAAGCCCTATACAACAATTCCAAATGCAGAGTGTTTCACAACGGAAAATTGTCCGACAGCTTTGAGGTGAGTTCAGGAGTACGACAAGGATGCCTACTTTCGCTTTAAATATTTCTTGTAGTAATAAACGACATGCTTGTCAGCGCTCTACATAGTGGAAGAGGCGGCATAAAATGAGGTTTGCTGGACCGCCTTAAGGATCTCGACTACGCAGATGATATCTGTTTGCTGGCCCACAGACACCAGGACCTCAAAAACATGTTAAATAATTTACAGTACCATACGTACCATACAGGTCGGAGTATAAGAACTGGGTTTGAAAGATATGCCTTCAAACTTTTACGTTGGCCGGCTTTAAGTCCGAGTTACCCCAATTGAAAACCTGTGGGGCGTCCTGGCCAGAAAGGTTTACTATCAGGATAGTCCAGAAAACCAAAATATGGAAGATCTCAAGCAAACGATTGTTGCAGCCCACAAATCAGATTAAATATTCTTATTTCCAGTCTACAACAACGGTTGTTACATAAGTGTTATACGATAAAATGGAGAAAACAAACAAATTATTATGAAAACATCGTCGACGTGTCTACACGTTGTCGTGGAGGTGAGGCTTGCGTGGCCCCGTAAGGGTGCCCTGACTAAGATAGATGCACGCAATCCCAAGTTGTAAGCAATCGTGCTGAACGGATGAATGGTACTGGGTGAGTGTACTACTAACGATGGACTCCGGATGCCAGGCGACCTCCGGTTTAAATTAGTCTTCCCATAGTAATGTGGAGCTCTGCTATGGCGACCGTCCTTTCTCGCGCAACTCGTGGGATCAACATAGATACATCAAATAAAACTAATGACGATGGAGCACCTCTCAACGTTCCAACCACTTCTGGGGCTTCCATAGCAGGACATGACCGGCTGGACATTCCCTGCGAACCTTTGCAGCAGGGTGCCGACCATGGCCCCAGTGAAGGGAATTTTCGGGATTCCTCTTCAATGAAGGCAGTCTGAGTCCGCGAGCCACCGTGGAGCACGGGGAGATCACTCCTTCAATGGAAGAAGATCTCCTTAGATGCTCACCTGCGGAACCGCGCTCACCTTCTGCTACATCGGAGGGTCGACCCGAAGAAGCTAAAGCTCCTTCTAAGAACCGGAGTGCCGCAGCCAGCAAACGCTTTAAGCGACTTTTGAACGCTGGCTACTTTCGTGAAGATGTTGCCAGGATTTGTGTGGCCCCGAGGAAGAAAGGAAAAACATTCTTCTTAATAAGAAGAGGGTAGATCCCCTGTATCCTCTCCTGGCCAAAATGCTCCTGCGAAAAGGGCGAAGGCTACAGCTACACGATCTGGAAAGCCAGCTGAAAAGCCTTCATCTAAGAAGTCTGACGCACCCATAATGAAGCCTAAAGTAGCTTCAAAGCCGACGTCCTTTGCCTTTCCCCGCTCCACCAAAGCGCATGTCATCGGTTGGTTGATGAGATTCAACACGTTTCAGGAGGCATAACACTCTAGCGAGTTGTTTCTCGATGCCCCGATGTCAAAGTCGCAATAGTCATGGTTGGAAGTAGGTGGACTAAAAATATCGGGGGTAGGTTGTGGCAGTTCCTTCCTTGCCCGACTAGAGCTTACTGTTCGACATTGCACTCTATACGAAGAAAATAGATTGTCGACAGTATAAAGGGCCTTTCCTGACACTCTAGTCTTTCACATAAAAAAAAAAAAAAAAAAAAAAAAATGGAGGAGTGTCAGAATGGGTGTGCTCGCGACTGACTACCCGGAGACTCTTCTGGCCACGGATCAATTACATGCCGTGCAGACGATAGCCCAGTTAGGACAAAGCTCAGAGCAGCTGAGGTTTCTAGGTGTCGTTGCGCGCTCGGGGTGGCTAGCCATCACCTGCGCCGACTCGGCCACGTAACTGAGAGGTGTGATGGTAAACTTTATTCCCAGGGAGGGAGCTAGTCTCGTCAACAAGCTGTCGTGTAGCCATTTTGTGGTCGGATACTTCCCGGCTGCAACTGAAGATACTGACAAAATGCTAAAGTGGATAGAGGTCCAAAACAGGACTCTAACGGTGCAAGAATGGAGAGTACTCCACAAAGTGTACCGTCCACCATTCATAGAGATGACGATGATCTCTGTGGATCAAAGGTCAATTGACAAGTTTGGTTGGGCATAACTTAGGACTAAAGCGGCAGAAAAACCTATGTCCAAGGTTGCCTCCGGCCAAACTCACAATGTCCCCTCAGCGACCGCCAGCACTTCGCGAACAACCGCGACTATTTCCGCTGCTATCACCAAGGAAGCAGATACCCTGAGGCTAACATCTGAAGCCTCGCATGGCCCTGCTTCGGGAATGGGAGAGGTAAGCTCCAATGTGAGGATGGTGACCATTGCACTCTCTGGGCTGGTGGTTGGGGGCCTCTAACGAGGTAATGAATCCCTTCAACATCTCAGTATTGAAGGCGGCTGGGGCCAACGACTAATGCCCCACCATCCGACACAAGCGAACATATAACCTTCAGAGAGGCTGGTGCTGCTGGGGGAATCGCCGTGGAAGCAACTCTGGAAATAATGACTTCTTCTATTGCTGCTGCAGGCGGAGCTGGGCCCCTAAAACCACCACTCCAACCCTATAGGAAAACCTCCCCAGCCCAGTTAGGCTCTCAGAAAGAGGAGGAGGAAAAATCCTTTCAGGAAATGAGTACTGCTACCATTATGAAGCTTGTCCAGATAAACCTTCATTACGCCAAGGCTGCTTTTGCAATACTTGAAAAAATGTTTATCTCGGGCAATTTAGATGCGTCCCTAATCCAAGAGACATGGGTAAGATCCTATCTTTGTACATACTTATGAAAATAAATAATAATAATAATAATGGGTGTATCGAGGAAGAGTACGTGGCCTCGGTGGTGATGTTGGCAGACTGATCTACTCTGCCGAGCATGACTGCCCTATAGCAGCACTGCTCACTACTTCCCAGGAGAAGAGCCTGCCTCACCACCGATAGTTGTCAGGAAGCTTGTGGAAGACTGCACTAGGAGGAATATTCAGTTAGTGATTGGTTGCGACGCCAAAGCGCACCACCTTGTGTGGGGAAGCACCAAGACTAATTCTAGGGGCGAACACCTCTTTGATTTCATTACTACCTACAATTTACAGGTTATGAACAAGGGGCACGAACCTACCTCTTCTAATGTGACTAGGCAAGAGATAATTGACTTGACTCTTGCTAGCACATTCGTCAGTTCCAGAATACTGAACTGGTAAGTCTTAAGTGAGCCATCAATGTCTGACCATAGACCTATAAGGTTTAACTTGAGAGCTTCTGCAATATCCTCGGAAGTATTCGAATCTCGACCTTGTCTCTACCAATCTGCAGGAAACGATCATTGCAGCCTTCGAAAGTAGCTGCCCTGCGAAACCTCGAAGCACCAACTGAAAGGTTTTGTGGTGGAACCATGATCTCTGCAGGCAAAGGAGAGAAGTCAGAAAATTATTTAATAGGACTAAGGTATCGGGCAACTGGGACCTCTACAAGAAAGCCTTCACTAATTATAACAAAGATTTAAGAAGATCCAAACGAAAGTCCTGGAAAGCCCTCTGCGAAGAAATAGACAAGCTTTCAGCCTCTACGAGGTTACACAAAGTTCTGTCTAAGGATCACTCCCATGGAAGGGTCCTTTACGGAGAACACTAGGGATACCATGGAGCTATTAATGAGCACTCATTTTCCCGGCTCTCAGGTAATCAACCCTAGATTGGCCTTTGAACCTAACATTGAATCGGAGGTAGTACTTGCCCACCGGTCCTACAATAGGAACAACGGTAAGATTGAGTGGGTCATTGGCACCTTCAATCGGTTCAAGGCAGCTGGAAAGGACCACATCTTCCCAGCTCTCCTTCAGAGAGGCTTGGAAGAGATCTTACCAATCCTGCTACCACTATTTCGGAGTAGTTTTGCGCTGGTCCATATTCTGAGGTGTTGGGGGAGGCCAGGTTAGTCTTTATCCCTAAACCGGGAAGAAGATCATAAAGGGAAGCAAAATCCTGTCCACCCATCATCCTATTTTTCTTTCTTCTGAAAACGACGGAGAAAGTTCCAGATAGGCATACAGTACCTCACGAAACTGCCCGAATAATATAATATCTCAATTATATTCCAATAAAAGTAAGAGTAGAAGTCCTTTCAAAATTTTATTCCATGGAAGTAAATTCCAACTGTCATTAATAACGGTGTCCAAGCGATATCAAGAAGTTATTTCGTAGTTTGGCTCAGTGCGTAGCATAATTAAGTGCAGCAAGCATCCGGACAGTTTTGTGAGGGGTGGAAAAAATTAATCTTGACGATATATTATTCTGTTTTGAGCTAATTTTTGGTAATAATAAGTACATAATTCAACGCATAATTTGTTCAAAAATATGAGACCGATTTCCAACAAAAAAAAAGAAATATGCTCAAGTTCTTGTTGAAAACGTTTTTCCGTGCGTGAAATTGCAAGTAAATTACAAAGTGTTAGTAAAATAAGGATGGAGATAGGGAAGAACCAAAATTTGTCCAAACGAGGGGGAAAACCGAAGTTATCATTGTCCGATAGAATGCAAGTGGTTAAACTTATTGTTAGAGGGAAAGCACAAAACGCTATGGATGCCGCTAAACTGATAAAATCAGTTACGAACCATAAATGTGTCACAGAAAACGTTCGTCGAATTTTTAGAAAGTCTGCCGGTTCACGTAGCTCGAACGACAATAATCGTTCGAAACGAATTTGAATACGAAAAAATTTGTCTCGAAAAAATTGAGCGTTCACGTAGCTCGAAAGAAAATTTAAGGAAACCACATTACTGAAACACATTTTCTTTACAAAAACCGCTGTAAAATTATACAATTTATTGGCATCAACTTAATTAAATTTTTAAAAATAATTTACATATGTAATAACTTATAAAATAATTTACATATGTAATAACTTTTAAATTGGAAAATTAATCTTAATAATACAAGTGCTCGATAACGGGCCGGTTCACGTAACTGGACAACGAAAATTTTTGTTCGTTTCGCGTTCACGTAGCTCGAAAAAATTGTAAATTTTCGTTCGTTGGCATCAATAAGCACTCGAAAGCTCTTATGTTATCAAGCACTTGTATTATTAAGATTCAAAAGTATTTAAAGAATTAAAAGTAGACTTTTATAAGTTATTACATAAGTAAATTATTTAAAAAAAATTAATTAAATTGATGCTAATGGCAACACTACTTTGCTCAATTATGTGTTTCTTATTTGTTTTGAAATTCTCAGAAATTAAGTCGTGCGGCGTTTTCTAAATTTAACTTGAAACTTCTACTTTTCTTCAAAATGTAAGTAACTTATACGTCAGTTCATATTAATAACGATAATTTAAATCATTTGTTTTGTAGGTCTCAAAATTCCAATTCCAATCCCACACAAATAAAAATATTAGTTAATTACATGGAGAAGCATCCAATATTAGCTAAAAATGCATTAATTAAAGATGCGAATGGCAGATATAAAAAAACAGAATTGTGGGATAAATTAATAACAGAATTAAATAGCAATGGCCCACCTACAAAGACCGAAGAAAGTGAGTTAATCTTGGAAGAAAGTGAGTTAATCTTGAAGTGATCCGTTAATATTTTTATAAATTAAAAATTATAATATTGCAATAGGCAGACTTTAAATATAACGCCAAGAAAAAATTGGCTTATAATAAGAAGTCTCTAAAAAAAACTGGTGGTGGGCCCCCAGAAAGAGCATATATCTCTCCTTTAGAAGAAACGGCTATTGTAGCAGCTGGTATAGAGGCAGCTCTACAGTACACAGCCAAAAGAGTCTAAGTGCAAAATATGTGTTTCGAGAAAATCGCCTTCAAAGATTTTTTTAGATACAGAATTGTGCATAAAACCACTTTTGCCGGTCCGATAACTCAGCAACCACAGCTCAGTTTGAGACAAGAATTATAACAATGATTAAGAATAAAATACTGAATATAAAAATGCAATAAACTCAAAAAGGTCAAAAATGCACTTAAGCACTTCTGGCTGTGTACTGTAGAGCTGTCGAAGGAGTACCCAATGCTAAAACTTTTGGCATAAGCGGCACATAAAACACTGAAAAAGAAATGGATTTTATGCTGGGAGAAATACTAAGAAGTCCTTCTCCAAGTAAAAGTGTTTCTTCCTCATGCAATGATAATGAGGATAATGAGCTTCAAACGCAAGATGTTCCTCTTAAAAAACGAGTCAGCAAAAATAAGACTGAAGAGTTAATAAAAGAAGACATCAGTGAGCGGACAGAATTCCATACGAAATTGTTAAACATTCTGACAGAACGAAATGAAATTGCCAAAAAAAGGTTGGAATATTAGAGGAACATACAAAAGAAACTTTACTATATAGAAAAAGAAAACTTGAATTAAGATTAGTTAAATTAGAACTATTAAAAACTAGAAACTGTGAATGTAGTGACTGAGCTAAAGCATATAAAGTGAAATAGTGTGTATCTTATCTAATTGTGAAGTTTTTTTAGTTATTTTTTTTTTTTTGTTATTGCCGGAAATGTTATTTTATTTACATTTGAATTATTGAACTATCTTTTTATTTATAATATGTATATTTGAAAGAAATGGTATATTTACAAAGAATTTTTTACATTATTTCTAATAGTTTCTGCTCTTTGTTTAAGTGAGCCTCTTGCAGGTAATGTTCCTATCATGTCCTGATCATAATCTTCAATTACTTCAACTTGGGTAGGATATTTCCCTTTAAATTTTATGGCTATGTTATGGAGCGCCGCGCAGACATTGGCCATACGTATCACGTGTTGCGGCGAGTATCGAGGCTTTCGTTCTTCCGACGCAATCTAATTAGAAATTTTGTCATTTTTAATAATTTGATATAATAAACCTTTCAATAGTCCAAAACATCTTTCGACTATGCTCCGCGCTTTGGAATGGATATCATTGAAGCGCTTTTCTGTTGGATCCGTTGGAGATCTGTAAGGTGTCATCAGCCATGGTTCTAAGTGGTAGCCACTATCACCTGTGTGTATGGAACAGTAATTAATGTTTTTAATAAATTTATCAAATTTGTTTATAAACCTAAAAGCCACATATTTCTATGTTCTTGATTTTCAAAATATGACTTGACTTCTGATTGCCCCCAAACAAACGAATCATGAGCTGCACCACCATAGCTTGCATCAATTGTCCGTATTCTCATTTTACGATCACAGATCTGCAACAAAAAGTTTATGTTAGTTCTAAATGTAACTAAACATTGACACAATACATTTAGTGCAGCTCCTAGAGATTTCTTTTGCAAAAAAATTGTAGTTGAATGAAATTTGGAATGGTGGAAGTTTAGCAATTGGAGAAAAGGTAACCGTTGAGTTCCGGCCCGTACTTCGTGAAAATCACGAGAAAATCCGATTGAAAGAATTTTCCGACGCTTTCCCGTCGAAATTGGAAAAATGTTAAGAAGACAAAATTAAAGCTATGAAAATTCTCAACAAAAAAAGTTATATAAGCTTTTCTCGGAAAACCTCACGTTTGGTCGGAAAATGGAGGCTAAAGAAAAAAAATATGAAAAATTATTTTGTTTTTATATTGTTTTCTTTATGCAGGGTGTCCCACCTCAAGTTACAAAGTGGCGGGCTGTAGATAGGCTTTGGATAGACGAACAAAAAATCATATGGGAGGGGGGCAGAAATCATAACGGCTTGGTCACTAGGGCGTTTTGATTTTTTTTTTGATAGAGGTTTACATATCACCCTGTATTTTGGTAACCCGATGACCTACTTCCATGAATTAGGTAGCAGTATACGCAGAATACTCCCACCTATCTAAACTGTAAAAGCGTAGGTTCTACACCACCAACTTCCAGAGTTATGAGTCAAAATATCATTTTTTTCACAGAAAAACTATTTCGAATATACATATATGTATATGGCAAAAATTGACAAAGTTCCTGTATTTATTTCCATTTATTCTTCATCGCTGGATGTCTCGGGGTCTGGTTCACCGAAGCTGTCCACTTCACCTTCATTTTCTTCTTCTAAGTTCTCTTCAGGTTTTCTACATTTTTTCTTAATGAACTTTTTCTTTAAAGTGCACTGAATAGGGAATATTGACACAATACATTACAATCATAGCATTTAAACTGTGTTTTTGCTTTCTGTTGAAATACATATGCTCGTTCTGTGATGGCCTCAACAAGTACAAATGGGTTCCATCTATGCAACCTACAACTAAATTATAGGTTCAATATATTTTATGAATAATAAAATTGATAGAAATATACCTCCAGGAATTTTGATATTTCTCAAAGAACCACTGCTTTATTTGTTGCACTTCGTCTTCTTTGGGAAATTTAATCCACAAAGGGCATAATACCTTTTCTATGCTAAGAAGCACTTCATGCACCAATTTTGAAACCGCACCTTTCGTCATTGGACATATAAAATTGCTTCCAACCGTGTTTTAGTACCATCCTGTACCCAAAACGATTAAAGCTACAGCAAGTCTTTGTACTGGAGGAATATACGTCCTTCGCTGGCCACTGCGCAAATTAATTGGACTCAGGACATACTGAAATGCCTATTTAGATAGCCGAAATTGAGCTAGAAAACTAAATTCAAATCTTTTTAAATAAGTCGTACTTTAGTATTATGAAAATATAGTACATAGTATTTGGTAATGTTAATGGATTTGAAGAATCCCGTAAAGTACGCCGCATTATCCTTATATGAGAATCTTCAACTTCCCCATTCTCCTCCAATAAATAAATGTAAAATGTCCACATTTTAACTATTTAACAATATAAACAGAAGTCCACTCAGAAAATTTTTATTCACTCTAAGAACACACAACTCAGTTTATTAGAAGATAAATGTTTTTATAGTTTCAAATTTACGAGTTTAGAGAGTTTACAACAGCCATACGGACCGCCCCCTGGCCCCCTTAGAGGCAAGGGGGGGATTTTTCTGGTATTTTTTACTAATAGTAGGTACCGTTACGAAAATATTGAGGGGTCTTGGAGCCTCTTACGACTTGTTTTGGGGCCGTGGGAGGCAAAAGAGAGGTAAATCTTAAAAGTACCTGAAAAACCCAAAAGATCTAATTTTTGGGTTTCGTGCCCATGAACACTTTTGATCAGGACGATGTCAGCTACAACATAGTAAAATTCCAGCCAATTTGACCGAAAGCACGTTTCCATATAATTTGTGCGGGGTCCTTTTTCAAAAATATAGAATCCCGGATGTTCCCTGATCTGAACCATATAGAGTACCTTTGGGCGATAGTTGAAAGAAAGCTTAACCAATATGAATTAGAACCCCCAAAGGTATTCATGAGCTTTAGGATAGGATTGAGGATGTTTGGTCTCAAATTCCAAAACTAAATTAAAAGCTCCCTCTTTACACAAAATGGTTTTCTCAAAGGAGGCTAAGTATCTAGGCATAGTCCTGGATCAAAAGCTCTCCTGGAAATCCCAGATTGAGAGAGTAATGCCGGATTCATCGTTTCGGATGAGCCGCGCCGCACGTGCGCACGTATAAAAAATTGAGTATTTTTCAATTTTGGGATATTTTTTCCTCTCTGGAAAAAAGTTGATCCAACTTCAACTTTTGTGCGGCGGATTTTAAAAATTGTCACAAAAGTCATATGTTTTTGATGAAATTTGTATGAAAAAAATTTGTACGGAAAATAAAATGAAAAATTTATGAGGAGAATACACCTGCCTACCGATTTTTAAAAACTACGAATTTTTTTCTTAATCATTTTTCAAGTTTAAGTTTCCGCAATATACGATTTTATCAACAAAACTTTGATAACTGTCAAATTGTACAAAATCTGCGGCACACTTTAACCACAACAATGAATCGAAGTTCAGCTGATTCTCTCTTTGGGAAATTTCGGCCGCGCGACTGATCCGCAACGATGAATCCGGCATAATTGCCAAGGCAATTGCATGTCTCCATGCTTGTCGCCAATTTGTAGGAAAAACATAGGGCCTCAAACCTAGGCTTAAGTTTTGGCTATACACGACGGTCATAAGGCCCATGGTCACGTATGCATCCATCGCATGATAGGCCAAGACCAAACAAAAGGGTGCTTCGAATAAGCTGGCCAGGATGCAATTACTGGCCTGTCTTGGTATCACAGGGGCCAAAAGCACCTGTCCGACTGCGACTATGGAGGCTCTACTGAACCTCCCTCCGCTTTACCTATTAGTGAAAAAAGAGGCTCTGGCGGGGGCGGCACGTCTACGGGATCTATTCTCCTTCAAACAGAGAGACCTCCTGGATCATTTAGCGATCCTCAAGGAGCTGAACCTGGAGCCAATGATATCTTTATCCGATACATTCCTGCCACTCTTGACTTTGACAGACCGTTTACGACGATTATTCGAAGTAGTTCAGAGTGACAACATGGCAGGCCTGTCTTCAGAGGAAGCACGGCCTTTTGGTATACGGACGGTTCCAAAACCGATAAAGGGGTAGAGCTGGGTGTTTATGGGCCTAGGAGCAAAATATCCATGGCTCTGGGCACTACCCCCACTGTTTTTTAGGCCTAGGTACTCGCCATCCAGGTGTGTGGTCAGATTTGCATTAATAGAGCTCTAAATAGCTCTACCATTGCTATTTTCTCCGACAGTCAAGCTGCTTTGCTGGCTATTAAAACTCACAGGGTGTCATCAAAGATTGTCCTGGATTGTCTCCGATCTTTGAAATTCCTCAAAGCCGGCAGAGGCACCCCTCAACAAGAAATAAAAAAATGAAAACATTACAAGGGCTTGACTTTATACTTTTTACAGGTCAAATTTAAATTTGGTATTGCTTAAAATTACAATTATAATTATAGGAAATTACACCGTCAAAGGGTTTTACCCAGGGTTTCGAACCCGAACCGAACCCGAACCCTGAACCCGCTCCGGTTCAAGATTTTTTTTTAAATTTTTTGAACCCGAACCCAATCAAAAATTCGGTTCAGGTTCAATTTTTAACGGCAATTGTTATCTAAGAGTGCGGCGCTTAAAAATTTTCTTTTTCTTTCAAACAAATATGTACATATTTACATAGAGAATCAGAAACGCAATCACAAACTATTGTAGAATCTACAACTGGAAATGTAAACGATACTAATGTAATGTCTAGTTCCGATTGTGAAGGAGCAGACATGCTAGAAGAGCTGCTAAAGAGCAAGGAAAAGATTTCGTCAATAAATGGTAGTGGGATGATACACGAGTCAATGTGTTTATGCAACACACTGTCAGTTTGTTGAGCGGAACTGATACACGACTCAACACGCTACACGCAACACACTGTGTAATAACATTGCGATTTCATATGTGTGGGTGTGCATTCCAAATTATTTTCACCCAGAATCGCTTGACAGTTACGCATACATATACATTTTTCAAGCAACTGGAGGAAAAATAGAAATCGTTTCTAGTTTCAGTCAACACCGCACACTTCACCCTGACCCTTCCCTTGATCTACGAACTGCGCAGAAAAAGCTCGTGTTGCTCAACATGTTGACCCGTGCATCATCCCCCTTAACAACAAATTCACTGTTAGTAATGCCCTCAAGAAGGAATTTCAACTTTATGAAACCTATCCCAGGATTTCAAAAGAAAAACGAAATCTAGAATTCTGGGAGCAAAAAAAAAATAGATGCACCTCTATTGTTTGAAGCTGCTCAGGTCATATTAGCTGTTCCGGCAACTCAAGTGAGTGTTGAGAGGGCTTTTTCTGCCCTGAAGTTTATTTTATCTCCACAAAGAGTGCATCTCTCTGAACAATCACTGAGAAATATTTTATTTGTGCGTTTAAATGAAAATTTCTTTTTAAATAAATAAAAATAAAGTGTTAAAATAAATAGTATTTGAAAATGTTTTTTTTTTGTTTTTGCTGGGAAAAAGCTTGAACCCGAACCTGAACCCACTAAATTTCAGGCTATTGAACCCGAACCCGTACCCGCACCCAAAATTTACAGGGTTCGAAACCCTGGTTTTACCTAAATCAATATTTTTTGGTAATATTTTACGGCAAAACCGATCATAAATCATTCAAAAAACAAAAACAAGAATTATTGTTTGGGGTCTATAATTTTGTGTACTATGTATTTTAAAATCATTAAATATTTTTACAAGTTTCGAATTATTTATTAATCAATATTTACTTTATCTAATTGCAGGTAAGTTTCTCAACAGACTGTCCTCAAGTTTTTTATTAAATATCCCAACACTGCGCGATATTTCTTAAAAACATTCCTGTAGGTGAGCTTATGTTTATTGAATGCGAATGACTGAGTAAGACTGATGACTATCAGAGTATCAGATTCCATTAATTGAAATTTAAAAATCGATGGAAATAATTATAATATATTGTGATACACTCATTCCCATTATACATTTTCATATAACGGATGAGACGAAAACGATAAGTCAAATAGCAACGAAACTTAGACAAAAATTTTCAGCAAAACTGTCATCAGATGCACTACTAGCGCAACTACGATCGTGTAAACAAGGTAGCAGAAAATTAACAGACTTCACAGCACAAATGGAAAAACTCTCAGGACAATTGACAAGAGCTTTCATAGCAGAAAACGTTGCAACGGGCGAAACAGCAGAAAAATTAGCTGAGAAATTTTCAATACAATATTTCGCAGACAATCTAGCAAACTCTGAAACATCGCTTATATTAAAAGCTAGTAATCTAACCACGCTCCCAGAAATAGCGGCAAAGGCAATAGCAGTGGACAAACCACAAACCAGCAACGTTCTACAATTCAACAGTAAACCAGCAAGGCGATTCAAAGTAAACTTTAATCAGCCATACATTGGGCTATAACGTACTTTAGGCCATTCGTATATGGTCGAAAATTTCTAGTACAAACAGACCATAGACCACTAGCATATTTATTTGGTATGAAAAACCCATCATCTAAATTAACCAGGATGAGATTAGACTTGGAAGAATTCGATTTTGAGGTCCACTACGTGAAAGGCAAAGAAAACACCGGACCAGACGCTCTATCAAGAATAGATATCTAGGACCTAAAGATGATAAACATTCTAAAAGTACAAACCCGCGCGATGTCAAGACGCACGAAGCCAGCATCAACAGAAGATAACTTGGATAATACAAACGCAACCACGCAGCCTGATCAACTGCGCATATCGGAAGTATTATCTCCCTCAGAAGTAGCTCAAGTACCTGAACTATGTACTATTTAAAACTATTACCAAAAATAAAAGGCAATCAAAAATTGAAATAAATATAGTGCACAAATATGAAATATTATATAAGCGGTATACAAATATAAACTATAACCAATGAGTAGAACCAGCACTAGAGCAGGAATTCGAAATATTGGAAAGATATAAAAATAAACAATTTCAGAATAAGATTCTGAAACTTTCTGCAGAAAGTGAAATATTTACAATGATTAATATAACCGCATTTAAAAGCCTTGGAAATAGAGTACAAGAATCATCTAAAGAACATAGAAAACAGGCCAGTGATCTTGATTGCAGGCAGATATCGCTAAAAGTAGGTGACAAAGTACTATTATCTACACAAGAATAGGTTAATAAAAATTGAAAGATAAAGGTATAAAATACATTTATAACAAATTGCAATTGTGTGTATATCTATATACCTAAATTATAATTAAAAAAAAAAAAAACAATATTAATACTAGAATAGAAGTAGGTATTTATTAATTCTTTTTTTGAGGGGGAAGGTGTGACACACTCATTCCCATTATACATTTTCATATTTCTCAAATCACATTTTTTTCACCTTAGGTAAATATTTTTAACGGGTTACACACGAGAGTTTTTTTTTTATAAATCATGCAGACTGAACGTTGCAATTTCCCCTATCAAGTAAAAACGTAAATAGGTCACACGGGTGCATCAAATTCTTGAGGCCCGGTGCGAACAAATTGCTGACCCAAGGCAATTTACCTAAGGTGGGAATAATGATAATTATAGTTAGAGTAGAATAGATGTATAAGACAATTTTATATAAATAGAGCATATTAATTAAATAAAAGTCAGTCGTTGTAAAACTGACGTTTGAGTGGGAAGCCAAAAACTTCCCTAAGCCCGGGAGTTAAGCTCTTCAATAGCTGCTCCACTTACTAATCGGAGTTAATGCTTCTATAGCTGCTCCATAGGAGTTAATGCCTTCGGGCTGCTCCAGGCATTTAAAGGAATATCACAATATTAGTGGCTTCCAAAATGTACCCATTTTACTACAGCTGGAAATACGCAAAAATGTTAAGTTTGTCATGACCGGTATGGCTAAACAGTAGCGGTAGAATGTACACCCTTATATTTTTGAAATGGGTTAAATGTTTACTCTTTTTAATGCAGCTCAAATTTTCAGGTATGATAGATCGTATTATTCTAGTACCGGAGTAAAAACAGCCATACCGCTAAGGCGGTGGAAAAAATGCGCCGGGTCAGTGTCAGGGGAAATCTTTTTTCTTTTATGCTAGACTAGAGGCTTAGGAAAAGCTCCTTTGTACTGTTCGACAATCTATTTTTTTCGTATAGAATGTCGAACAGCAGCTCTAGCCGGAAGATAGAGAGTAGAAAGAGAAAGAAGTAGGAAGGAGCTGCCACAACCTTACTCATTAAGCCATTAGAAAAGCGCGTTTAAGTGTTGTAGCATGGCACCGCACATAGTAGAGGATATCGATAGTCTATCGATAGTTTTGACTTACTCAATAACAATGGCGTTTCTTATTACATCCTGATGTTCTCACCAAATAAATTTTCAAAAATTTAATTTTCACTTCGTATCCAAGTCCTGGGGCCTGTTGCACGAAACTACAAGTCTACAAGTGCCTGTAAAATAATACTGGTACTACAAGTCCACTAAATATTGGTTGCACGAAAAAATTTTCTACACTTGTAGAATTATTAAAATTTCCCAAAATATGTAAAATAAATTTTACAAGTGTAGAAGCTTACTCCATGGCAACGTGAATGTTTACAAAACAAAATTTGTCGTGTTTGGCATACCAACTTTGTTTTAAGATTTAAATTTTTTAAATTTACTTTTGACAGATTTCTATTCAAATAAATTTCATTGGTAAAGATGGCCCCGTACGTGTAACGACGAAAAGAAAATAAGTATTTTAAGGAAAATAAGGGAGAACAAAGAAATTTTGTTTGGTGCTTTTAGTAATGACATTACTAAAAGTGCTAAAAACGAAAAGTGGAAGGAAATCTTTCAGTTAGCGTCCAGCATAAATTTAATTCCTAAAAACAAGGGATGGAATTATGTGTGGGACGTATTGTGGCAAAATTTAAAAAAAACTACAATAGTAAGTATTCGTTAGCATACAAAATTCTATTTGAAACTGTAATGAACATCTAAATATTCAGGCAAAAATAGATAATGCAAGAAAAACGGGAACTGGGGCAGGACCAAATGCCAAATTTACGCCAGTTGACGACATTGTACTAGACATCTTGGGGCGGGAGTCGGAAATAATTAACAGATTGGGAGTTACAGAATCATTAAATGATACCAATCCTTCTAATATAAACGCAAGCAAGCCTTTGGTATTCGGAGAGTCTGAGTCAATCAATTATTCTGTAACTACTAACATAGAGCCGAGAAAAAATAGTAAACGTCCATCCAAACAATAGGTAAAATTTAATACATAACAAAGCCAAAAGTTATATGATAAACATGTGTAATATGTTTTAAATATGTACGTAGCGAACAAAAGGTCTTGTAAAGGCGATGAAGAATCTCAGCTTGCTTTGAAAAAGCTAAAGCTTTCAGTTGACCATCTGGAGCTAATTAATTACAAAGAAAGGTTGGAGATTTTGGCACTTGAGCGCCAACTTAAACTTCTTCCTTCTAGTTTTACAAAAACTCTAAGCGATGGAAGCGATGACAATTTAGAAGAGGCTGTTGAGGGTATAAATGTTTTACCGTTTTTTTGGTTCTTAATAATTGAAAAATAACAAAATTTTTTTTTATTTATAAATACATATTAATATAATTTAGAAATGGTAAAAAAGATATACGAGTACATGTAAATAATTAAAATTTAAATCAATTAAAAAAAGGACCCCGCACAAATTATATGGAAACGTGCTTTCGGTCAAATTGGCTGGAATTTTACTATGTTGTAGCTGACATCGTCCTGATCAAAAGTGTTCATGGGCACGAAACCCAAAAATTAGATCTTTTGGGTTTTTCAGCATTCGTGGGAGGCAAAAGAGAGGTAAATCCTAAAAGTACCTGAAAACCCCAAAAGATCTAATTTTTGGGTTTCGTGCCCAAGAACACTTTTGATCAGGACGATGTCAGCTACAACATAGTAAAATTCCAGCCAATTTGACCGAAAGCACGTTTCCATATAATTTGTGCGGGGTCCTTTAATTTCGAAAAGTGTTTATGATTTCTTTATGTTTTGCTCGCGCTTGTGCTGTTGGAGGTTCAAAAAGACTGGAGTCGCTATGGCTTGTTTGAAATGAAGTATTGTCATTTGCTTCATTCAACAAGTCTGTAGAGTTAATGTAACTTCTTGTCATGTTACATAGAGTGACGCAGCATTTTAAAACATTAGCGGCAAAGACTAGATTTACTCGCAAATGATTTAAACATGGAAACTTTTCTTTGAGTATGCCAAAAGCGCATTCATTTAATCGTCGCGTGCGCTTATGTGCCCTATTAAATTGAGCTACAGCATCATCTTCGAGGTTAACCATATTTTGCAATGGATATGCAGAGTCTCCGAGGATTACAGAATTAGGGTATGGTCTCCCCCCATCTTCCATCTTAAAGTGCAAATTACTGTTTCTTAAAACTCTTGCATCGTGTACGCTCCCTGGCCAGTTAGCGCTGGCGTAGTAGAATTGTAAATCAGGACCGCAAACAGCCATACAATTTAGTGAATGATTTCCATGACGGTCAACAAAAGCTACTTCATCTTGTGGTGGTGCGTCTATATTTATTAAAATTCCATCTATTGTGCCACATATTTCTGGTAAACCGCCTTTTTCGTAAAATTCTTGAACCACAGCATCTACATTAGATGGCCAACGAACTGGTTCTTGAAATTCCACTTCATTTATAGCTGCTGTTACTTCGTGCACGCACCTGCAGACGGTTGCTTTATGAATACCATGCATATCTGCTACGCTATGGTATTGTGCCCCCGTTCCGAACCAGTGTAGTGCTATTAGCAATTTCTGTCTTACAGAAAGTGATTGGCTTCTCTTAGTAACTGAGTTCAATTTTTTATATAAGCTATGTTCAAGTTTTTCGACCACTGCCTCTGGCACTCGGAATTTTTCTTTAAAGTTATTATCACTTACTTCAAAATTTATTCTCTTTTTATATACACGAATGTTTTCCCACTCGTCTTCACTTTCATTACTATAATCCCAAATAAACATTTTTCCCAGATAACTTCAGCTGAAAACGTGTTTTAAGTTAAACCGATGATCACTAACTGACTTGTACAACTTTTACACATCTCAGTTTGTCTATAGAATTTTGCTAAGAATTCTACAAGTCTAGCTATAACTGAATCTACACTTGTAGTTTCGTGCAACAGAAACTAGGGAAATTGAAATTTCCCACTTGTAGAATTCGCTTTCTACACTTGTAAACTGAGGGACGGACTTGTAGTTTTGTGCAACAGAATTTTTCTACACTTGTAAAAAATCGCTTGTAGAACAAGTACTTGTAGTTTCGTGCAACAGGCCCCTGTTTGAATTTTTGTAGTAAGTATGCAGAGTTAATTTTGTTTTTGCTTGGCAGTGACTACAGTAAGTGATGAGCAAGAGCAAGAACGAACAAGACTGATATAGCCTTGGTCTTGCGAGCATGGCTAAGTTTTGGCCTTGGTCTTGCGAGCATAGCTAAGCCTTGGTCTTGTTCTTCTTCTTTTTTAAAGTCTCTACAACCGAGATCGGGATCTGGCCTCTCACAATAAATGTGTCGTTCACTGCAAAAGCGGTGAAACTCACTTCAAAACACTAGAGTCTGGCCGCTTCGGAGTCACGTTCTCCGCTACAAAACCGAGGCAGTGCCAGAAGTGCACTATAATTGCACTTATAGTGTAGCACAGTAAAAGATATAACAAAATGCGACTGCAAAGCAAATCAACCTCCAATACTCTAAAATACGGAGCCATATCATTCCTTCATTGAACGACACAAATGTTGTAATAATTCTTTTTCCGGGTGAGGTTATTAGCCTCACGCTAACCTTACTTGGAAGGGACTAGCCGGATCATATTAGCCTATCTCTCCTCTCTCATAAGATAGTTACTAGTGGCCACTGCTAGGAATTTATGATCGCACTTCCATCAGTCCGAAATAGTTGCGGTATGTGCATGTTATGGGGAGTCCCCTACTCCGCTGATGACTGACCTGCTAAATGTGCAATACCAAGATAATACTGAAAGATCAATACCATTTTTGCTCATCCCTAGTGCTCATCACTGTGACCCGACTCCCTTATTTTACTGGGCCCAGCTAACGCTTTGTTGCAAGACTTATCGTTACAGTTTAGGAAAGTTAAAAAATATTTACATATGTATAGTTATTGTACAAATTTTAATGTAATTGTAATTTAATGATACGCATTCCTTAATTTAATATGAATGCTAATAATAAGCTTGAAGGAGCTTGAAGAAGTCGAAGTGGATGGAACCTCTACTCCGCAATGGTGTTATGTTCCGGCTACACTAAAAAACAAAAACCAAGTAAAAAAGGATCGATAAATAAAAACACCAAATTCACTATTTCTTGCATTTTATTAGAATAAACGAACAAAACTACATGAATACATAAAAGTACAAAAAAAACACACACGTTAAAGGACAGCACTACACAACAAAAAACAACAAGAAATTCATACCTGAAAATAGAAAAGAATTAGTTAAATATAAATATTAAATATACAAGTACTTACCTGTTTTTAGAAGTTGAAAACCAAACCAGAGATCCATCCAAAGAAGATGCCAAAAAGCCGTCGGCAAATCGACAAATTCTATAAACAAAAAAAGATTAATGAAAAATACAAAACAGGATCCACAAAAATACTCACCTGTCAACCCCAATGGAATAATCGCTGGCTCCTCCTCATCCATCCTCCACTAAAACCTGAAAACATAAACTAAAATTATTAAATAAACTAAAAATATGAATAAATTACTTACCAAAAGAAGAGACCCCATTTGACGTCTACGAGTCAGAAGGGAACAGCTAATCGGATATCGAACGCAGATCAAGTACATAAACCCGAAATTATATACTTCGAAACGAAGCCCCCTGCCACAGGGTAGCCGCAGCTATTATTCGAATAGAAAATAAATACCGACGCACAGCTGGCGTCAAACCAGATTGCTTTTAATCTTTCTAGAGTCTTGAACTAGAAGATAAAATCTGCATTGAGGTTTTAGCAATAAAGCAATTTCAAAGCTCAAGTATCGAACTTAGCATTCTTAAAAGACAGAATTGAGGTCTTTTCCCAGTAAAGCCCGAATTAAAGACAGCTTTGAAGTCTTTAATACAGCAATAACTTAATCATCAGAATTGATTTCAGCAGTTACTCTAACCAACCACAGAGGGACGAATTTGCAAGAAACCAGGCAAAGCAGTCCAGTAAGCAGCAACCAGTGCAGCAAGCAGCAAGCAAATCCCAAGAGATTTCCAAGAACGAAACCGGAATGCAGCACCACAAAGGTTATTCCTGGCTGTTCTAATCGCAGAACACATCAGACAAAACATCAATCATCACTCTGACAGATAGGTGGCGTTATCCATTTATGCTATCAAAGCAAGCAATATTTTGTTAATTCTTATTTACAAAACAAACTTGTTGGGATGTGGGTTTGACCCCTTCGGTTCACAATATTAACTTCCCAGTATGACGAACGAAGATGGAATAAACTGACGACTGGAAAATTGGCTAGTATCAGAACTCATGACAAAGCGATCCCGAGTGAAGCTAGTTCAAATAACTATAATAGTAGTAAATCCACAAGATTTTTCTAGAGAATTTGTTTTTCCTGAACGTTAGAAAACAAACATTTCCTCCGTATTTCGTTCGCTGCACTAAAGCGGGTGTTCAAATTCGTATTGAGCGTGTTGAAGCGCCATTGACAAACTGAGAAGCGAATGACTTCATTTGGAAATTCCAAAGCTTTCCGGAAATATTAGCAAAACTGTAACTGTTAAGTACTTGTCAGACAACCAAAAAGAACAAATTTTGCTTTCGTAACTACTAGTTTCGGTAACTACTGGAAATCCCGGGATGAACCGCAATTTTCTGAAACTGTATCACGCTTAGAAAACAACTCCCCGTGAAAAAGTGCTAATCCAAGGTTTGAAAAATTCGCGCTGTTTGTAAAGGGTAACGAAACTTTTGCACGATTTTGAAAGCTTGTCGGATTTTTACAAGTGATGTTTTGTTCGAAAGCGCTATCGCTGTACAGAACCCAAAAAAGATCACTTCGTTTAGAACGGGTCTCATTCCATTGAGTTTATTAGATATTAGCAAAACTTGTTAATTTAAGGTCTTTCCGACAATTAGCCGAAGTTTTTTTTTTTTTAAACAGAAAATCCCCAACCGAATATTATGAAATTTTTTTCAGCGCACTTCTTCGTTAATATTCTTTTTTCGGCACCACTTTGACCGACAATCAAGTCGATATAGTTTTTGGTTCGCGCGGTATCGTGCAGGTACAAAAATCACAACGTCGTTTAAACAAAGAAAAAACGGTTCGTCCGAATTTTACGAAAATCTTTTCAGATCATATTTTTGTTAATACTCTTCAAACGGCACGTCAACTAAGTCGATATCTTTTATAGTTCGCGCGATATCGTTCAGGTACAAAAATCACTTATGTCATTTAAACCAAAAAACCGCTCGACCGAATATTATAAAAATCTTTTCAGATTATATTGTCGCTAATACGCTTCGAACGGCACCTCAAGTAAATCGATATCTTTCGTGGTTCGGGCGATATCGTGCAGGTACAAAAACCACTTACGCCGCTCAAACAAAAAAAACGGCTCGACCGAATTTTATGACAATCTTTCAGATCATATTTCGGTTAATACGCTTCGAACGACATCTCAACGAAGTCGATATCTTTTTTGTTCGCGCGATATCGTGCAGGAAAAAATGACCGATTTTCGGACCGATTACAATAACTTCCCATACTGAGAAGTTCAAAACGGCTGGACAGAATTTCATGAAAATCTTTTCAGATCATATTTCGGTTAATACGCTTTGAACGACACCTCAATGAAGTCAATATCATTTTTGGTTTGTGTTCTATAGAGCATGTACAATAATCACTTACGCCCTTTAAACATATGTAGATACCGCTCGACCGAATTTTATGAAAATCTTTTGAAACTGTGCTTTCGGTAATACGCTACGATCGGTACCTCAAAGAAGTCGGTATCATGGTTGGTTCGTGCTATATCGCGCAGGTACAAAAATCACTTACGTCGCTTAAACAAAAAAACGGCTGGACTGAATTTCATGAAAATCTTTTCGGATCATATTTCGGTTAATACGCTTCGAACGACACCTCAACGAAGTCTATATCAGTTTTGGTTCGCGCGATATCGTGCAGGAAAAGATGATCACATCCGTACGCACACACACATACTTCCTCCCAATTTTTTAGCTTAAACTGCTCCTGGGACCTTGAAAGATGAAAATACGTTGAAATTTTCGATTTCGATTTTCGGACCGATTACAATAACTTCCTATACTGGGAAGTTAATAAAAAACAATTTACGAATTTTCAAGTAATAAATCACGAATTAATAACGAATTGAAGATTGAAATGAAATATTTTTGGCAATTTGTAAATCTCTGGTTGAATTTTATTGAATTTATATTTGAGAAAATCTAATAATTGATTGCAAATAAATAGTAATTTGATTATTGGAAAAAGTTATCTTTCGATTGAATCACACCCTTCCGGCACCTTTTTATTAAGTCAAAAATTAAATTGCTAACTCTGAACATTGGTCCTTCGAGTCGGATTGTTATTCAATATGATAACTCAAGCCGTAATACCAATATGGATGCATTAATAATTCAACAGAGCAAAGTACGAGAGAGACTCGAAAGGTCTTTCAGAAACTATCTCAAGGATGGCCCATCTAGGAAGACAGAGCAGTATTTTCAAAAAAGCTCAAGATGCTCGACGATGACTGGACGGAATTCAAGAACATCGATAGATCACGTCAATCAAAACGAAGAAGGATGAGAAAGAGCAGCTGTACTTCAAAGAGGAGTGGTGTGCCGATACAGAAAACACCTATATCGACATGTACTGCAAAATCGATGAAGACTATCACAAAACGCTGTCAGTCACAGAACCAGTCGCAAGAGCGGAGCAGTCATCAGCCGAATTAAACAACAGCTGCATTACGCAACACAACAACAATGTGAAACTACCAAGGATCTCGATACCCACATTTGCAGGGGATTACGAGTCATGGCCATCATTCCTAGATTTATTTTCTAGCCTTGTGCATAACAAAATATGTATCTTTAACAGGAGCACAAAAACTCCAATATCTAAAGGCTCATTTTTCTGGAGAAGCTGCACGACTACTCAGCAACACGCTCATTAGCGACGCCAATTACGAACCAGCATGGAGACAAGAGAGCTTTGTTGAAAACCCAGATCGAAATTCTGCTCAATCAACCTAAACTTACCCGAGAAGAAGCTCAAGGCATCAAGGAGCTAAAAACGAGGACACACGAATGCCTCACTGCCATTGAGAATCTAGGTCTCAACACAAAATTGGGATCCCATTCTCATCCACTTGCTGGTCCAAAAACTACCAAGCGAAACTCACGAACATTGGGAACAGTCGCAGAGCACCAAATCAAGGCAATCGACTCCAACATGGGTGGAGCTACTCGAATTCTTGGAAACCAGGTTCAGAACCTTGGAAGCTGTCAGCAAACCAACAAGCAACAAGAATGGACCTCACGAAAGTATGTCCAGAGAGCACCCAAGAAGAAGAACCCAAGCCTTCCATGTCGCAAATCAAAGCGTATGCATACTGTGCAAAGGCGCAATTGCATAGGGAAATGCCCCAAATATGTGCAGTTCAGCATCGATGATAGATATAAAACAGTCAAATCAAAGGATCTATGCATCAATTTCCTGAGAGCAGGCCATCGCTCACCACAGTGTCCCAGTAAAGCTAGATGTTTCCAATGCGGAAAGACTCACCATACAACCTTACACAGAATCCAGTCAGCGAGTTAAACCAACAGCAGCGTTTCACCGCCCTCAAGTTCAAACGATGAATTACCATCCAACAAAACACAAACATACTTCGCTCAGGCAGCACCCTACGACTGCCGACAAGTACTATTAGCTACAGCCCTGGTCCCCGTAGTATCTCCAACTGGACGAGAGCAGGTCTGCAGGGCACTCATTGATCCCGGATCTCAATCCTCATTCGTAAGAGAGGCAGTGGTTCAAAGTCTACAACTCAAAAAGGAGCCAATACAAACAGCATTAACCGTAATCGGTAACATGCCAGCCGGGAAAATCACAAAATGGGCCTCGCTTCAACTAAAGACACGAAACCAACAGGCGAAGAACATCCAGGTCCAGGCAATGGTAATTAGCAAAGTAACTAATCCATTACCAAATAGTGAATGTTCTAGCAAGGGTTGGGCGCACTTAAAGGGTCTCGAATTAGCGGATCCAACGTTCCACAAGCCGGGACACATCGACATCCTTTTGGGAGCAGATGTATTCCCCATGATCATCTTGGCCGGCCTAAGGAAAGGCAACGAGGAAGCCCCAGTGGGACAAAACACGGTGTTTGGGTGTATCATCTCAGGGAAGACCACTCCAGCTGCACGAGCATGTGCACATTCTTCACCGAGGTGACTCCTAACGCCGAGCTAAAGAGATTTTGGGAACTAGACGAACTTCCCCCAAGATTTAAGTGGACAAACGAAGAAACTCGCTGTGAAAACCATTTCAACAACAACCTCACTAGATGCAGCAACGGACGGTACCAAGCCCGGCTTCCATTTGTAGCTGATAAAGTACAACTTGGCGCATCAAGACAAATCGCCATTCGAACATTGATGCAGATGGAGAAATGATTCCAACAAGATCCTGACTTGAAAGCAGACTACGTCAAATGCATACAGGAATATTTGACGTTGGACACATGGTGCCTACCACCACTCCAGAATCAGCACTTCAAAACCAATTGCCCAACGACACAGGTACATATCGATGCTGTTACTTACCTCACCATGCTGTCATCAAACCGAGTAGCACGACCACCAAACTGAGGGTAGTGTTCGACGCATCTCGTCCAACTGCCAATAGAAATTCATTAAATAGCGTATTATTGAATGGAACAGTAATGTAAGACTCGTTAATGTCCACTCTCATGCGATGGAGAAAACATCGAATTGCTTACATGGCCGACATAGAGAAGATGTACCGGCAGATACGAGTTCATCCAGATGGTGCCGATTACCAACGAATAGTTAGGAGGGAACCACCAGATCAGCCCATACAAGACTACAAACTGTTAACCGTAACGTTCGGAACAAAGAGTGCTTCTTTCCTTGCTATCCGAACTATGCACCAATTAGCGAAAGATGAATCAAAAACTTTCCAAATCGGCTCCAACGCAGTACTCAACGATTTTTACGTTGACGATTTGATGACTGGCGCCGACAACATAGAAGAAGCAAGAGAGAAACAAAAACAGCTAATTCAGCTTCTTTGAGCTGGAGGACTAGAACTTCGAAAATGGGCCGCAAATCACAACGCCATCTTGGAAGAAGTTCCGGCAGCCGATCGGTAGGTCTCATTTCCTCTCGCAGTGAACGCAGAGGAAGTCAAGGCTCTTGGCTTATTATGGAATCCTGCCAGCGATACATTATCTTACAAGGTCAACATGGAGTCAGCACCAGAAACATATACAAAACAGAAAATATTGTCCAAAATTGCGAAGCTGTTCGACCCCATCGGCTGGCTAACCCCAGTAACAATTAATGCCAAAATACTCATACAAAGTCTTTGGCTGACAAAACTCGACTGGCTGACAAAACTCGAACGGTCCCGATCAACATCGATCAACAATGGCGAAGGTTCCGAGCAGACCTCCAAGTCATCCAAACTATTAAAATCCCGCGGTGGATTGAAGCTCACAACAAAATCCAGAACATCGAAATCCATGGATTTTGCGACTCATCCATAAAAGCATATGCAGCAGCCGTATACATCCGGACACAGGACGAAGACGGCAACTGCCATTGCCACTTACTCGCGGCAAAAACCAAAGTGGCACCCATCAAAACTATCTCACTGCCAAAGCTAGAGTTATGCGGAGCACACTTGTTGGCCAAATTACTGGCGCAAGTAAAGGACGACATGAAGTTCGAGCAGGTAACAACACATGCTTGGACTGATTCTACAATTGTACTCGCATGGCTGAGAAAACACCCATCATAATGGGAAACATTTGTGGCGAACAGAGTCTCACAAATTCATCAGCTGTTAGACCAAAGTAGCTGGAATCATGTTAGAACAGAAGACAACCCTGCCGACTGCGCCACAAGAGGATTATCACCGAGTGAATTGAAATCACATAAGTTATGGTGGACAGGTCCTCACTGGCTCCAACAGACAAGGGAGCACTGGCCCAAACGGAAGGAAATCCAAGACACCACGATGGGATTACGAAAAACCATCACCAATATGTATGTCGGAGTAGATTCCTCTAATAACGACTTGATAAATAGATACTCTTCATTACCGAAATTGCAACGAGCGACAGCATATTGTCGACGATGGCTAAAGGCATCAAAATCAACATCCTGCCATACCCAAACCAGATACCTAGAGTCCAAAGGCAAAGCAGTCCAGTAAGCAGCAACCAGTGCAGCAAGCAGCAACCAGTGCTGCAAGCAGCAAGCAGATCCCAAGCGATTTCCAAGAACGAAATCGGAGTGCAGCACCACAAAAGTTATTCCTGGCTGTTCTAATCGCAGAACACATCAGACAAAACATCAATCATCACTCTGACAGATAGGTGGCGTTATCCATTTAAGCTATCAGAGCAAGCAATATTTTGGTAATTCTTATTTACAAAACAAATAAAGAACAATTTACGAATTTTCAAGTAATAAATCACGAATTGAAGATTGAATTGAAATATTTTTGGCAATTTGTAAATGTATGGTTGAATTTTATTGAATTTATATTTGAGAAAATCTAATAATTGATTGCAAATAAATAGTAATTTGATTATTGGAAAAAGTTATCTTTCAATTGAATCACACCCTTCCGGCACCTTTTTATTAAGTCAGAAATTAAATTGCCAATTCTGAACAGTTATGTTAACAAAAACGTTAGGTAAAACCGTATAAAATATAATTTCTTGTTTTTCACATCATTGTTAATGTCTGTTGGTAAATATATCAGTAATAATTTTAATTAAAAATCCAATAATTAGTATCATAAACACTACTATTTAAACCATTTTTTCGTATATAGGGTACTCTATTTAGTGTTCCGTGTATATTTTTCTTACAGGAAGACCAAACAACAGAATCTGACGGTGATAGTGTTTGTAAGAATTTTGCGAGACTCTTGCTAAAGTCTTGCTATTGGTCTTGGTCTTGCAAGCATAGCTAAGTCTTGCACTGCAAGACTCGACGACACTGACTTCGACTGCAAGAACACCTCATTTTTGCTCATCACTACCTTTCACACCCTCCACCGCTCGTTACTCTTGTATAGACAAGAGCATCCAGGGGTCATCCGATAACAGTCAACATCTTCATGGGGGTGGAAGTGGGATTTGGTAGCATATCGGAAATTCGCGTAGAGTAATTTCTCAGAACTTGTCTCTCTGATTTACTGGCACCACCAAAGGCCCCTGAGGCCGTTGCTACCATTTGACCCCCAGTTTTTCTACCCATACCCCATTAAATATTATGCTGCAGTAAATTACGTTTTGTATTATTGCATACTTACTGCAGCAAAATATTACATATTTACTTTTGCGAAGTGCAATTTTGTACTGGTATCGATCTCTGACCTGGACCACTCGATATTGGTGACCTCGCACGCTGAGGAGAGGGTGGTAAATAATTGAATATTGAGGAAAGAAAAAGAAGTGCAGCTGAAGAGCGTTCGTTATTCCTAAAACTGAAGAAAGAAGAAGGATTTTGTTTTTGTTTAACCACCTAAAAGTTGGTTAATCTAAAGAATTCACAGACATAAGATAAGTGAATTTATATTGTTATTAAATTTTTTAAAAGATGTTGTTTTTTTAAATGGATTTCGAAATAATTTAACGATATATCAAACAATAAAGAAATCCTTGATTGTTAATAGATTTTTGAATGTATTTTTATTTGATTTAGTTTTAAGTGAGTCCTGTGGTTTTTGTTTCTTTTTTGCTTCTTTTATTTCGAGAATATTCAATATGGAAGGAGAAAATTATTTAAATAATTCTTTCGTGCTCGATATGGACGAGTCGTTACCCAGCCTGGAGGAAGGGCTGTCGGGTCGACGCAGGGTTCCACCGGAGTGACTTGGCGGTCTGGTTCTACCAGTCTGAGACCCAATTCTCTTTGAATAAGCGAAAGCTTTCTCAAAGATCCTGTTTCACACCTTCCCGGAACTCAGCGCCGCCAGCTATGGGGAAGCTAAGAGACGGTTGCTCGACCGATATGATTTATCGACGAGGAACCACCTCGAACAACTGCTGGCGGCACGTGAGCCGGGAGACTGGAAACCCTCAGACTTCTTAAGAAGGGTGATTTCTTAAGAGTGTTTCAAAGTCTGGGTACAGCCTGGTGAGAGCGAGTTCCTCATTAGGGGTCTTTGAGAAAGGCGACTTCCTAGAGACATTCAGGTAGTGATGGCCGTGTCCACGGACCAATCTTTGGAACAACTATCCAGGCTGGCAGACAAAGTGTGGGAGGTGACATCTCACCGCACATTAGCTCTGGTATCCGAAGTGCGAACCTCGTCGTTCCTAGAGCGGGTCATGCACTCTTCAACGTGAGGTGCAGCAATTACGAGCACTGGTGTTGGGGGAGAGCAGAGCCCAGGTCAGAACTCCGCAGGAGGATCTGCTGGTCCACGGAAATGGAGCCACTCACCGGTTCGAAAACCGAAGTCTCCATCGGCGGGGACCATTAACGCCACCCAAAAAGGGTCGGATCCCAAGTTCTTCTCAGCGCCGGCGCTATCGGGGACGCTTTGCTATTACCATTACCGGTTCAGTAATGGGGCAGAGCGGTGCACCCCACCCTGGGCTTTTAAAGATCCTAGCCCATCGACCAAGAAGGACTGGAGGATGAAGAGGCCTCAACAAAAAATTAAGTTGGCGGGGAGTTCCTCATCAGAAACTCTGGTGCAGGTTATATGTCCGCGACATGCATAATAAAATCGATATTTTAATCGATTCTAGTGCGGACATATCACTCATTCAGGCACACACTTTTAGGGTACAAATTACATGACCTAATTTACTTCTGCGAGCCGCTAATGGATCCACGATCCACACCTTTGTCATGAAGTTGCTGGAACTGAACCTAGGCCTTCGCCGGCGGTCATCCACAACTTCATAATTGCCAACACTAATAAAGCTGTACTCGGTACGGATTTTCTCATGAAGTTCGAACTCATCATCATCATCATTGCGCTCCTTTAATCCCTGATGGGACAAAGGGCAGAAACAGTTGCCCTCCAGCGGACTCTGTTTTGCGCGACAGCTCTCAGCTCCGACCAGGATCTCCCAGTTGTTGCGGCATCTAGTAGGGTTCTGCTCCACGTTGTTCTAGGTCTTCGTACTCGACGGGATCCTTGCGGATTCCAGTCAAGACCTGCTTGGCTAGATTTTCGTTGTACGTGTCGCAAGGTGTGGCCAACCCAATTCCATTTCTTTCGCCTGATTTGGCCATCTATCCTTTCTTGGCCGGCACGGCGCCATAGTTCTTCGTTTGAAATTCTATCCTGACAGCGGATTTTTAGGATACGACGCAGGCATCTGTTGATGAAGACTTGTAAACTTCCTTTAAAGAATTGTGTGACTTTCCATGTTTCGCAACCGTACAAAAATACTGCCTGAACGTTGAAGTTGAACAGCCGCAATTTGGTGTTAGTTGAGATCTACGCTGATCTCCATATGCGGAACAGGCATGCATATGCGCCTCGCGCTTATTTATTCTGGCGCCGGCGGTGTGCACGCGCGAATCGAGCAGGGAGAATCAAGTTTGAAAGAGGTGATACAGGAGCAAATAATTGAAAAACGACTAGTACTCATTGAACAAAATGCGCTTTTTAAGGTAGAGGAGAAATTTTGTACGGGCCTGGCATAGATAATTGAGCGTGAGTTTAAAAATCGTTTCGTTTCATAGTGAAACGAAACTTTACAAGTGATTTCCCACGATTCACAGTGGGCTAGATTAGGAAAAAAGTGGACAAAAATATAATGCGTCGTCTTATACATTCGAAATTTTGGCTACATGGGTGTTTCACATCGCTGATCACAAATCTGTTATTAAAACTATCAAAAACAAAATGGCGGATCCAATATGGTGGACGGATTTTACAAAGACTCGCATATTCTGAGAACTCAAGAATTGTAAAAAGGAAATGGTTTATTTTTAATTTTTTTTTATTTTTATTTTTAATTAAAATTAATTACTTTAAAATAATCACACATATGTACATTTATAAACTTCACGTATATATGTATGTACATTAAATATAATTCCTTAATCGGAGCCTTCGTCGCTACTAGCGGACTCAGATGGTACGATTTCTTTATTTAAGTCCCTGCTAGTCTCTGTGTCGGATGTATGAAGCAACCTCAAAGCTTCACCAGACAAACTGTTATTACATTTAGGGTATTTCCGGCACACGCTCGAATACATCCTCCATATTTCCTTGTCTAGAAGTTTTTCAAGCAAAATGCTCACGATATTTTTTAAAATCTTTGTTACGCGCCTCCTGGGCGTCTTCAGACATTTCACCAAGCGTTAATTAAATGTAATAAATTAAATTTTCATACATTTTTCCGAAAATTTCATATGGTAACACTATGTACGAGTTTTACGTTTTTTCACGAAAGCACCCACGGTAGCGATTCACGCCGTACAAAATATGAATTGGCAAGTTTTGGCACCTAAATCTTTCGAATTCTCATTATATAAAGAATTTCCTACAAAATCGCGTTAAAACTATGCCGGGCGGTAGTGGGCAATAAACTATTTTTACAATTTAAGACTTATTTAAAAAAAAAAAAAAAATTTCGTGGTTATTGGTCATTCTCTTACATTAGCATGTATTATTATTTAATAACAGTAAAACACATAAAAATTTTCTACATATCTTCAGGATCACTCTCCATTGAACTTAATTAATATTACACACTCAGATATAAAGTTATTGGGATTTAACGTAGGAAGTGTTTTTCGCGGTGAAGACACGCAAATGCAGATATGTCCAAATTATCTAACTTCGGAATGCCTTAGATCCGCAGGCTTTAAAGCTACCCGCCCCATTTTTCGGAAAAACGTCCAGGGGATCCTCCTATATAATATAGTTCCTAGAAAAGGTCATTTAAAAAAAATTTTTTTTTGGATTTTTGTCCACTTTTTTTAGAATCTAGCCCACTGTGCGATTGTAGGATTTTAGTGCGCGCTGCGCTCTAGCTAAACATTCACTTGTCCGATTTACTTGAAATTAAGTGGTAAACTTAGAGAAATGTTTTGCCCAGGCCCTGAGTGTTTTAAACTTTTATAAATAAACAATTTTTTTAGCTAATTTTTATGCGGAAAAAATGACGAAAAATGAGCACCTTTTTTCAAAGTGTAGTGTAGTTTCTTCAAAAAACGTTTAATTTGTTTAAAAAAACACTCAGGGCATTGGGACAATGTTTAAGTAACTTAATTGTTTTATATTTCATGTTTCAGACGATTACGCCACTCTTGGGAACGCAGCGCGCAAGTGGTTGCACGTCGCGCACTGTCAGGAAAATCTTTGGCTGGAACCGCCATTTTTGATTTTTTTTTAATTTTTTCTTCTGTTTTACTTGTATCAATAAATGACCACAAAAACCCGCTAGTTTCTAATTCAATTCTAAGTAACAAAAAAAATTCATGAAAAAGTCCATTTTTTCGCTCAAAGTAGGAGCACCTGCTCTTAACTAGAATCCGAAAGGAACCCGTCGTTTCGGAAGACGTAGACCAATATTAACCTAAATTCGGGGATATAATTTACACTCTGCTTGTAATTCAATTCTCATATGCGGACCTGGACGTCCAAAATCCGCTTAAAATGAAACCGTCAATTGACACATTTGGTCACTGTAGAAGTTTTAGCAAAATTATATAAATTCGTTTACAAGCGGAACAACTCGAACGTGGAAGAACCTTCCACAGTTAGTATTCCCGAGCTCATACAACATCTAAGAAATACAGAAATACATTGCACCAAGACTTGAAAAACATGACGGACTCAGAGTGCGTACACAATAAGCTCTTACGTCTAGATAAAATAAGATCTACTTACACATAATATGTTAAAAAGCTACTTCCATTTTATTACAACAGTGAAAATACATTATTTTTAAAATCTTTCTGCATTTAAACAACTCGCCCCAAATATAATTAATCACGAAGTCGGCGAACCGCAACTCCAACCACCACAGAGAGTTTCATAAAATTCAACCAAAAATACCCCCAAGCCCCTTATAACTGGAAAATTTCAACGTTTAAATCCTGTTTCAATCAAAGTAGCTCTGATTCATTTTCCCCCAAAAGCTTAGATATTGCTTTTCAAGGCTTTTGGGAATTCTTTTGTTGGCCTCGACTTAATTGATTCAATCCTCTGCAACACACACATAATACCCCTCACCAACGCACACATAAGAAAATGTCCTTTTAGATGAGGGCTTTAGAGCTGCGGTCATTGAGTTGGGTTCTTGCTGCCGCAACCCTAAACATATTTTTCCGAGGAAATCATATCTCAAAGGGGAGTAAGTTTCCTTCGACCAATTTATAAGAACCCCAGGGTTAAGCATCAAACTACCTGGTTTACTATTCTGGTTGCCCTGACATGTTTCCGCTGTTGCCTTCGCAATGTACCACATTGTGTCTGAAAATGAATTTCCGCCCATTAAACAAAATATTTTCCTAGTTCGGTTAAAGGATTTAAAATACAGCCCCTCATGATGGCCACAAGCCGGTACAAGGGAAGACTACCAGCACTATTTTCATCCGAAATCGTTGTATAATTTCGGGGACCTTCCCATGAACCTTCTTCCAATTAAATTATTTGGCTAGGACCACATTATTTTTGGGTCAACATTTTTTTTGTAGTTATAATTGATTTGTTCGCTGTTTAAAGCATTGAACCGACATTATTTAGCACGAATTACTTTTATTAAAAGCAGTTATGACATTTTGCTGCACAATCTAATCAATCCAATAATTTAGCTTATCCAACTAAATCTGGGCACAGAACATCAAAATGCGACGAGTGTTAGTAGGAGATACTTTTGAGTAACTAAAATGTAATCTACATTGCGAAGTTTGACATTTGTCATTGATTCAAGTAATCAAGAAGTGGTTTTTAGGGAATTACAAACTTTTTTAACCTGCAACAAATGGAAACGCTTATGTCAAAACAAAACATGAATGGGTGTCACTCTTAAAAATGCAAAAAAAAACTCCATTTTTAAGTGTTTTTGGCAATAATTTCAATTATAAGCAAAAACAATCCAATGGTGGTTGATTTTTAGTACATAATAGAGTAAATTCTTCTAGAACAGAAGGCGCACTTCTCAGCTGGGCCAAGAAAAATATCTACTCAGCACAACCAAGCGCTGAGATGAGGCTCACAACTAACCATGCAGACATAACAAAATAAAAACATAAAACAAAACATCCAAATTACATGTAACCCACGCAAACAAAAGTTTAAGGATATCTTTACTAACACTCACGCTAAATATATTAATATTGCTGTTCACGTTAATGAACTTGCGATTGACAGGTTCAAATCTGTCGAAATTTCTGTTAGAAGACTTGATTTACAAAAGAGATGGTCCTCCCAGATTATAATGACTCTCTCTAAACGATGTACAGCGACTTAGAAAACCAGAGTCAACCTTTCCATTAGCGCATTTCTTATCAATATGTGCGCAATTTTTATTTGTGTGCAGCTTTAATTTCCCCAGCTGCGCGCTCCGGCAGCAACTCTTTTGGCGGGACCTCTATCAATATTTGTAACATTCGGGGACTGAATACGAACTTCCTGGCCGTTACGTGCGAATTACTGCTCCATACCCCTGCTATTTTTGCACTGAGTGAAACCCAAGTGTTACCAGATCTTCATTTAGATCGACTTCAGGTGACAGGGTATAACTTTGGGCCCAACTATTCCGCCCATAGGGGATTAGCCATTTATATTAGGAATGACGTGGCGTTTCAGAAGGTGTACAGTAGTACGTCCTCTAATTTTAACCATCTTTGGATTAAAATAATTATCCATAGCCACGTCATATTTTTCTGTCCCTAATATTAAATAAAGCCACCACCTCAGCCTTCGATGCTATTTCCGAACAGATTTCCGGATTTTTTTTTCCCACCCGGAAAGTGAAATCATTGTTGCGGGTGATTTCAACGTTCACAATGTACATTGGCTAAATTACTCAAATGGCATCAGTGTTCCTGGCAAAGACGCCGAGCTCTGTGCAAGCCTTAGCAGCTTGCACCAAATCGTTAAATGTCCTACGAAAGTCCCTGATATTCCAGGTCAAGGAGCCCATCTCCTTGACCTGTTTCTTACTTCTCATACGACGCGGTACTCCATCAAGGTTAGCTCTCCCCTTGGCAACTCGGACCATAAACTAATTAGCGCTTATTTCCCATATCCATCCTCGACCACAACCACCACAGCTCCTAAAAGAACTGTGTGGCACTATGGGAGGGCCAACTGGCTGGGTCTTATACGCTTCTTCCAGGCCACTGACTGGGATTTCTGCTTGCGAACTATGCGGCCCTCTGTGTCACCAAAATTATACGAGCGGGTATGCGCTTGTTCATCCCTCACTCTACCAAATCTGCGAAGCCTAGGCCGAACAAATGGTTCAATGGGGGATATATGAACGCAATCAAAGCTAAAGAAACCGCTTATAAAGCATACAGACGTTCGCCTAATGAGCTACTTCGACGTGAGTACATCAAATTGAGAAACTCCTGGAAATTCTATCATCAGGAAAGTCAAATCATCATTTGATGATAGATTGAGAAGTAAGATTCTTAACTCCACTACAGGCAGTAAAAACTTCTAGTTCTTGGTGACTGCCATCACGAAGAATTTTACTTCCTCCTCAACACCTCCTTTTATTCACAACAAGGAAGTGATAACAGAAAGCAAACCCAAGGTCGACCTATTAGCTTCTCTGTTCGCCGCAAATTCTTCTTTACCCGATGCTGCTATGTCACCCCCCACTCTCGAGAATACCACCCACTCAATTGACGGAGTTCACTTCTGGACTCGTGAGGTGTTTAGTTGTCTCAAAGAACTCGACGTCAATAAATCCACTGGCCCCGACAAAATCCCCCTTATGGTACTTAAAAAATGTGCCTCACTTTGGCTAAACCTCTGCGCAAACCTTTTGCCCTGTCCTACTTCTCTGGAGTGTATCCCGGCTCTTGGAAACTAGCTCATGTTCAGCCAGTCCCAAAAAAGATGAAGCCAGCGACCCCTTAAACTACCGCCCAATAGCAATTACTTCTGTTCTCTCCAAAATCATGGAGACAATAATCAATAAAAAGCTGATGAAATATCTAGAATCCAACCAAATTATACACGACAGGCAATACGGCTTCAGACCTAAACGGTCTACTGGCGATCTGCTTGTGTGTTTGACCGAGCGTATCAAAGCTTTGGCGAGTCTGGTCTGGTCTAGGTATACCAAAGGCTTTTGACAGAGTATGGCACCCAGCTCTGTTGAATAAACTCCAAGCTATTGGTATACACTTAGTTCTAAGGAACTGGATTAAGAGCTTTCTTTCAGGCCGTTCAATCAAGGTAGTGTTGGACGGCGTCGAATCCAACCCACATTTCAATTCGGCCGGAGTTACCCAGGGGTCACCCGCACTTTTTCTAATCTTCATTAATGATCTGCTCTAAATCCCCTCCAACTCACTTCACTGCTTCGCTGATGACGTTACTCTGAATTTCTCTTACTCCTTCGACAATATAAGACAAGCACGTGCCAGACCTTATCTTTACCACCGTCAACTGATGTCCTCTTCGATCAACCGGGATATCGAATCGATTCTTCGGTGGGGCGAAGGGAACCGCGTCGAATTCAATGCCACAAAAACGAAATACTGTCTGATCTCCAACAAAAATTGTACCGACTTTCCTCCTATCTCAGTGGATAAAGAGGATCTAACGGATGACTCAACTCTCAACATCCTAGGGGTAACTTTAACGTAGCATCTGCGATGGAATGATCACCTATTCCAAATCGCCAAACAAACCTCCCAATGCCTTGGATTTCTCAAGAGATGCAAGTTCCTCCTCCAGCCAGCCGCATTGGCTACAATATACAAATCCTACATTCGGCCGCGCCTCGAATACAATTCGTATATCTGGGCAGGCGCCCTAAAAACCACCTTGGCTTGTCTCGACAAGGTGCAAAATCGTGCCCTGATACTCCTTGGAGATGGCCCTTTTCGCGTCTCCATAGACACGTTAAGCCACCGTAGGAATGTAGCATCACTCTCCATACTTTATCGCTATCACCATGGCGACTGTTCCACTTAAATTCAGGACCTCATGCCTGCACGGCAATACTTTTCCCGCAACACAAGACTAGCCCGCTCGACTCACCCCCATACCCTACAGCCCCCCGTTCACGCTGTTATATATTAAAAACTCACTTTTATATTTATTTTTTGAGCGATGATTTATTTATTATTTTAACAGGAATGTTATCCCTATGCTTCAACTATGCAACTCATTATTTTTTATATCCAATATGAAAAAGCGTTGTTTTCTAATATTTCTTTCTATTTTTACACATTTTTTAATTATATGTTTATTTGCAAAATCACATTTTTGTCCTTAAAATTTAAAACTCAAGATTTCTCTTTGCCCGACACCGGTTTAAATCAAAACAATACTCGCCGCGAATGATGGCTCAAACAACACTTTTAGAACATTCAAATTAGTTCGGAAACTAAAAATCGCCCGCCGTCGGTTATGGTTTAGACAACAACTTTATTCAAAAACAAGAACCGTCCGCCGCCCGTTAAGGTTAGATCAACACTTTTAATTTTTAATACGCCGATTCAAGTTAAGACGCGATCCGCCGCCGGTTAAAGTTGGAACAATACTCTTTAATATTCGGGACAACGCCCGCCGCCGATCGTAGTTCAAACAACACTTTTGACTTATTAATTTGTATCGCGGCCGTGGTCCCGAAAAACGGAAAAACTATTCCCACGCCGCAAGGAAAAAGCTGCCGATCTCGGCAGAAAACAGATTTTCTTACCGCCCGAATGTGCAGCAAGCAGACAAGAGTCGAGCTGAAACCTGACACCTGGGTCCGATAAGGATAATTTGTATGTAGATCCACGGTGTTTATCACCGTGGATTTCTAAGAAATTATTGCAACGGGCAAATGTGCAATATTGCATTTGAATTTCCCGTGTGATAATTTTTTATGAAAGTTAAAAATTTGAAATAAATATGATCGGGTAATTTTTTATAAATGTTAGGGATTTATGAATTTAGAAGAATAAAATATGACCGGGTAGGAATTTATACTTTTGAACAGTAATGATTATTAAAATTTAGAATCGATTTTTTAGGCGGGTTTTTGTTTATAACAACTCCTTGGGGGGCTCAATAAGAGCAATGCTACGACGCAAAGCAAGGGGGCATTGCTCGTATTTAAAAATTTGCGGGTTGCGTTTTTGGCGGTTTTAGGGCTTTATATACAACGTTTCTACATACTTACACTAGTCTTTCATAATTTTTTTTTTTTTTTTAATTCTAACAGCCTTTAGGGGCGTTTTCATATATTATTATATTATATGACTCTCTAGGCTTACATCTCTAAGGGCCGGGCGCATTTTGTCATTTATTATTTTCTACAATGTTTCTTATCTTATTTATTTAATATTTTCTTCTACAATTCTTTCTATTTTTTACAATTCTTATTACTTAATAATTTTTACTTTTCTAATTTTACAAGTTCTAATATTTGGGAAGAACGTTTTATACATTACATACACTTCTATGAGCTTTCGCCCATTTTGGGATAGTTCTTTGTTTGTTATTTATTTAAGGCCTTTCGCCCAGTAATTCTTTTGATTTTGATTTGTGTATTAATTACTACTCTTGACTTTTCCACAATTCTTATTAATTTTACTTCCTTCCACAATGTTTTCTAGTTTCTAATGTTTTACCTTCTACATTATTATTATTTAATAATTTTTTCTTCTCTATTCTTACAAGATCTAATAACTTATTATTATATTTATGCGTTTTAGCCATTACATATAATTTTATGAGTTCGCCCATTTTGGAATAGTTCTGGGCAGCGTCAAGGAGCGAGTTCCTGGGGTTTGGAAAATGCGTATATCATGAGGAATTAAATTACTAGGTCAGTTAGCGATAGTGAAGTAGGGCCATGCACAGTGGCTGGTTAGTCATTTACTCTAAAAAAGGGTTTCAAATAATAAGAGGAAGTCAGCGTACGCACGGTGCGCTGCAATGAGTTAATAAATAAGATATTAGTTTTGGTGTGACCTTATTCGTATCCGTGGGTGTAGGTTGGTCGCCATTCGTCTAAATCGGTGTTTTATCCGTAAAGCACCGTAAAGGCGTAAGTAGGCATGATTTTCTGGATGGCTTAAAGCTGGGTTTTATTTTCATAAATGGCTTTAAGCTGTTATTATCGACGGTAACCGATCTCTCATTTATTTCATATGGTGCCACACTGCGTCCCTTGTGGTCAACGGGATGATGGGGTAAGGCTTAGAGCCTGAAGTAGCTACGAGGAATAGTATGACTTCTACATATGTTAACGGTGGACTGGGGTAACTTACCGTTAGAGCCGTTTATTAGGGTGCAAATTTGAATTTGGTACTTGTGTAACTTAAGGATATTATTACTTTATTATGGAGTTCTGTAATTTATTCGTAGAAGGGTTTCAGGCGGTTATTATGGACTACTGTTTGTTTGTTACCTATTTTAATTTTGGTGTTCACTGGGCTTGTAATTGCTACTATAGGATAAGGACCTCTCCAGATGGCAGATAGTTTGCCCTTCCGGTTTTCGCTCTTTATAAGGACTTGGTCGCCAACATGGAAGGTGTGGGTTCTAGTTGTTTGGTCATAGTGGGCTTTAGATTTCTGTTTACTTGCTAGCAAATTTTGCCGGGCTATTGAGTATGTCTTTTGTAGTTTATACTTTAGAAGGTGGTAGTAGCTTTCGTGATTGTATAGTGGCTCGGGATCCTTTTTTAGATTTGAAGGGACATCAGGCGAGAAACCGTAAAGACAGTCCATGGGAGTTAGCTTAGTGCTGTCGTGAATACTATTATTATAGACGAACGCGGCCGTTCGTAAGTATTGATCCCATGATTTGGGGTTTTGGTCCGTGATACTAAGCAAATATTCTACTAGGGGCCTGTGGGCCCGTTCTAGAGCGCCGTTGGATTGGGGATGATAGGCGGAAGTTTGTAGTTTCTTAATTTTTAGGAGTTTGCATAGGCCCTTGAATAAGCCACTGAGAAAGTTGGTGCCCTGGTCGGTTACTATGCTTTTCGGTATCCCGTAGCGGGTAATGATTTGATCAAAGACTATCTGCGCAACGGTTTCGGCTTCGGCGTTCGGGATAGCATAGCAATCTAGGAACTTGCTTAAGTTATCTTGAAATGTTAAGATGTACAGGTTTCCGGAATTAGTAGTTTCTAGGGGTCCCACTATGTCGAGATATACCTTGTCGAATGGTCTTTCGGCCACGTCTGTGATTACCATCGGCATTTTGAGGGCCGGCGTGGACTTATTTGTCTGACACTTTCTACATCTACGAATATATTTCCCTATGTCCCTGAGCATATGGCGCCACCAGTACTTTCTACGGATTCGTTTATATGTTTTGATTACGCCCTGATGTCCTCCGAAAGCGGAGTCATGATAGTCTTTCAGGATGGTGGCTATCTCTTCGGGATCTGTGATTACCGTGATTTTGGGCTTTTGATTAATTTCAGCCTCTTGAGGGGGGTTTGTTTCGACTAATGTGTCCACGGGGTTCTGCGAAATTGGGGATACGGGTGAATTGGGTGGTTGGTTATTTGAGTGTTTGATACCGTTGCCTCCGGGGGCAATGCCTACATCTGTTACCTCAAGTAGGGCCTCTTTTTCGGGCGTAGGATTTGGTCTTTCGCCTCGTGCTTGGGCACGGGTGACTACGTTGCATCTTTAGTTGTGGCCTCCTGGGGGAGGTTCCAGGGGTGCGTGGACTTCTGCTTTGACAGTGGAAGTTTGTTGAGCCTTAGTATCTTGCGGAATACGACTGAGGGCATCGGCATTAGTATTATATTTGCCGGGTTTGTATTCAATATTGTACTCGTATTCGGAAAGTTTGTGGTGGAAGCGCACCAACCGGGTTGTAGGGTCTTTTACGTTGAACACTCCTTTCAACGGTTTGTGATCAGTATACACTGTGAATGTGCGACCTTGTAGGTAGCACCTGAAATTTTTCACAGCCCAGACTATTGCTAAAAGCTCCTTCTCTATGGTGGAGTAATTACGCTCAGCCTTGTTCAGGGTTCGACTGGCGTAGGCAATGGGTTGGTCTTTTCCAACTTCCCCTTGTGAAAGTACGGCCCCAAGGGCTTCACTACTGGCATCTGTAGTCAAATTAAAGGGTTTAGTGAAGTCGGGGTAGATTAGTAGGGGGGGTTGACCAGTGCTGCCTTGATTTGGTCGAAGGCTTCTTGGCATCTAGGGGTCCAAGAGAATTTTACGTCCTTACGGAGAAGGTTGGTTAGAGGTCGGACGATTTTTGAGAAATCGGGAATAAATTTTCTATAGTAATTCGCGAGTCCGATGAAAGATTGGACCTGGCGTATAGTGCGTGGTTCCGGGTATTCTTGGACGCACGCCGTCTTCTTGGGGTCTGGGAGCGCTCCTTTCTCTGAGCAGATGTGCCCTAAGTAGACTACCTCCTTTCGTAGGAATTGGCACTTTTCGGACTGCAACTTGAGGTTATGCTCCCTCAGTTTGTCGAAAACTTTTCTGAGCTTCTGGTTGTGGTCTTCTAGGCTCTTACCATAGATGACAATGTCATCTAGGTAGACGAAACATTCTAGGCCCTGAAGGCCGGTGAGTACGTAGTTCATTAGTCTTTGGAACGTAGCCGGGGCTCCTTTTAGCCCGAACGGCATACGTTTGAACTCGTAGTGCCCGTAATTGGTACTGAAGGCGGTTTTATCTTGATCCCTGGGATCGACCAGAACTTGGTGATAGCCGCTGGCTAGATCAAGAGTGGTGAAGTAACGTGAGTGTCCTAGCTGGTCTAAGATCTCTTCTATGCGTGGCAATGGGAAGGCGTCGCCAATTGTTTTTTCGTTAAGTTTACGAAAATCGACGACGACACGCCACTTTTTCTCACCGTCGGCGCCTGCCTTCTTGGGAACTAGTAGGAGAGGGGAGTTCCATGGGCTTTTGCTAGGCTGTACTATATCGTTTTCCAGCATTTCTTGTAATTGATCATTTATTATCTGCCTCTGACTTTCTGGCAGTCGGTACATCTTCTGGTTTATGGGTGCCTGATCCCGTATTAAAGGTATTTCGTGCTGGATGGCGGTTGTATGAGTGAGGAGATCGCCCTTTAGGTGGAAAATATCGTGGTATTCGTAGCAGAGGTCGGTAATCGACTGTCTTTCCTCCGCGCTTAGGTTTTCGTCCAGATTCAACTCCGTTTTGATCTGTTCTAAGCGGGCTTCGAGGTCTTGTGAGACCTGGTATTCGGGGTTTGGAAATGAATACCGGATGTTTTTAATTCTTGCCTCGGTCTTGCTCTTTGGGGTTTGCGTACCTAATCGTTTGCTTTTTAGAAGTTTAGAGGCAGGGGTGTATGGTGCCTTTGCTTGGGAAGTTGTTCCCTTTTTCTTTTTTATGGGTGAGGGTGATGGAGTTTGTTGGCCAACGTTGGGGCTCTTGTACTCGCAAGCACCGTTAGTTTGGTAGGAGCCTTGGGGGCTATCTTGGTCGGCGCACTTAGAGTTGCATGCGGACCATATCGTTATTAGATGATTGATTAGGAATAGAGCGACTGTGTTTAAGAACGTACGAATGACATTTAGACTGGGGATCTCAGAGGCATAAGTTTCAGGGGCCATGGGGGCCAAATCTATGGTGGGTTGTTTTACTACGGTTGGCCGTGGTATCGCTTGAAGTGGTATTATTACATATTTACTGGTTGGGACCAGTGTTAGGTTAAGTGCGGATATGGACACTGGGATGTTGGTACTGTTAAGAATGCTTACCGGAACTGTGTCCTTTCCCTTGGGTAAAAGGCTATTTGAGAGGAATACTCCGGGTTTTAGTTCCTGAGACAGACAGACCATTTCTTCCTTTAGGTTTAGCGGCACTGCGATTATTTGTTGGGTACGGGCCGGCACTCGCGTCGCCAGTCCCAATTCTATCGTAGTCCGTATAGGTTCCCTTTGACTTTCGATTTTGTCAGTCGACCTTTGGGTTTTGCAGTCAGCCTCCGAGTTAGGGGCCTTGGAGACAGTATGGGTTTCCATACTGTGCCTCACTTCGACTGCCCGTTCTTTGGGCGAATGTTCGTCGAATGTCAATGGAACGCTAAACTCTTCAGGGTTTGTTATTGTGCGAGGGAACTTCAAACTTCGGTTAGGCCCCTCTACGTGGCAATTATCCGAGATGAAGTCGTACCCTAATAATCCATCGTTCAGAAAGTCTGGTGTATCCTCTACTACCTGGAAAGAGCTAGGGATTTTAGTGGGGAGGTCGAAATTTCCTTGACAGCTCCCTATGGTTTCTGTAGTTCCGGCAGGGGTTAGGAGGGTGCATTTTTCTTCCTGGTTTATTTTGACCTGGGGTTTAAGTCTATTTTGTTTGATGACGCTTACCTCAGCGCCGGTGTCTACTACTAATTTGACTTTGCCTTTACGGCTGATATCTAAGGGTAAGGTAGCTAGTGGAAGTTTGACTCGGGGCGACTGAGGTGTACCCTTGGGAGTGTGTGGACTTATTGTTGTCGGGCCAGGGAATTTTGGCTCGACGGCTCGTCGTTTCCCTGCTGCTTTTCTTCCCACATTCTCTTCTGAGCGCACTCGCTCACTACGTGGCTACGGCGGCCACAGAAATCGCACTTTCGGCTTACCTGGTACACTCGTGGGGTTCTATTACTAGGTGCGTTTGGGTTGGGTTGGCCCGATCCGGGGTGAGGACTCCTTCTATTGTCATCAGCCCTACCCTGGGAGTTCATATAATTATTCGGCGGGTAATTTTGAGGTGGGGTGTTGTTGTAATTATTATAGGGATTTTGTAAGGGGGGCCCGTTCCTGACCATGGCTTGTTTACGTTCATACTTAAGTCGGCGACACTCTCTGACGTCGTGCCCATAATTTTGGCAGTGTGAACATAATGGGGTGTTTTTACGCTTCATACATTCGCTGTATGTGTGTCCCCGTCGTCGGCAGAAGGTGCAAGTTATGTTTGCGAGTGTTTGGGACTGTGTAGGTCTGTTGGAAAAGGAACTAGGCTGAGGTACTCTTTCTTGTGTGAGTTGTGTGAGTGGTAGTGTTTGGTTAACGAAGTGTTGTGTTGTCTGTGGTGCGGGCGTTGTTGACTGATAGATGGGGTATTGTTGTGGTGTTAAGGGCGGTGGTGACTGGTATATGGAGTGTTGTTGTTGTTGTATGAGCGGTGGTGGCAATGGAGTGTTAGCAGATGGGGCTGAGTTAGGGGGTATCTGCGATGCCGTGGGGGTGATTCCATGCGTGGGTGTCCAGCTTATATTATTTTGGAAGGGAAGATTTTGTGAGAGGGGGATCCCAGAGGGCGGATTACTGGTTACGGGCTGACTCATAGCGTACGTCGCGGGGGTTGTGTTAGGCTGCAAGTGCATGACTGTTAGTTGCAGGCGTTCCATATCTAATGCCTTTTGAATTAATGTATCCAGTGTTTGATCTTCTAAGGTAAGAAGGTATTGGCAGAGGTAGGGGTTATTGACCCCGCTTTTAAGAGCATCTTTTGCAAAGTCATTAAGCTGCGCCTGTACTGTTTGGACACTTGCGGCACCATACTTGGTGGTGGCCGCCTCTTTGCAAGATTGTAACATCTGCTTAATTCGAGCCGTGAAGGCTATCAGGGTCTCTAAGGGATATTGCCGCAGAGTGATTAGTTTGTTTACCAGTTCCTGGTAAGTTTCTCTGGGCAGGTATGTTTGATTAAGTAATTTTTCAGCCTCTTCGAATGTGGCTGGTTGAGTGGAGGCTATTAATTGGTAGGCTTCGCCTCGTAGCCTCGTGGGATAGATCTGTAAAAAGGCTGGTTTGTCTGTGTCGTTCAGACACTGAACCACGCGGTGACAACATCCCAAAAACGTTTGTAGATCTATCACTATATTGGGGGATTGACCGCCTGAGAAAATAGGAACTAATTCGGAAGTGAGACGGGCGACTTTTGTATAATCCGCCATTTTGAGGGGCTTTATATTTTTATAGGCGGGATCTTCTAAGGTAAGCTCCTTTTCGGAGTCTGAAAATGATACACTAACCCAATTAAGTAGCACTTCGGCCTTACTTGGGTCCCTGACGCTACTCGCAGAATTATCTAATTCCTGCCTACTTAAATTTTGAGGATCTTCTATTTCCTTACTTTCTAGGGGGTTTAGGCCCGGGAATTCTTTAAAATCCTGGATCTCCTGTACGAACTTCTTGGTAGCTTCTCTAAATTGATCTATCTGGGCGAGTCTTTGCCCGTGGCTCTTAGCTACTTGTTTATTGAGTAAGTCGTACTGGGGGATCGAAGATTTTTTGCCTTCCCTGGCTTCTTTATACAAATGGTCTAAATAGGCTTGTAGACTTACTTGACTAGGTCCTGTTCTTATTCGCCCGCTGCGTAGTCTGCTGGGTGATAACGGTGCAGTGAGTGGTGTTGTGGATGTTCCTGGTGTGGCTATGGGCACCTGTAGGGCTGCTACTGTTGATTGAAGTGCTGGAACTGTTGATTGTAGTGCTGGGGTAGAAGTAGCTGCAATTACGCCTGCGGTTAACGATGGCGTTTCTGGATCGCTGGAGCTGGAATCGTTCAGCTGGTTTTCGTTGTCCGACATCAACTGTTGGGCAGGGATGAAGCCCGCGTAAGTCCCTCGATGAAATTACATTGGGGGTGAGCGCGTGCCCGCCTGGAGCAGAGGCACCGTGGATGAACACCCCCGAGCGAAGATTTTAGGAAGGCTGTAGGCCTTTAATTTACTAGCCTCACTTTAATTACAGGTTGGTAATGTTGAAGGGCTAGTAGTCGAAGCCCTTGATGATTTTTAACGTTGATTCTTGATGATTTAACTTTTGATTCCCACGTCGGGGGAGCGTCTGTAGTTAGAACGTCCCCTTGTTGGTTCTTAACGAACTTTATCCTGGGCAGGGATGAAGCCCGCGTTAGTCCACCGGTGGCACCTTTGGGTGCGTTGCAGGGCAGGGAGGTTTCTACCACCTATAGTTGTAACTGCCCTGTTCGTTGTTCGCATAGGATCCGGGGTCAGTGCCTCTTTGATCTCGTGCCCTCAGAACTAGGCTCGGTCCTGAGTTTAAGGGTTAGGGTGCCAATACCCAGCACTTGATCAAATGATAGGCTCGCTCGGATCCTACCGGCTGCGCCAAAATGTTATATATATATCTTGAGGGCCCTTAGGGGTTTCACCAGAAAATGTTAATGCTCTTACGGTTTATTGCTAATCCCTTTTATTTATTTTCAAAACTGCTACAATCAACAAGGAAACTTTAAGTATGCTTTTTTTTTATACTGCAAACAACGACAAAAAGAAAAAAACGAACAATCGCTTTAAATGCGGTAATAATCCTTTAATAAATTCATTAAAAACTTTCACAACCTAGCGAAGTATAACCATAAACAAAATAACAATAATATTTCACATTAAATTAATAAACACTCTGAAATCGTATCTTTCAACCACGGCGCTTAATTACACATCAATTACAAAATTTAGAATTAAATAGGATTTGTTTTTCACAGCTTAAATCCTTTTATTTAAGTACATTTTTATATTTTAAACCAATTTATCCACTTTTACACTGTCCTCGTACACGGTTACCTGATTTATTTACTTATATTGATGTCACCCCAAGGATTTTTCTAACTAAGTCGAACTTTAATAATTAAAACTTGGCGAGGGATAATACATATCCCTTTACTAAAACACCGCCCGCCGCGGACAAAGATTAAGATTATTTTTTTGATTCAATACAACCAATTTTTCAAACTAAAACAAACCGCCCGCCGCCGCGCCGGTTATGGTTGAGACACTCCTTTTAATTTTTAACACGCCGATTCAAGTTAAGACGCGATCCGCCGCCGGTTAAAGTTAGAACAATACTTAATTGACTTATTAATTTGTATCGCGGCCGTGGTCCCGAAAAACGGAAAAACTATTCCCACGCCGCAAGGAAAAAGCTGCCGATCTCGGCAGAAAACAGATTTTCTTACCGCCCGAATGTGCAGCAAGCAGACAAGAGTCGAGCTGAAACCTGACACCTGGGTCCGATAAGGATAATTTGTATGTAGATCCACGGTGTTTATCACCGTGGATTTCTAAGAAATTATTGCAACGGGCAAATGTGCAATATTGCATTTGAATTTCCCGTGTGATAATTTTTTATGAAAGTTAAAAATTTGAAATAAATATGATCGGGTAATTTTTTATAAATGTTAGGGATTTATGAATTTAGAAGAATAAAATATGACCGGGTAGGAATTTATACTTTTGAACAGTAATGATTATTAAAATTTAGAATCGATTTTTTAGGCGGGTTTTTGTTTATAACAACGCACAATACGGTCTAGAAATTCGTTTATGAATAGAACAACTCGACTGTGAAATAATCTCCCGCAGTCAGTATTTCCGAACTCGTACAACACCTTAGAGTTTAAACGTGAGGTTCATCGTCATTTTCTTCTACACCCTCCAGACCCCCTCTAACCTTTCCTGTTCTTTTCTATTCTTCAAACCAAACTTACTACTAGACATTGCACCATGAACTGAACGACATAACGGACTGGTAGTATAAAAGGTTACACCTAAGCTTGGTTTTTTCATATAAAAAAAACCTTTATACTATCAGTCCGTCATGTCGTTCAGTTCATGGTGCAATGTCTAGTAGTAAGATTGGTTTGAAGAATAGAGGAAAATAGGAAAGGTGGGTGTAGAAAAAAATGACGATGAACCTCACGTGTGAACTCTAAGGTGTTGTTCGAGTTCGGAAATACTGACAGCGGGAAATTATTCCGCAGTCGAATTGTTCTATTCCTAAACGAACTTCTACACCTTATTGTTTCGCGAACGGGGGGCTATAGGGTATGGGGGTGGGCTAGTATTGCGCAGCAGGATACATTACTCTGTCAAAAGCCTTTGAGATATCTAGAGAAACCAGCCAGACTCCAAAGCTGTGAATGCTTTTGTTAATACGCTCGGTTAAACATACAAGCAGATCGCCAGTAGACTGTTTTGATCTAAGGCCGAATTATCTGTGGTGTATAATTTGTTTGGATTCTAGATATTTTCTATTCATTATTGTCCCTATGATTTTGGAGAGAATAGAAGTGATTGCTACTGGGCGGTAGTTTAAGGACTCGCTGGCTTCACCTATTTTTGGGATTGGCTGAACATGAGCTAGTTTCCAAGAGTCGGGATACACTCCGGAGAAGTAAAACATGGCAAAAAGTTTGCCCAGAGGTATAGCCAAAGATGAGGCACATTTTTTAAATTCCAAAGGGGGTATTTTGTCGGGGCCAGTGGATTTTTTGACGTCGAGTTCTTTGACGCACCTAAGTACCTTGCGGGTGTGAACGTCGCCCATTGAGTGAGTGGTAAAGTACTACGCCATACGGAACCTCACTTGATGCAGTTTTTACTTGATTTTTATACCAGTTCCAATCAAAAAAATTTCAGTTAGTATAATAGTTAGTATAGTATATATACCTTGTCTAAGATAGATACACGAAATCCCAAGGTGGAAACTATCGTGCTGAGGGGATGTATGGTACTGCGTCAGTGTACCGCTAACGATGGACTCCGAATACCAGGCGACCTTCGCACAGTGGGGCCCGCTCATAGAAGGTTCTGCTCAAAACTCAATTTTCAAAATGTGGAAATTTTTCAAAAAAATTGTATCATCGTAGTTGTAATAATGTATCAGATCACGTGTAAAAATAATAAGTCGCTGACTGCTATGAGTCATGGAGCGCATGAGCATAAAGTTCATAGTTTAGGCAAAATAATACTTCTGCGAAAAAGGAATGCCAGTTTATGCGCGACAAAAAATCATTAATTTCTAACGTTTAACGATAAAATCTATGGAAGTGTATTATGTCGGTGATCAAGCAAGGTTTGTTAATTCTTATTTAATTTTGTATTATATGATAAGTTCATTGGTTTATGATACAGGGCTTAAAATTTGTGGTAGTGTATATTTTTTCGTAGGAGGTTCTTTAAATGACATTTTCTCTAAATTGCGCAAAGTTCTATTTTTGATTCTTTTTTTATTATAAAAGGAAGGCTTTGTATATTAGTTAATCGAAAAAATTAGCAATAGAACTTTGCGCGTTTTCGAGAAAATGTCATTTAAAGAACCTCCTACGAAAAAATATACACTACCACAAATTTTAAGCCCTGTATCATAAACCAATGAACTTATCATATAATACAAAATTAAATAAGAATTAACAAACCTTGCTTGATCACCGACATAATACACTTCCATAGATTTTATCGTTAAACGTTAGAAATTAATGATTTTTTGTCGCGCATAAACTGGCATTCCTTTTTCGCAGAAGTATTATTTTGCCTAAACTATGAACTTTATGCTCATGCGCTCCATGACTCATAGCAGTCAGCGACTTAATATTTTTACACGTGATCTGATACATTATTACAACTACGATGATACAATTTTTTGGAAAAATTTCCACATTTTTAAAATTGAGTTTTGAGCAGAACCTCCTATGAGCGGGCCCCACTGTGCTTCGGTTTCAATGTAGCCTTCCCGTGGTAATGCGGAGCTCTGCCACGGGTGACTGTCCTTTCTCGCGCAACTCGTGGGATTCAAAATAGAGAAACCGACAAAAAACAATGAGCTCCAAACACAGCTAGGGCTTTTATAGTCCAACAAAGGGCGACTCCGGAAGATGGTAATTCCATCCAAAGGAGCAGAAAGACGGTGAGAACACCACCAGTTAAGAGTGCTAACGACTCGGAACATCCAGGTCCTGAGCAACAAAGTGCGACTCCCCAAGAAGGAAATCCAAAGAATTCCATCCCAAGGAGCAACAAGACGGCGAGGACACCGCCGACAAAGAGTACAAACGACCTAGAGCACCTTGGGTCAGCGAAAAATTGTGAAGTGAGGGTGAGCACTCCGGCGACCACAGCGGAGGAGGCTCAATCATCCCCTTTTGAAAAATTAGGGGTTATGTTAAGAGACCTCATGGAATATGTCGACGCTAAGAAAAACGTCGAGCTCGCCATAAAAGAGAAGATTAGGTTTGTTAGGTCAACCTACCTCAAAGCAAAGGAGGAAATAGTGAAGCAGCAAAGGGCGAAAGAGCTGGTGGATACATCGGCTCAAACAGAAGAATTGCCGCAACATAAAGAGAGCCGATCAACCGTGGATGCTGGAGAGAAACGGCCCCAAGAGAAGAGTAAAGAGCCGCGGCCGCGCAAGCGCCGTAGAGAGCTCAATGAGGAGGTGCAGCTGCAGCAGCACACCCCCAAGAGGAAAAAGGGAAAGACTCCCGAAGCAGTGGCCGAGCCAGCCCCACTGCAGGCGGCACGCCCCGTCATAAACGAGAGCAGGAACCCAGAAGGTTCTGCCTGGACGACGGTGGAGCGCAAAAAGAGGAAACTGAAGAAAAGAAGGTTGAAAGAGGGAAGCAAGCTGAAACAAAAGACCAGGTCGGATGCCATTATCATCACGACCAAAGGGGATGCGACTTACGCGGAGATCCTTCGCAAGGTGAGGACAGATTCCTCCCTCGCAGAGGTCGGAAGTAGCGTAAAAAGGGTCAGGAGAACGCAAAAGGGCGACCTCCTGCTTGAGCTAAAGAGGGGAGATGCTAAGACCGGAGACTTAGAGCAGAAGGTAAAAGCATCGATATAAGCGGGGTGGCTGAGGTGAGAGCCAGCACAAATACGGTGGTGATCGAGTGTAGAGACTTAGATGAGATCACAACCAAGGAAGAGGTCTGCGAAGCACTGAGGACCCAGCTAGGTCTGACGGTCGAAGAAAAGGATGTCCTCAGGCTAAGAGAGTCGTGGGGGGGCACACAGACGGCGTTTATAAGCCTGCCTGTTTAAGCTGCGAAGAAGGCTATCGCAGCATGTAAGATTCGAGTCGGCTGGGTTGTATGCCGAATGCGGGAGCGGGTATCGCTAAAACCGTGCTTCAAATGCATGAAGTTCGGTCACATAGCTAAAAACTGCAGCAGCAGCCAGGATAGAGGAAGGCTGTGCACAAGGTAAAGGAGTGTGACCAAGCTGCAAAATGTCCAATTTGTAGGGAAATTGAGGGCAGAGATAGTGGGCACGTGACCGGTGGTAGCAGATGTCCGGCGTTCAAGGAGGCGCTGAAAAACAGACGAAGATAAGGTTCATACAGATTAACTTGAACCACTGTCAAGCAGCACAAGATCTGCTGGCACAGACAGTCTACGAGGAAAAAATCGACGTCGCAATCGTCTGCGAGCAGTATAGAAACCTGTGATATTCCTTTAAAAACCTGGAGCAGCCCGAAGGCATTAACTCCTATGGAGCAGCTATGGAAGCGTTAACTCCGATTGATAAGTGGAGCAGCTATAAAAAGCTTAACTCCTGGGCTTAGGGAAGTTTTGGCTTCCCACTCAAACGTCTGTGTTATCACGACTAAATTTTATTTCATTAATATGCTCTATTTATATAAAATTGTCTTATACATCTATTCTACTCTAACTATAATTATCATTATTCCCACCTTAGGTAAATTGCCTTGGGTCAGCAATTTGTTCGCACCGGTCCTCAAGAATTTGATGCACCCGTGTGACCTATTTACGTTTTTACTTGATCGAGGAAAAATTGCAACGTTCAGTCTGCATGATTTATAAAAAAAACTCTCGTGTGTGACCCGTTAAAAATATTTACCTAAGGTGAAAAAAATGTGATTTGAGAAATATAAAAATGTATAATGGGAATGAGTGTATCACACCTTCCCCCTCAAAAAAAGAAAAAAAATTAATTAATTAAAATTTTTTTTTTTTTTTCTAGCTATCCTACGTTACTTATGAATTAATAACTACTTCTATTCTAGTATTAATTTTATTTTTTTCTTCTAATTATAATTTAAGTATATAGATACACATAGGTATATATCTAGTTATAAATTGCAATTTGTTATAAATGTATTTTATACCTTTATCTTTCAATTTTTCTTAACCTATTCTTGTGTACTGTCATTAACTTTTTATTTTTATCCTCTATAGTACAGTTTACTTTATCTATTGACTTTACTTTGTAAGGTCCGCTGAATAGAGGGTCTAGCTTTCTTCTATTTTGTACTGATAATAGTACCTTGTCACCTACTTTTAGCGATATCGGCCTGCAATCAAGATCACTGGCCTGTTTTCTATGTTCTTTAGATGATTCTATATACTGTTTAGCTTTAATTATTGATTGCTGTAGTCTGAACTTCATTTCTTTACTATATAAATCATAGTTGTAAATTGGATCTGGATGCGCAATGATGAGTTCTGAAGGTATTGAAACCTTTTTAGAGAATACTAGTTCAAACGGCGTATAACCATGGGCTGTGCTTGGGGTGGTATTATAGCAGAATGTATAATATGGTATCCAGGTGTCCCAGTCATCTCTATTGTCATTAATGAAACATCTAAGGTATTCATTCAAGCATTTGTGATTTCTTTCAAGTGCTCCAATGGTTTCTGGGTGAGCCGCTGTTGCAAAGAGCTGTTTTATTTTTAAAATATTACATATTTCTGTAAAAATTTGATTCTTGTACTCTGTTCCTAGATCTGATTTAATTTTGCACATAGGTCCGAATGTGAGTATAAATCCTTCGACTATTGCTTTTGCGATGGTATTTGCTTCTTTGTCTCTTGTGGGTATTATTACAATATATTTACTCAGATCGCATTGCATCGTTACTGCATATCTATTTTCATCTGCTGTTTTTGTAAATGGGCCCACTGTGTCTATAGAAACTATGTCGAAAACTTTAATGGGTGTTGTTGTAATTTCAAATGGCTCTTTGTTATGTTTTTGATGTTTGTTTTTCGCACAGGACTCGCAATTATTTATATAGTTAGCTATTGATTTTTTCATTTTTTTCCAACTATATATTTCTTTTAGCTTTTTATACATTCTTGATTGTCCCAGGTGTCCTCCAGTAGGCGCCGAGTGAAAATTATGTAGGATTTCGTCAATTTTTGCTTTGTCTTTAATATATTTTTGCGGCTTGTATATCTTTATATTTATGGTTTTTAGTACTCTATTTCCAAGGCTTTTAAATGCGGTTATATTAATCATTGTAAATATTTCACTTTCTGCAGAAAGTTTCAGAATCTTATTCTGAAATTGTTTATTTTTATATCTTTCCAATATTTCGAATTCCTGCTCTAGTGCTGGTTCTACTGATTGGTTATAATTTATATTTGTATACCGCTTATATAATATTTCATATTTGTGCACTATATTTATTTCAATTTTTGATTGCCTTTCATTTTTGGAAATAGTTTTAAATAGTAGTTCAGGTACTTGAGCTACTTCTGAGGGAGATAATACTTCTGATATGCGCAGTTGATCAGGCTGCGTGCTTGCGTTTGTATTATCCAAGTTATCTTCTGTTGATGCTGGCTTCGTGCGTCTTGACATCGCGCGGGTTTGCACTTTTAGAATGTTTATCATCTTTAGGTCCTCGATATCTATCCTTGATAGAGCGTCTGGTCCGGTGTTTTCTTTGCCTTTCACGTAGTGGACCTCAAAATCGAATTCTTCCAAGTCTAATCTCATCCTGGTTAATTTAGATGATGGGTTTTTCATACCGAATAAATATGCTAGTGGTCTATGGTCTGTTCGTACTAGAAATTTTCGACCATATACGTATGGCCTAAAGTACGTTATAGCCCAATGTATGGCTGTTAATTCTTTCTCTATTGTTGATTTATTCTTTTCTCCTGGAGTGAATGTTTTACTGGCGTATGCGACTGGGAGTTCTTCTCCATTTATATTTTGCGATAATATCGATCCACATGCCGAGTTTGATGCATCTGTAGAGATGATGAATTGTTTATTGAAGTTTGGATGTTGTAGTATTATAGGTGACATTAAAATAGTTTTTAAAGCTTCGAATGAATTTTGTTGTGTCTCTGTCCATTCAAATTTTACATTTTTGCGAAGCAGTTTATTTAAAGGTAATGCCAATTCCGCGAAGTTGGGTACAAATCTACGGTAATAATTACAAAAGGCCACAAATCGCCTGACATCTTTGGGGTTTTTGGGTGGTGGGTAATTTTTAATAACCTCATATTTTGATGCGTCAGGTTTAACGCCTTGTTCTGAGATTTGATGCCCTAGATAAGTAACCTCCGTTTGAAAAAATTTACATTTTTCCGGGTTTAGTTTAAGATTCCTTTCTCGCAGCCTGTTAAATACTACTGACAGGTTTTTTAAGTGATGAGCTGGTGAACATCCTATTACTATTATATCATCAATATAAAGAAATGCAATTTCTGGGGTAAGGCCTGCCATTGCTATAGTCATCATTCGCTGGAAGCTATTTGGGCTTATGTTGAGTCCAAAAGGAAGCCTGGTGTATTGATAGTGGCCTTGGTTAGTTGAAAATGCTGTATATTTTCTTGAAGATTGGTCCAATGGTATTTGATGGAATCCTGATGTTAAGTCTAATGTAGAGAAATATTTGGCCCTCCCCATTTGGTCTAATATGTCTTCTATACGTGGAAGCGGGAATTTGTCTGTGAGAACCTTTTTGTTTAAATTTCGGAAATCGACTACTAATCGCCATTTCTTGTCGTTGTTATTTGATTTTTTGGGAACTAATAGTATTGGAGAATTAAATTGGGATATGGAATTTTCTATTACTCCGTCTTTTAACATCCTGTTTACTTGTTTGTTAATTTCTGATTTCTGTATTTCGGGGATTCTATAGTTTTTTGTGTATACCGGTGCGTTGTCCGCAAGTTCTATATGCTGTTCATAAAAATTGTTTGTTGTTAAGGGTTCATCTTCCAATGCAAATATATCTTGGTATTCTCTACATAAATTTTCGAACTGCTGTTTAGCGTAATTTGGGATGGTATTAAGATTTAATTTAGAAATTATTCGATTTTCTTTATTTGTTGTTTGGGAATTTTTATTTGCTATCGTGAAATGTTCTAATGGCTGTGTTTCCACGTGAACTTGGAGTATTGTTGCTTTGTTTGTGGTATTTAATATTTTTACTAATGGGTTTTCCTGTGAAATTATTGCTCCTGCGATGAATATGCCAGGTTGTATTTCTTTCCCTGTTATGACTATATCATTGGTACTACAGCATGATGATATGTTAATTTGTCTGATTACTTCACATCTAGGTGGAACTACAATGGAGTTTTTAGATGGGCCGCTTAATATTGGTATTTCTATTAGCTGGTTGAACATATTCATTGCCAAAGTCCAAGTGTCGTAGTTAATAATTGCTTTGAATTTGGTTAGGAAATCAAGTCCTAAAATCGCATCGGCTCCGATGGAGAAATCGTCATTTACTATTTGGAATGAATGCTCGACCACATGATGGTTGTTGAAGCGAATCTTTGTATTCGTTGCCCCGATTGATTTTATTTTTGTAGTAGTTATGCCCTGTATTTCGCAAATATTTTTGGGGTAGTATGGTTGATCGTTTCTAATTTTTTCTCGTTTGAATATTGATATATCTGCCCCAGTGTCTACAATGAATGTGCATACTGCGCCGCACATGTCGACATACGCCTTCACGAAGTTTGTTAGAGAAAGATTAAATTTATACGTTCTTATTATATTTGTGTCGCATCCCCCAACCGACTTATGGTCGCCTCCGGTTGGGGGTCTTGGTATTCCCCCGATTCGTAGTGGTTTACTCTGTTGACTCTGTTATTATTTGGTCTTCTATAATAATTATTATTATGATTATTTGTTTTGTTTCTTGGCTGCCTTGTCCAATTGTTTCTATTCCTGATATAATTGGTGTTGCCATTATATCTTTGACCGTATGTCTGATTAAAGTTTACTTTGGATCGCCCTGCTGGTTTACTGTTGAATTTTAGAACATTGCTGGTTTGTGGTTTGTCCACTGCTATTGCCTTTGCCGCTATTTCTGGGAGCGTGGTTAGATTACTAGCTTTTAATATAAGCGATGTTTCAGAGTTTGCTAGATTGTCTGCGAAATATTGTATTGAAAATTTCTCAGCTAATTTTTCTGCTGTTTCGCCCGTTGCAACGTTTTCTGCTATGAAAGCTCTTGTCAATTGTCCTGAGAGTTTTTCCATTTGTGCTGTGAAATCTGTTAATTTTCTGCTACCTTGTTTACACGATCGTAGTTGCGCTAGTAGTGCATCTGATGACAGTTTTGCTGAAAATTTTTGTCTAAGTTTCGTTGCTATTTGACTTATCGTTTTCGTCTCATCCGTTATGGTGTATTTAGCTTTCCCGGTTATGCGGGTTTTGATAAATTTTATCATAATACTTTTATGATCCGTTGAAGTTAACTCATTTAGCAGTTCTATTGATTCGATGAAAGCTTCAGTTTCTTCTTGGTTTCCATTGTATGATTGCACCAGGGCCGTAGCCGTTTTTATATCAAATGACATTGTTTCTGTTTGTTGTGTCCTTATGTGTTCTAGGATATCTCTTGCTAATCTTTTAATTTCTTGAAAGATTGGTTTTATTTTCAGTGCAGTTTCTACGTCTGTTTTTTCTCCAGCAAGTACTTTAGCTTGGCTAAATAGGTTATTAACTGCAGCTTCCTTCTGTTGTAGGGTTTTCTGTGTATATGGACGGTTTATACTTTTATTGAAATTTGAAAGGATACTTTCAAGTTCTGCTTTAATCACGGTAAGTGTGTCCATTTAGTTAGACATTTAATTGTGCAGGTGTACTAAGGTACTTCTTCCTTAAACCTCTTCGATGATCCTTATAAAGCTTGTATGCCAATTCGATAATCTTGATTGCAACCAGTATTACTAAAAGAATTGTAATTTCTTGGTTTTGGATAGCGACTGTATCTTCGATTACAATATTATTAATAACTTCGCCGTTATTATCATTGTTTTTGGATTGTGTTTTTCCCATTATTGATTTTTTTTTTAAAGAAAAAAAATTATTTTTATTGTTTAATTATTGAAAAAAAAGATTTATTAATTGTACATTATTATATTATTCCTTATATTTAATATTTACGTAACATTTTGTTGTTTTTTCTTTTTATTAAATTAAGTTTTCTTTTGGTGATTTTAATTAGTTCTATATATTTATTTCTTTCTGTTTCTGTAAAACTTATATTGACTAATTCTTTATATTTTATTATTTCTAGATTAAGCTGTTTTCTTTTGCCTCCTCGGGTTGGTTTTATTTCTTTCTGGGGCTTTGATGGCACTTTTGATCGCCGGTTTCGGTATTCCTCAATAGTTATTTTCCTCGGTCCAGGTTGATATTTCGGTACTATATCCAAAGATGTCCCCTTGGCTGGCTTTGGTACGTATGGTTGAATCGCTTTATTAACTGGGTAGATCGTCAGCTTTTCCAAATTTCTTTCCGGAAAATTTTTCTTTGTAGCTTTCTTCGTCACGGTCGCCATGTGATATTCCTTTAAAAACCTGGAGCAGCCCGAAGGCATTAACTCCTATGGAGCAGCTATGGAAGCGTTAACTCCGATTAATAAGTGGAGCAGCTATAAAAAGCTTAACTCCTGGGCTTAGGGAAGTTTTGGCTTCCCACTCAAACGTCTGTGTTATCACGACTAAATTTTATTTCATTAATATGCTCTATTTATATAAAATTGTCTTATACATCTATTCTACTCTAACTACAATTATCATTATTCCCACCTTAGGTAAATTGCCTTGGGTCAGCAATTTGTTCGCACCGGTCCTCAAGAATTTGATGCACCCGTGTGACCTATTTACGTTTTTACTTGATCGAGGAAAAATTGCAACGTTCAGTCTGCATGATTTATAAAAAAAACTCTCGTGTGTGACCCGTTAAAAATATTTACCTAAGGTGAAAAAAATGTGATTTGAGAAATATAAAAATGTATAATGGGAATGAGTGTATCACAAACCTGCACAGCGGCGTCTGGATAAACGATAGCAGCGGCACGTCAGCGATATGGACGTGTGGGAGCCGAGCCATGGAAGATACCATGAGAAGCCCAGAGAATGGCTTCACGCGGGCAAAAGTAGGCGGAATACACGTCTACAGCTGCTATGCGGCGCTAAGCCTGACCCTAGACGAGTACGAGTCGATGTTGGAAAGGTTAGCCGCCGACGCGAGTCGCCATCACCCGGTAATATTAGCGGGTGATTTCAATGCTTGGGCTGTCGAATGGGGCAGTCGACAAACGAACGCAAGAGGGCGCATACTTCTAGAAGTATTCTCGCGACTTAACGTGGTGTTGGTCAACACCGGAGGCGAAAACACCTTCCAAAGGGGTGGGAGATCGTCTGTGATCGACATCACTTACGTGAGCGATTCAGTGGCCAAGGACCTCCAGTGGCGGGTGAGCGATTTGTACACGCACAGCGACCACCAAGCCATCATCTTCGAGGTAGGCCAGGGTATAGAAAAGAGGAATCCTACGTACGGAACGGCTAGAGGATGGGCCGTAAATAAACTCGACACAGAGGTGTTCGAGGAAGTATTCCTGCATGATGCGAGGTCGGCAGGAGGTGCCAGGGAAGGGGCAGAGCGAATCGTAGATTCACTAACACGGGCATGTGATGCATCCATGCCTCGGCGCGCCGGCAATCGGCAACACCCAGCAAACTTCTGGTGGAACGCCGAGATCAACGAATGCCGAAGGGCCTGCCTGAAAGCGAGAAGGAGAACTCAAAGAAATCGAAACCGTCCTGTTTTCGATGAACTCCTTCAGAGATATAAAGAAGCGAGGAGAAGGCTGAACAAGGCCATCGCTAGAAGTAAATCCGAGCACTTCAAAAGATTGTGCAGAGAAGCAGACTCGGACCCCTGGGGTGGAGCCTATAAAATGGTTATGTCAGCGGTCAAGGGCAAACGCTCTCCGCCGATCACCTGCCCCGCGCTGCTCCAGAGCATTGTGTACGTCCTGTTTCCACAGAACGTACGCGCCGCCGAACTACCCACCCTTCAGGTGGACCCAGAAGAGGTACCTGCGGTGACCGCAGATGAGATTCTGGAGGCTGCAAAAAAGGTAGCCATCAATAAGGCTCCTGGCATGGATGGCATATCAAATAAAGCGGCGAAGCTAGCAGCTTCAATAGCGCCAGACAGGTTCGCTGAAGTCTTCACAGCGTGCCTGAGAGAGGGGATCTTCCCGGAGCGATGGAAACAGCAGAAACTCGTGCTCCTACCGAAGCCGAACAAGCCTTTAGGGGACCCATCGTCCTACAGACCGATATGCCTCCTTAGTTGCATAGGCAAACTTTTCGAGCGGGTGATCTGTAACAGGATTCTCCCTAGCGTCGAAAGGGCAGGTGGCCTGTCGGACAAGCAATTCGGCTTTAGAAAGGCAAGGACGACGACTGATGCAGTCAATATGGTGGTGGGCATAGCAAGAGCCACCATAGAGAAAAATCACTGCTGCGCACTGATAACCCTCGACGTAAAAAATGCTTTCAACTCAGCGAGGTGGAGCAAAATAGTTGAGGCGTTAATCAAGCTAGGCACACCTAAGTAGGTACCTAGTGCGTGTAGTGGCCGACTACCTGCAGGGTAGGTCGCTTCATTGTGATTCGGATGATGGTCCTAAAGTGTTCGGGACAACATGCGGTGTCCCGCAAGGTTCCGTCCTGGGCCCTCTCCTATGGATCGCAATGTACAATGATGTGCTGGGGCTTCGTCTTCCAAAAGAAGCAGTGGCGATCGGGTTCGCAGATGATATCGGGGTAGTTGTCGAAGGAAAACACCCAGATGACATCGAACTGTATGCGAACGAAGCGATCTGGGAAATAAAAGCGTGGTTAGAACGCGCTGGGTTGAAGCTTGCTGAGCACAAAACTGAAGCAGTGGTGATCAGCAAACGGCGAAAGCCAGTATCCGTGAGGATCAAGGTAGGGGAACAGATCATCCACTCACAGCCCGCTCTAAGGTTCGCAAGAATGCTGCCCAATATTGGGGGCCCTAGACCGAGTCGCCGCCTCCTCTTGGGGAGGGTGGTCAGCTCAGTCCTGTTATACGCAGCGCCAGTGTGGGCAGCAGTGTTAAGCAGGACTGCAAATAGTAGAAAATGGACGGCTGCATATAGGCTAAGTGCACTTCGCGCTTGCTGCGCGTACAGGACCACGTCCGACGATGCGGCGTGCGTGATAGCGGGGATTATTCCTGTGGATATTCTGGCGAGGGAGGGCATGCGTCTCTATGACCCAGAATATGGTAGAGGATAGCCAAGAAGGGTACGGCGGCAGATTGCGCGCTGTGAGTCCTTAAGGGAATGGCAGGGGAAATGGGACGAGTCTGTTAAGGGTCGTTGGACCCACAGACTTGTCCCTAACGTGGAAGTATGGGTTTCGAGGGAGCGTGGGGAAGTAAGTTACGACCTCACGCAGTTCCTGAGCGGACATGGGGGGTATAGGAAATACCTCCACCGATTCAGCCACGATGATTCACCGTTGTGTCCGGTATGCCCAGCGACGGAAGAAGACGCAGAGCACGTCTTCTTTGCCTGCTCGAGATACGCCGAGGAAAGGGCGGAATTAGAAGAAACGGCCCAGGCGCCACTAACGCCGGAAAACATCGTAGAGCATATGATGAGATCCGAGGAAATGTGGAAGAAAGTGGAAGAAACCCTGAAGGCCATTCACAGAAAGTTAAGGCAAGAAGAAGCCACAAGAAACAGAGAAAGGCGAAGAAATGCCGAGAGCAGTAGCAACCCCTATGGGTAAACACCAGAGGGTCATGGTGGATATTATGTGACGCGATCCGAGAAAAGGGAGCTACTATCCAAAAAGAAAACTTTACAGGAGAAGCGATTGAAAGAAAGACGGAGGAGAGCGAAAACACTGAGCTGCCACTTTAAACACTTTTGAAGACACATTTGTAAATATTTATTGCTCAGAAAGTAAGTGGAATAAATTAATTCTGATTGCACAGAATTAAAGAGGAGATTCAAAACCTTAAGAATCACTCATAATCCGAAAATCGATTTTTTGGACAGTAAGTCCCCTTTCTCGGATCGCGTCACCGTCACATATATATATATATATATATATATATGTAGTTTAGGGTTGAATGTAAATAGAAATTCATAAATATTGATATTTTCAAATTGTATACTTCTTGCATCTGTCGTTGGCTTAACTTTTCTCAAAGCGTACTATATATTCGACACACCTTCCACTATGTCAAGGATTTTTTCTATATGTGAAAATAGAAGCGAGAAAAGGTTACCACTCTGCTGTTGCCTTAGCTGCTGTGGATGATTCTAGTTTTTAGTACGAGAAGAGTGCACTGGCCACAGTTCAATATTCTAAACCCTTTTTACACGACTGCCCCAAAATAAGCAGTGTAATGTGTTGAGGTTTCATGTGTGTATGTACTGTCAGAGTCAAAAGTGAGTTTACACCCGAAATTTTTGTCTTTCGTATCGGATTTCCAGGAATTCGATGGACGTAAAAAAACAAAAAATAACTGAAATTATTAAACATGTATTTATGTAACCTTAACAAAAAAAAAAACTTAAAAAATTTCAAATAACACAAAATTAGTTCATAATTTATAAAAATTGACCTTTTTTTGCAGTCAAAAGTGAGTTTACAGCTACTAGAAAATTAGCACGAAAATAACGGTATTCCTTTCCTAATATTTTGTTTGTGCCCCTTTCGCTTGGATCACTGCATCTAGTCTCCTTGGCATAGATTCGACCAGCTTAGTTGTCATATCCCCCGTTATTTTTTCCCATTCTTCCTTTAAGGCCTCCTCTTCAAGTCTCCCTTCGACGTTATTGAGCGCTGCCGAATTTTCTGGTCCAAATGATCCCACAAATGCTCAATGGGGTTCAGATCTGGTGATTGGGGAGGATGGGGTAACCGCTTTGGAGTCCGAATTTTTCTGGTCCAAATGATCCCACAAATGCTCAATGGGGTTCAGATCTGGTGATTGGGGAGGATGGGGTAACCGCTTTGGAGTCCTATAGAGAAGCCATTCCGTAACTAAGCGCGATGTGTGCTTGGGATCGTTATCCTGTTGGAATACCCAAGCTTTTGGTAGCCCTAATTTCTCAACACTAGGTGGCAAATTTTGTCTTAGTATATCTAGGTAACCTTCCTTCTTCATTGTGTTCTCAATAAACACAAGGTTTCCTACCCCCGAAGCTGCCATGCACCCCCAGACCATGACCGATCCTCCACCATGTTTCACAGTGCTGCAAACATTTTTTTCGGCAAACGCTGAGTTTTTTGTTCGCCATATTTTTGAACACTTTCTTTTATCAAATATTTCAAATTTGCTTTCGTCCGTAAAGAGGACATCTTTCCAAAATGAAACCCCATAAGTTTTATATTTTTTGGCATATTGCATACGCTTTTTTTATTTTTATCTGAAATGAAGGGCTTTTTACGCGGAACTCGGCCGTGCAAGCCATTGTTATTTAATGCCCTTCTTATTGTCGATGCACTCACTCGTTTTTTCGAGTCCGTTATATTATTATTTAGTTCTTCGGCAATATGCACAGCACTAGATTGAGGATTTTGTTTAACCTCTTTAACAATAGTCTTAATTTGTGCAGCATCCAACTTCCTTGGTCGTCCTGAACGCGGTAAATTTTCTATACTTCCCGTGTTTTGAAATTTTTCAATAATTTTTTTCACGGTCATATGACTTCTTCTCACAATTTTACCGATTTCCCGATAAGATTTATGCTCCAGCCATAAATTTAATATGATTTTTCTAGTTTCTAATTTAGTTTCCGTCCTCATTATTTCAAATACAGTACAAACTACAACCGCTTCAACGCACAAATTGAAGTGATCCAAGCGAAAGGGGCGCAAACAAAATACTAGGAAGGAAATACCGTTATTTTCGTGCTAATTTTCTAGCGGCTGTAAACTCACTTTTGACTGCAAAAAAAAGGTCAATTTTTATAAATTATGAACTAATTTTGTGTTATTTGAAATTTTTTAAATTTTTTTTTATGTTAAGGTTACATAAATACATGTTTAATAATTTCAGTTATTTTTTGTTTTTTTACGTCCATCGAATTCCTGGAAATCCGATACGAAAGACAAAAATTTCGGGTGTAAACTCACTTTTGACTCTGACAGTACATATCTTTGCTCCGCTATTAGTGCTAAACGCCTGAACGGGTTAGATGGCTAGGGTACCGTTGGAATCTTTTAATGAGTCCGAGAACATAGGCTAGAATAATTTAAAAAACAACAAGGCGGCCGCTGGAGGCAATATAGGTCACATTCGATATAATTATTTTTTCTTCAGTAATTCTGGGTCAATATGGTATCAAACGAAAGGTCTCATTGAGGCGATTTCAAATATATATAACACTTAATAGGTATGTGTTAATTAAATGCGAATGTTATTCTTAAATTAAATTAAATTACTCGAAACATCATAAATTACATGAACATTTAATAGTTGAGCTTGCTGTTGAGCCGAAATGAAAATTCCCTATACAAAAGCAGTACTCAAAGGTGAAGTGAATAAATGTCAAATGTGATTTATGTAAATAAAAGTAAACTGAAAACAGAAAAAAAATACATAGTTTGAAAGGGAAGTATAAACAGTTTCTTAACGTAACTTCTAGATTTCATTCTCCATTTGTTTGTTTGTTTATTTCTGTGTTTCTTTACACGATTGGACTATATTGGGTCGTATGCAAAAAAAATGAGAAGTGAGTTCTATCTCATATTTCTGAAAATTAACTTCATTTTGTATGCAAAAAAAATCATTGGATTTGAGTTCTATCTCATACTAAGAGATCAATCTCATGTATTGAGAAATGTCTCATTCTGAAAGCTCTTTACGAGAAATTGCTTCAAATTGCATTTAAAAAAAGAGACTTAACTCAAATTTATACATGAACCTCTGAAAAATGCAACTGGAGATTTTTCAGCGGCATTCTCTTTATTTTGGAGTCACAAATAATTTCCCAAAAGTCCATAAAGCCAAATGACCGGCTACTTAAGTTATGGGCGGTAAAAGGTCGCGAAAATCCATTTTTCCGAAATATTCACAAAGATTTTCGTGACCTTTGACCCTCCATAACTTGAGTAGCCGGCTTTATGGACTTTTGGGAAATTATTTGTGAATGTTGCTGTTGCCTGGCCGATACGGCTGTGAACGTCGGCCGTCGATGCTACTTTCGTTTCCTCAACCAATGATCCCAAATATTTGAACCTTGGAACCTGTTCGATTTGGGTTCCATCGAGGTGAACACTGGCGCTTGATCCATCCGTTGTGAGCACTTTGGTCTTTTCCGCATTGATTTTTAACCCGTATGATTGGGCGATGCGGGAAATATCGTATAAGATGTCCGTTGCTTCGGCATCCGTGTCGGCGAAAACAGCGCTATCGTCGGCGAACATTAAGTCTGTTACGAAGTTGTTGTCGTCGTATTGAACTCCGAGTCGTCCATCGAATGCTTCACGCATAATCGCGTCGATCACAACGTTGAAAAGAAGTGGCGAAGCGACGTCTCCCTGTCGGAGACCCGTCTGAATCGGGAACTCCTCGGATAAGTCGTTTCGAATACGAACGCTGCCATCGTACGACGCTTGGAGAAGTTGGATGATTCTCAATGGCACGTGTTCGGTTACCAAGACTCTCCACAAGCTGTTCCAATCGATGCAATCGAAAGCGGATTTGAAATCGATGAAAACGACGACAATTCGTTTGCCGCAACGAATTCTTTCTTCCATTAACTGACGGAGGGCGAATATTTGATCAATGCATCCTCGATGTGGTCTAAATCCCGCTTGTTCCTCCCGGCTCGTTTGCTCTCGATGTTTCTGTAGCCTCGATTGTATTATTTTCGTAAATACTTTACCGACGATCGAAAGAAGGCTAATACCGCGATAATTCTTGCATTCCCGACTGTCGCCTTTCTTCAAAATTGGGACAACGATCGCTTTCTTCCATACCAAAGGGACACGATCCGAATGCCATATGTGTGTTATGAGGACATGAAGTCGTTGTGATAAGACATCACCTCCAGCTTTGATCATCTCGGCGGATACTTGGTCTATTCCCGGCGCTTTTCCATTTTTCAGCGATTTTATTGCTGTCTTCACCTCGAAAATTGTTGGTTCGGTATCGAGAAACTGATTCATCGGCTGTTCGATAATCGGTGGTTCGGGTGCTGGACCTTGCGGCGGATCGTGGTTATACAGCTGGTGGAAGAATGCTCTTCACCGCTCCAGGCGTTCATGGGCAGAAGTCACAAAAGTTCCATCCGATTTTTTGATGTTGTCGTTTGTTGATGTTGTTTTGCCGCCTAACCGGCGGATTGTCTGGTGCTTCACGTTAAATAATTACATAACGGTTTTTATTAACTTATTATAGGAGACTTCCTTTTTGAATAAGCTCCTAACTTATACTCTCACAAATATTCAAAATAATTTTTAATATCACAATATTTGTGTGGCTATGTTTTTAAAATTGATTCTGTGTACAGTGTATACATACGTGATATGACAATCCAAATTCCCCAAGTGTATTTCATAGTAGTAGTGAGAATCCAAATTGTGACGTAACCAAAAACACTGTAATTATTAGAACGAAACTGAATGGATACTTGAATAAAACTTATTACAACGAAAAACGTATATACAAGTAGCGACTGCTACAAAACTCCCCCTTCAGCGCGAGCGTCCATGAATGTACTATCATACTTTATTTTAATATTTAATTACTCAAATAAAACGAAAAAAATTTTTAATTTTATAATCGAAATGAAACTTTTTTCTTTGAACTTCTAGTTACTGGTTTTTCAGTGTCTTCCTTTTTTTCAATAAAGGCGGGTTTTAATCTATCAATTGATACTACCATTATTTTTCCGTTGACGTCAATCGTGAAAACTTTCTTATTTCTCTTAATAACTTTAAAAGGACCTTCATAAGGATCCTGCAAGGATCCCCTACCTCTATCTGTCCTCAAAAAAACGAATTCGCAATCTTCTAAGTCTTTTGGAACATAGAAATTTCTTCTTTGATCCCGAGAATCTGTTGGAACGATGTTCCTCATGTGATCTCGTAATTGTTCTACTAGGTATGTTGGATCTGATACTTGATGTGGGTCCCTCGCAAAGAATTCTCCCGGGATACGTAGTGTTTGACCATAAACTAATTCAGCCGGACTACAATTAAGATCCTCCTTAACCGTTGTTCTTAAACCTAGTAATATAGCTGGTATGTGCAACAACCAATTTGGATTAGACATCTTAGCTCTAAGAGATTCTTTTAACTGTTTGGGTAGCCTCTCCACCATTCCGTTTGATTGTGGGTGATACGCTGTTGTTCGAATCCTATGGGTTCCTAATAATTTTGAAAATTCCTCTAAAAGTTTTCCTTCAAATTGACCTCCTTGGTCCGTAGTAACTGTCAATGGAATCCCAAATCTCGGAAAATATTGCTCATACAATGTCTTGACTACTATGCTGGCTATAATACTCTTTAGTGGGTATACTTCCGGCCACCTGGTGAATCGATCCACTACGGTTAACAAGTATACGAATCCTTCCACCGGATGCAATGGGCCTACCAAATCTACATGGATGTGTTCAAACCTTCCCATAGGTATCTGGAATTTTTGTATCGGAGATTTTGTATGTCTGTGAATTTTCGCTTTTTGACACGTTATACATGACTTCGCTCATAAATTAATATCAGTATTCATCCTAGGCCAAAAATATCTTCTTGTAATTAATTTCCTTGTACCTCGTATTCCTGGATGTGATAAGTTATGGATTTTGTCAAATATGCTTCTTCGTAATATCTCTGGTACGAATGGAAGATCTCTACTAGTGGAACACTCTAACCAGATTTTACTTTCTAAGAAAGGTACATCTGTTTCCACTAAAATGAATTTCGAACTTTTATTTGGGTTTTCAATCAACTGTTTTAACTCTGAATCATCCTTTTGTGCTTCTGCGATAATGTTTAAATCTATTTGTTTTTCGCTAACCGCGTCACAATTGCTATTTTCTTCAGTTACCCGTGATAAAGTATCAGCTACTACATTTGATTCTCCCTTGATGTATCTTATATGGGAGGTGAATTGGGTAACATAGTCTAATTGTCTTGCTTGTCTTGGACTTCTCTCCGCTTTGGTCCAAATTGCGGATGTTAAAGGTTTGTGATCCGTGAATACTGTAATTTCACGACCTTCCAAAAAATGTCTAAAGTGTTTAATACTTGAGTACATTGCCAAAAGCTCTCTATCAAATGTAGAATACTTAATTTCTGCATTGTTTAATTTTCTGGAATAAAACGCTAAAGGTTCGCTTGCATTGTTGTTAATTTGTTCCAACATTGCTCCAATCGCAATGTTTGATGCATCAACCGTCAACTTCAAAGTAGGATTCTCCGCTGGATGCACTAATAACGTTGCCGAAATGAAAGCCTTCTTCACTTTGACGAACGCGTCTTCGCATTCTTCCGTCCAGTCAAAATTTTTTAAACTCTTAGGTTTTTTAAGCTCCCTAACTAAATGTAGGTATATGAATGGGGCTTAACAACTCTGCTAATCGTGGAATGAATCTGTGAAAGTAATTTACCATTCCTATGAATTGTTGAATCTGCTTGTAGGTGAAGGGAAATCCTGGATGAATTTAATTCTATTTTCAGAAGGAAGAATCCCGTCCTTCGTAATTTTGTGACTTAAAAATTCAATTTCATGTACACCAAAAAGACATTTCCCTAGGTTAATATTTATTCCGTATTCTTCTAAACGGCCGAACACCTGCTCTAAGTGTTTCTTGTGTTCCTCCTTATTTTTGCTTGCAACCAATATATCATCAATCTAGACAAAAACGAATTCCAAACCAGTTAAGACTCTATCCATAAATCGTTGGAAAGTTTGAGCAGCATTTCTAAGTCCAAAGGGCATTCGAGTAAATTCGAATAAACCGAAAGGTGTAGTTATCGCTGTCTTATAGATATCTTCCTCTGCCATAGGTATGTGATGATAAGCTCTCACTAAATCAATCTTCGAAAATATGGTACAACCATTCAAATTTAACGTAAAATTTTGAATGTGAGGAATCGGGTATCTGTCTGGAATTGTTATTGCGTTTAGTCTCCGGTAATCTCCGCATGGTCGCCAATCAGTGGAATCTTTCTTTCGAACCATGTGTAGTGCTGATGAGACTGATGACGAAGATGTTCTGCATAAGCCTAATTTTACCATGTGCTCGAATTCTAATTTAGCGATTTTAAATTTATTAGTGTCGAGTCTTCTAGGTCTTGAAAATGGTAATTGACCTTTAGTGGTAATAGTATGCATATATTATGTCGTACAGGTAAATCATAGCGTGGAGGTTGAGTTAGTGAGGGAAATCTAGATAAAACATTACCATATTCACTATCAAAGGTACAATGCCTGGGTGAAGGAGAATCTGTTTTAATCATGATTCCATTAACTGTTAACTCGGTGTTACCATCTATTATTCTCTTATTAAATTCTTTTATTTAACTTACACTGTGTGTCGTCAAATCTTGGAAGTTAAATTTGACCCACTTCCCGGTTTCGGATAGAGCTGAAATTTTGCATACACGTTTAGTTTGGATGACAATGCAATCTGGCCATTTTGTAAAAATATCAAGATGGCGGTTCCAAAATGGCGCCCGATTTTTGAAATTGTGCTCCGCGGCCCTCTGACATGGGTATCAAATGAAAGATATGACAGGTAGAACACAATAAGCTATGTGGCGTCATTCCAAATTCAAAATGGCGGCCAACACTTACACTGTTTGTCGTCAAATCTTGGAAGTTAAATTTGACCCACTTCCCGGTTTCGGATAGAGCTGAAATTTTGCATACACGTTTAGTTTGGATGACAATGCAATCTGGCCATTTTGTAAAAATATCAAGATGGCGGTTCCAAAATGGCGCCCGATTTTTGAAATTGTGCTCCGCGACCCTCTGACATGGGTATCAAATGAAAGGATATGACAGGTAGAACACAATAAGCTATGTGGCGTCATTCCAAATTCAAAATGGCGGCCAACACTAAATTGCGGAAAGCTTATAATAGACTAAAAAGTAGAAAATATAACCGATCAACTTTCAATTTTGCACACACTCGTAGTTCGGGTGGTTAATGTGTATGAATGATGAGATGAGTAGTTGAGTTAAGGATGAGTTGATAATTAAGAAGCAATACACGTTACAAAAAATCACAAACAAACACAGAGATGCTGCTGTTAACTAAATTCAACTACTCAAATACTGAACTCATGTCCGTATGCATAATTTCAACTAAACCCAGGTAGCAGAGCTGAGTCGAGTTCAGTCAACCTTAACCCAACTCGACTCCCGTTTACATGTTAGACTTGGGTTCAACTTGAGTTCAACTCATCATGTATAAGTACTAAATGCAATCTGACCTTTTTGTAAAAAAATCAAGAAGACGGTTCCGAGATGGCGGCCGTTTTTGCAATGTTCCACCGAGCCCATGACATGGGTATCAAATGAATACAGTAAACTGTGTGACGTAATTTTAAATCTAATAGAATTGCCATCATAAAATGGCGGAATACATATAATAAACTAAAAAGTAGAAAATAAAATAAATGGTTAAAAAAAATTCTTTTCATTAACTAAAAAATGTACTGAAAAGTAAAAAATAAAAAATATTTTAAAGAAAGCGTGAAATTTCAATTTTAATGAAAAAGTTAATTAAAAGAATGGCGCATTTTTCATCAAAAAATTTTGTTAGAATTTGAAATTAACAAAGCAAAAAATTGAGGGTTATTGTAAATCTCATGCGATTTACAGTTATATTTTCAATTTTTGATGAAAAATGCGCTATTCTTTTAATTAACTTTTTCATTAAAATTTAAATTTCACGCTTTCTTTAAAATATTTTTTATTTTTTACTTTTCAGTACATTTTTTAGTTAATGAAAAGAATTTTTTTTAAAAAATTTTTTTAACCATTTATTTTATTTTTAAGATCAACCAGCAAATTGAATCCAGAAAGAAAATCTGCGCCAATAATAGGTTTGTCGACGCTTGCTATAATGAACGGAAAAGTTAAATCTCGTCTTAATCCAAAGTCTATCTTAAGAAGTTTTGTTCCGTAAGTATGGATAATTGATCCGTTAGCAGCCGTAAGAATTAAATTTTGATTTCTCTTACATTTTCCACAATATGAATTCGGTATTACTGATAATTCAGCTCCTGTATCAATTAAAAATTTAAGTTTATTTTCTTTATCGTAAATAAAAAGTCTATTAGATTTTTTTGGAGTATTATTTTTAAAACACGCTGAAGGGATATTTAGTTTTTTTATTATTATAGTTGCAAGGTTTAATACATCTTTTAGCTTTGTCGCCGAATTTAAAATGAAACCAACAAAATGGTTTATTATTATTATTATTATTGTATTTAGATCTATCACGGGTTCTACTTCTAGACCTTGACCTATGATGAAACTCATTATTCCTATTAAATGTAAGTTTCTTAATTAAATCTGTTAAATTTTCGAATTTATTTTCTAAATCATTAACCTTCTTAGTATAATCAATGTTATTTATATTAATACATTTTTGGTTTACAAAAGGATTTGAAGAACAATCATTGATGGATGAAGTATACTGAAATCTGGAACATTCGAAAATTTTATCTGCTAACATTAGAATATCTTGAATGTTTTGTTTGCCAGAGGACATCAATGCGATGTTAATACTAGGCGGTAATTTTCGCATCCAAAGTTTTCTAATTAGGTCTTTTCCTAAATTCGAAGATGTTCCCGCAAGTATCTCCATTGATCTATAAAATTCCGATGGTTTTCGATCTCCCATCTCAGAATTGCATAATAATTGTTCCAACTTTTTCTCTTCAGACTCTGTAAATCTTTGAATTAATGTTGTTTTTAATGCTTGGTATTTGCTTTCCGATGGTGGGTTTTGAATGAAATCCAATATATTCATTATGATTTCTAAAGGAAGAGCTTGTATCACATGTTCAAATTTAGTCTCATCCAGTCTAATTCCTTTCGAGTTAAATTGGCTTTCTGTTAAAATAAACCATGCTTCTGGGCATGGAGACCAGAAAGTTGGTAGCTTAACAGCCGATGCACTGATATTCTCACTATCAACGTGCATTCTCTCACTATCACCACCTTGGACACTCATATTAATCACAATTTTTTTTTAAATAAAACTCACGTAAAAAGAAATTCAATAAAATTTCGGCTTTACTTAAAAACTTCGCGATACTTTAAAATAACAACCGTGGACGTTCGCGAAAAGAGTCGATTAACACTCAAACTTAAATAAATTCCCAAAAATTTTATTCAAGTTTTCACTTCCTGAAAAAAAAAAATATTTGCAAAAGGAAATAAATTGAATTGTCACCACTACTAAATTATGTAAGTGTAATGTTCTTTTCTTTTGTGTAAGAAATTCTGTACAATTTAAATTTTAAAATTAAAGAAAAATATTTAATTAAAATAAATACTTGATCTCCTCAATAAAAATGAACCTCTTCTTTAAATTTTTCATCAAATGGATTTCTTTCTTGATTTTTCTTCCTTTCTTCGTAAAATTTTTAAATTTTCTTCATAACTTCTTTCTTGATAAGATTTTCTTTCATAAAAATTTTTGATTCTTCTTTTTTATTTTTTGAAAAATTTCTTTGTTCTTCCAATGTCGGGGTCACCAATATAAAATGGGGTCGGACTAATTTTTGCCGTCTTCCCTCATTTCATAGCAATATATAAGGGATATACATATATATTGCCAATAAAAACTATTACTTCACATATTTTTATTTTAAGTTATTCTTTTATTTAATATAGGTATTTATTTAATATTTATTTATTATTATATTTAATAGTTTAAAATTTTTATATTTTTTATTATGTCACGTTAAATAATTACATAACGGTTTTTATTAACTTATTATAGGAGACTTCCTTTTTGAATAAGCTCCTAACTTATACTCTCACAAATATTCAAAATAATTTTTAATATAACAATATTTGTGTGGCTATGTTTTTAAAATTGATTCTATGTACAGTGTATACATACGTGATATGACAATCAAAATTCCCCAAGTGTATTTCAGAGTAGTAGTGAGAATCCAAATTGTGACGTAACCAAAAACACTGTACATAAAATTATTAGAACAGAAACTGAATGGATACTTGAATAAAACTTATTACAACGAAAAACGTATATACAAGTAGCGACTGCTACATCGAGTACTGCTGGCCGTATATCATGAATAACACGAAAAATGTTGGCTTACAGGGGGTCGATTGCTGCTAGTTTATTAACCTAAACTAAAGGCCCAATTATAATGAGCGGTTTTGAGCGCAGCAAAACGGATTGAACTGTCAAATTGGGTTTCCCAGCATACATTTTAGACCTGACCGATTATAATGAACGCATTCAAGCGGATTCGGTCGGATTTGAGCGCATTCGTTTTTAAAAGATTAGAAATTGCCGCAACTGTCAAAAGTTTGATAAACACAACGTTAAAAGTTGAAATGCAAAAATGTTAACCGGCGAACAACTTGTCAACAAGGTTAAAAATTATGAAATTATTTATAAAAATCGAAAAGTGGCAATAAAAACCACAAAATGAAAAAAAAAAAAAAAAATTTGCACTCTTGTTTACAATAGACTTTGACGTTTGAATTCGAGCAGATGCGTGATTATAACCAGTCAATTTCCCATGCAATCAAATGCGTTTTTTTGACATTTCAATCCGCTCAGATCCGTTCATTATAATTGGGCCTTAATGATTCACGTAATCGCACAAGAAATAATGGAGAGGTGTTATATCGCACCCTCCCAGGTAGTGCCTAATTGACGGGTATATTTCTCGAAATAACCTTATCGTCAAATTTTGATTTCAATAAGTGATTTTTTGTTCAATTCTTCTTTTGAGATATCGTTTTTAAATTTTTCGTTACAATAAATAATTCTTTGTTTTATTGTTTCCTTGTTTTGTGATTTTAGAATGGCAGTTGTGTTTTCTTCAACAATATTTGATATTTTTTAAATTGTTTACAAGTCTACAATTCTCATTTTTTCACTTTCTTTATGTGCCTCGACATGGGTAACTTTGTTAAGCTTTTGAAATGATCTCCCTTGAGAACATTCTCATGAGCAGATTCTCAACTTTTTGCATTCGAAAATGAGATCAACATCAGAGTTATTGCTGAATATCAGAAATGGAGCAAAAGGTCCACATCTTAGTCTCAGAGATCGATCTCATTTTTTTGCATACGACCCATTGTTTTCAGGGTTCTAGCAATTAGGTTTGTATGTTTCTTTGTTCCACCATACTTCTAAACGCCTGATTTGATTTGGGTTCAAAATGACGTGATTTTTATACTTCATCGATTTTTTACGTTTAACGGATTTTGTTGGTTCAAGTTTTATGATATTAGATTTTGACGATATTACTACAAATATTAACTTATTATTTTAAAGTTAAAAAAATTACATTTATTCTGAATTGTAGGTTTATGTGAGATAGTCTCTTTCAAAGAAAAATAAGAAAGGTCGACAACGGATAAACACTCGTATAAATGAGTCTCCGCGAGCCCGCGAAAAGCGACTGAAAAAGGTGAGAGAGCAAAGGGCACAACATTCCTCTCAACTTTCTACAGAGGAGAAACAAATGCTGTCTCAAAAATCTCTGCAGAATAGATATTCCGTAATTAGATGCACTCGTTTTACGATACTGCGTCAGGTACGGCAGCGAGCCTCTCAACGCCTTAGTAATGAATCAAAGGGCGCATCCAGCGCACTCAGCGGAGAAGCCGCTTAGATGAACAGCACAGCGTAAAAAGTAACTCAGCTTTATTTATTTATTATTATTTATTAAAATTCTTTGGTACATAAAGATAATTATAATCTTAACACGCTATAACACGTATGTACATCAAACAAAAAAATGGAGAAAAGTTTATATAAATCAATAAAACAAAATTAAACTAAAAATTGACTTAAAATTAAGTACGCTACCTAAGAGAAAGAGAGAGAGAAAAGAAAAAAGAAAAAGAAAGGAAGAAATATTAAAGAAAAAAAAAACTAATTTGATGGAAGATTATTGACTTGTAAGGTAAATAGATACAAGCTTCCTGAACACGTTCATAGACCTCGCGCTCTGAATGGCGTGTGGCAAATTGTTCCACATGCGAAGACAGTGAGCAAAAAAGGACATTTGCCCAACAAGGTGATGGACTCTAGGCGGGATAAAAAGTATTTTCCTTGTTGTACGACCACGATGAAGATAATCGAGGAGGTAGGACGGACGTTCATTGGACTGTAGTTTATAGATGAACAATACTGCCTTGAGGAAAAGGTATTGGTCAAGCGTGCAACCCAGGATAGAAGAGCGGTAAGGGCTTATATGGTCAATTCTGCGGAGGTTATATACAAACCTGGTACAATCATTAAAGGCAACGTTAAGTTTGTCCCGGCATGAGGCATCTGGGGACGGAAAGACTGAGCAAGCGTAAGTGAAGTGAGGTAGCACTAAGGATTTGATAAGCTTTGACCGAACACTTGTAGGCAGAATGGACGCGAACAGCCAGAGGCGGCGCAAATTACCGTATATTTTGGATAATGTATGATCAGTTTGATCACAGCAGGTTAGTTGTGTGTTCAGGTAAACACCTAGGTTCTTCACTCGTGGCTGGTAGGGTAAGGTTGTATGCATAAGAGTAATAGGCGGTAAATACGAGGTGTCTAACTCACTCCTGTACATTGCAATGCATGTAGACTTGGCGGCATTTAGATGTAACTGATTTGATAATGACCATTGATATACTCGCTCGAGGTCAGCATTGATGTTGAAGACACAGTTTTCCACTAACCCAAGAGGATTATTTGAATAAAGCTGAACATCATCCGCATACATGTGGAGTTTGCAATCCTTGACAGTATTACAGATATCATTAATGTAGATGCTGAAAAGTAATGGCCCTAGAATAGAGCCCTGCGGCACGCCATATGTAATTGGTGATGGATCAGAGATAGAATCTTGAAACCATACCATTTGGGAACGATTACTTAAGTAATTCCGAATTAAGGAGATCGCTGAGGGGGAGAAACCCATATAGTTTGATAATTTAGTTTCGAGAAGCTTATGATTGACACTATCAAATGCCTTGCTGAAGTCGAGAAGAACCAGAAATGCAATGTTATCACCATCAAGAGCCATTCGAAGGTCAGTAGTTACCTTTAGCAGCGCAGTTTCGCAGCTACTACTTTTCCGGAAGCCGGACTGTGTACTTGACAGCAAAGACCACATTTCACAGTGGGCTTGGATTTGCCATGACATTAATTTCTCAAGTACTTTGCCTAAGAAACATAGGGTACTGATGGGGCGATAATCAGAGGGGTTTTTCGGGGATTTGCATTTGGGTAAGGCAATTACTTTCGCTTTTTTCCATTGAAGTGGAAAATATGATTTCGTAATGTGTGTAAGATAGGGGAAGATTACAGGAAAAATGCACTTAAGGAAGGTTGGCGGAAGATCATCAAGTCCAACGGATGCTGACTTTATGGAGTAAAAAGCTTTGTGAACTTCAGAGTAATCCACATTGCGAAAACTGAAGTACCTAAGGTTGTCATCAATTAGTCTCGAGCAGGAATTGCCACTGGTATTGTTGACAATCGTGGTAAAATAGTTGTTTAGTTCGTTTGCAGTGAGGCTGCTCTGGACTGCACAGTCATCACCATGAATCCCAAGTTTTTTACGTTAGCCCAAAATTTCTTCGAGGGTAAGGATGGGCTGAGTTCGGCCGAAAAGAACTTCAGTTTTGCTTTGCGGATAGTCGAGGTGACTACATTCCTGACGGCTGTGTAAGCTCTACGGTTCACTTCAGTTTTATTTCTCTTATATCTTCTAAACAGGTATTCTCTCTCAGATATAAGACGTTTTATGTGAGGGGAGAGCCAAGGTGAGGTAGAGGGAAGTATGCGTTTAACTTTGATTGGGGCAAACGATTCGAGAAGGTGCTTGCACAGAAGGCTAAAGTGTGCTACTTGGTCGTCAATGTCATGAAACCAGAAAACATTGTCCCAAGAAAGTACGGAACATTCATGTAATAGATCAGGAGTGTTAATGGCCTTATAATCACGTCGTTATGTGCCGGCAGGATGGGACATCGGAGTTAAAATTTATTTTGACAGCTGCATTTTTTTTTCTATTTTAAATAACATCAATTCACTACCGCTGAGCTGCTTAGCAAAAAATTTTTACGCTGAGAAATTTGCCAGCCGCTGAGCTAAGCTCCTTAGCTCAGCTAGCCATCCAACGAGCTCAGCACTTAGCCGCTACTCAGCTGCTGAGTGCGCTGGATGCGCCCATTGACTTCATAAGATGCAAAATTAACTAAAATTCGGGAACACACTTCATTAATGCGTCAAGTCGAGTCTCCCACTTTACGTAGTACTATGTAGTTTAGGTTCCCCGGGGGGGCAAACGGCTAACAAAGACCTCGGAAAGTGGTGGTACCCGATTTGCCACCTCTGCCAAAACCCGAGAAAAGTCACTGCAGACAAACACCTAGCAGACCTGTTAGCAAGTCCTAATCCCACCTCCCCGCGGTGCCCCCTGGGGTACTTCTTCGGAAGGAGCTAACGGGAGACGGGCGAATGGCGAATTCTCTGCGCCACAAAACAGAGTTTTAAGTCGGTTTAAGTCGGTTGGGCTGAGGGTTAGCAACCCGCTCCCATAAAAAACACCATTGCTACGAATCGGCAAACAATGCCTCGGAACCGGAGGACAACACGACGACGACCTTTGCTTTTCGAACAAGGACACGAATCGGATCATGGAATGTGAGAACACTGCTGGCTGAGGGGCGGCTGGATGAAGTTCTCAAAGAGATGAATCGATATAAAATCAAGATCATGAAGCTTAGCGAGACCAGATGGCCCGATGCGGAAGAACATATCTGCCCAAATGGTGAGTCCTTTTTATATTCTGGGAGAAACTAAACTGAAACCCGTAGGAGTGGCGTTGGTGTAATACTCACCAAAGAAGCCAGGTCCAGGCTCATTAGCTGGTCACCAGTTTCTGAGAGGATTATTACCGTGCGCCTGCGTACCAGACTAAGAAGTACTACGGTAGTCCAATGCTATGCTCCAACTAGGGATGGCCGATTACATCGTGATTAATCGGACAATCGATTATTCGATTCGATTAATCGAAACAATCGCATCGTTTTCTTCCAATCCGATTACATCGAAAATCGATTATTTCATGCGATTATTGCATCCGATTATTGAAAAATAAGAAAATAATTATTGGATTGTTAAAAATTGTAAAACAACAGATAAAAGGATGGCAGAATTTGAACCTAGATAATTGTTATTAAGTTGGAAGTACAGCTGCTTCAACACACCACACGTCCCGATACCAAACGCAAGTATCAAAAAGATCTAGGTAACGTACACATCTTGTCTTGTCGGTTGGTATTCGCGTCTAAAATTCTTGTGCGTCGATCATCCGTTGAACAGAGAGATAGTAGTTTTTGCTCAGCAAAAGTGGCACCGGGTAGCGGAACTCTGTGGTCAAAATATAATCTTAAGTAACTTTCTTCTAGATTGATAAGTAATATACTCTGTTATCAAAAATAATTCTATGATCGTTTCAGAAGTATATTTACTTTTACATTTGACACTATTCTTTAATAAAAATCTTTATTCTAAAGAACTGTAAAATTTCTTATCACTACCTATAATTTAATTTTGATAATTTTATATTACTAGGTATATTACTTTGTACAACAATATAACAGTAGAAAAGTGTTTTTATCAATTTTTATTGAAAATGATTCTATTATTACATTAATCGATTATTTTCAAACGATTAATCGATTAGAGATAATCGAATGGTCCGATTAATCGTCATTCGATTAATCAACATTTTTTTAGTAATCGGCCATCCCTAGCTCCAACTGAGGACGCTGAAGATGACATCAAAGACGAGTTCTATTTGCGGCTGAATGAGGTTTTTCGCTCTATTACAAGGGACAGACATCATTGTATTAATGGGTAACTTAAACGCACAGATCGGCCGTGACAACACCGGCCTTGAACAAACAATTGGAAATCAAGGTCTAAGCCAAGTTACCAATAACAATGGTGAGCTTTTCGTTGACTTCTGTAGCTCCCACCAACTCATGGTAGGTGGAACTTACTTTTGTCACAAGAAGATACACAAAGAGACCTGGGTATCGCCCGATGGTAGGACGAGAAATCAGATAGATCATGTGGCCGTCAGCCGCAGATGGAGAACTATCCTTGAGGATGTCAGGAGTTTCAAGGGAGCAGACCCTGGAAGCGACCACCATTTGGTTGTAGCAACTATTCGCCTTAAAATCGCCGCAATCAGAAACGTACAACGCGATGCTATAAACCGTAGACGGTTCAACGTAGATCTTCTGCGGGAGAGCGTTAAAAAGCGGGAATTTGCTGGAAACCTACAAGAAATATTAAACCAGCACAACGTTTTGACAACACAAATATTGAAGAGCTGTGGAGTAGAACAAAGTGCGCAATATTGACGGCTGCGGAAACGAGCATCGGTTATGTCCAAAGAAACCAGCAACACTGGATCTCGGACACAACCTGGCAAAAAATAGAACGCAGGAGAGCCCTAAAAAATAAAGTAAACTCTACAAGCGACCCCGAAAGACGTTACCAACTGGAAAGGGAATACTCCCAATTACACCGGGAGGTAAAGACAAGGGTCCGTCATGATAAAAGGCAGCAGATAAATGAGCTCGCAGAAAAAGTGGAAAACGCGGCAAACACAGGCAACAGTAAGGTGCTGTACCAAATTACTAAACAGCACGGGAAATCACTCTACTAAAAAGCATGCCGTTAAGAGTGCGGATGGAAGGCTGCTGTGCAGCGACGAGGAGCAGCTCCAAAGATGGAGTGATTACTTCTTCGCCGCCCTGAATGGTTCATTTACACAGGAACCTCAGGAAACCAGCAACAATGCACAGCCAATTCGAATCACCACCCGGGCCCCATCCAAGACGGAAATAGTAACCGCAATTCATGGGATGGCCAATGGTAAAGCAGCTGGGAAAGATGGCATCCCGCCAGAATTGTTGAAAGCCGACTCAAGCCTCATAGCAGATGCGCTTCAGCCAGTCCTACAAATAGCATGGAACACCTGTACCTTTCCGGAGGATTGGACGGAAGGTATCATAGTCAAAATACCAAAAAAGGGGGACCTAACAATATGCGACAACTGGAGAGGCATCTGTTTACTATCTACTGTGGGCAAAATTTTGTCCCATATATTACTATCTAGGATAAGTGAGGCAGTAGACCGAACGCTTAGGAGGCAGCAGGCCGGATTCAGGAAGGGCCGCCCATGTATTGATCATATCAACACATTACGAATAATAGTGGAGCAGTCTACTGAATTCCGATCCCCCCTTTACCTGGCTTTCGTAGATTATGAGAAAGCGTTCGACTCGGTCAATAGGATATTTATATGACAGGCACTACGGCGACGTGGACTGCCTGATAAAATAATAGAATTGATAAAAGCCCTATATAACAATTCCAAATGCAGAATCCTCCATAATGGAAAATTATCCGACAGCTTTGAAATTAGCAGAGGCCGCAGCAACCAAGAGATCCTGGTCAGAGCTGAGAGCTGTCGAGTAAAACAGAGTCTGCTGGAGGACGACTGTTTCCGCCTTATGTCCAATGAGGGACACCGAAGCGAAGCTTAATTCGTTTAAGATGTTCTGTTACTGTTACGCACACTTTGAGGCCGCCAGAGTACCTTTTTTCTTTAAAGCGGTACTACCTGTCGTGTCGTGCTGCTACCCTCCGAATAAGGTACAGAAGGGAAGCTGCGTTACACTTTTCAATTTAAATTGTTGATATTTTTAGTTTAATTTTAAATAATTTTGCCGGATACGTTTATACTGCATCCCCCATAAGAATTTAAATTGGATACTGCCCTCTACAATGCCTGTTTGACGATAAATTATGAGTTTCCTCCACTTCTTTCTTAGTTAAACAAAAATTACTCAATTTGAGTTAAGTTGACAATTTCTTGAATAATTTTCACCGGGAAATCCTGCTCTTGCCTAAGATCCTTGTAAGCAGCAGCATCGGTGACATTTAAGTTTGTTATTTAAGCCCAGCCTTTTTAATTAAAATTTTCTTCCCACGCAGGGTATAAGGGTGCCTATACTATATTCCCTATGACGCCATTAAAATGTCGTATTTATCGCACAATTTATATCTCTGTTTCGTTACATATGGATAAAAGTGTTCTGTGACAGATATCGTAAGAAAAGCCGGAATAGCATCCATTTGTAAATTTTAGGGCCTTTACCCGTACCCGGCTCCTCATAGACCAATGGAAATTTTACAATTGTTAGCGGCGCTAACGTTAATTACACGGAAAATTAAAACTGAGGTAGAATCCTTAATATATTCACCCTCCTGAATAAAGTTCAAAGAAAAGTGAGGGTTCTGCGTGTGGCATCTTACAAAACGACAGAACAAAACGTTTGATAAGGCTCTAGTTGTTGAGATGAGTGCAACTCAGATGAATTTTAGAAGCGATTTCCATTATTCTTTTTACTTTGCATCTGTGACACAACATTGTGGGCATATTATTGACGTGTAGAGTGACCTTAGAAGTTGCGAAATTGTACCTCGGGGTCCGGCAAATGACACACAAGCCATTAACAATCACCCCTAAAACAGATTCTATTCAGAGCTCTCCGGCAATTCGTCATCATTTTAATGCAAGCTAACAATAAAGCTGTATCATTTTCCCATTTTTATTATTGCTCATCTGCCTCTGTCAAAGCGTCTCTCTTTTCTCGTTCGATGGCGATTTTGTTGTTGAAATTTATATCCTAAAAAAAGACAAAGAAATCATATACCAAGAGCCTAAAAGCTTGTAGGTTGAATGTGTATTGTTGGACTTAATAGGGTTCATGTCGACAATGGTCACAATGTGCTTTTTAAAGGTTGTATGGCAGACAGGATAGAACGCTTTCGGCTTATTCAAGTTACAGCATTCTGTAAACTTACAAGTAGACGCGGTATAGACGTTTTCAAACCTCGTGACATCCCGCGCATCTTCCCCAGCTAAGCTCTTAAAAATGTTAAAAAGTTCAGACAAAAGCTTCACTTAACTCCTCCTATCAAATCACTTGCTGCCATGTAATCAGTCGCGACCTCTGAATAGAGAAGACGAGGAAGAGCAATTTATTAAGCACGGGGAAGCATTTTGGCAACACTAATAAATAGCATTCTTTACGTATTTGTGTCGATCCCGGTCAGTGGCTGTGTTATATTCATTCAAAAACCGGGAGGGATATCGTTTCTCAGCAACCATCTCGGTGAAAACGCTTCACTTGGCTAAATGTTTGAAGCAGACCCTTCGCAAAACCTGAACAAATTTCACTACGCCTATGTCCGGGATCGACAATGTATTTTGTTGTTGTGGGGTAAAGTGAATGTATTTTGTTGTTGTGGTTAAAGTGGAGGGAGAGAATTGGAGAGAAAATTTCTTGATCCCAAGTGCTTCCCTCAAATCCGTGTACATGTACGCTATTTTCGGTTCCTTATCTTCTCTCTATTCAAAGGTCGCGACTGCGTATTGCTAAAGGGAGGTGTATTTTTCTGGGACTTCGATGATTATTTAAAAAAATTACAAATTATGACTGAAAAACACCCGTTTTTATATATTTTTTTTATTTTAAGGTTTTTATATTTTACACAAATGCCACAGAAATAATTTGTAGTAATTTCTACTAAAAAATACGATATTTGTGTTTTTATCACTTTGATTACTAGATTTTTGACATTTTCCGCCAGTCGCAAGCGCGCTTCTGCCTGGGGAGGTTGTGTTGCTTGCGGCTGCGGAGAACTCTCAATTTATGAATGAAAATGCTCATATCTTTAAAAGAATTTTTTCCAGCAATTCTTTTAATTTATTTTAAATTTAGGGATGGGAAATATTTAGCATAATTATAGTAAAATTATGCTTATTACGATGGATAAACTGCCTTTGTTGAGCAGGAGTTTTACATGTATTTCAAAGCTCTGCTCAATATATATAAAGATTACTTAACTTTATTCATCCGGCATGCGCACATCCCTTCCCAAATTATTTTGTTGAGTTTTTTCTGCGTTTGTTGCCTTTTTAAGTTAAAAGAGGGGAAATGATAGAACAAATTTTATGAAATTGGGCAACAAGGTGCGCAGAACCCTTCAAATTATTTGTGTCATGGAGTTTGAAAACTTCTATACCTTAAAGAGATGTTCAATGGCCATATCCCCATGATGATTCGTTACCAGTGGTAAACCTGATTTTTTAGCAGAGAGGGGCAATACTACAACGGCAAGGGGAGATGTTGTAACTTTTTCAACAAAAATTTCCAGCGTGCCCATTTTATAAAATGGAATAAAAAGCATGACAAACACTTCCATATCTCTTTGTAGAAACAAGAAAGTAATGCATGGCCGTGTAGGCCGAGACAAGGGCACCGCCAGGGGGGCCGCTGCCCCCCCCCTAGAAATTGAAAAAATCTAGTCAAACGACATTAAAAAATGTGTGAAAACGTACGTGGCTCGTGTAAAAGCAGTCAAAGGGTCAAGCTTGCTACGTATAATAGATTGCTCATCTGAAATATTTACATAAAAAAATCTTGGACCCAAAAAGTATAGTCCTCTCGCTCATCCATAAGCTCCTTTTGTCGCCGAACTCAAATTTTGTTCAATTTCGTGTTATGATTTCAGTGCATTCACTGGCAGAAATAAAATCAGACAGTGCCAAAATTGAAAAATGCACACTTTTCTATTTTTCTTCTGCATAATACGACAACTTTTTAACTTTTAGACGCTTAAATAAAATCTCGGAATGATTTTCAGCGAAGTTTAAAATAAAAAACTTCCACAGCGGTTGTACAGTGTCAAAGTCGCCATACCTGCTTTAATTTTTTTCTTTGAAAAAATGTCTGCAGTTTTCTAAAAAAATAGATGGGTATAGTGATTTTTTATTTTTTTTTCTCTTGCCCCCATTTGCCCCGGAATGTGTGTAAACAGGGGTAAATAAAACCTTGCATTTTTTTACGTTTGATGAAAAAAAGCATTATTAAAGGGAAAAATCATCGAAATTTTCTTCTTTCTTTTTTAACTAAAATTTATTTAGTTTCAACCTACCAAATACGAATTTGAAAAATTTGTGTTACCAAAATTTTTCATCACCTATTGAATTAGCCCCATGAAATTCATTCCATTCTTACATGTCACGCCTAGCGAAAATTCGTTTCATTGCTGAGCTTTCTTATTCGGAGCGTGTGTAGCTCGTAATATAAAAGAAAAAAAAATTAGGCCATAGGTTTTCAAACTATAGACTTCAAATTTTGTTACATGTATACATAATATGGATATCAGAAAATTTTTGGGTGAGTTACTGCTTTAGTTTTCACACTTTTTGTGATAATTGTGTTCCTATATATGTACAATAAGGGTATTCATTTCACTTTTCAAATGTTTCTAGTTTTCTAGTTTCGTAGTTTTATAGTTCGATTGACATGAACGACTACATTGAATATTTTTCGCAGTTCATTTTTTCCATATTTCGAGCAAGTGTCATTTTTAAGTTGAGATGATTTGAAGTGGTTGTTTTTTGAGAAAATGCCCAGAAAAAGTGAAAAGCAAAAATTATTGGAAGCATTAATCGATAATGCTATTCTCAATGTTGTGGAATTGGAGGAGTCTGGTAGATTATAACTTATTTTTCTACTTTTCTTGTAAGATAGTTAAAATTCATTGCAGCTTGCAATAAGAAGGAGGATGAAGTATTGAACAATTTTTTATGGACTATTTGACCTGTTTATCTTTTCGGTATGGAGTTCCTTTTCAGTATGGATCTGTGGCAAAAAGTCGGAGTATTATTTGCGAAGTCTTACCAAATTTAGATGAAAACAGGATTCGTGAAATAGTGCGAATGATTTGGAATACCTTTGACATACTTGTAAATCTAATCAAAGAAAACGATGTATTTAACGGACCTAACTCATGGAAACAATTTCCCGTTGAAATTCAAACTGTAATTGTTTTATATCGCCTGGGATGTTATGGAGAAGGTTCATCTATTGGTAGAGTTGCAAAACTATTTGGCATTGGCATTGATAACTTAACAAAAAGAATATTTAAAGCCATTTGTGCTTTAAGTAAAAAATATTTATATTGGCAGACATGAACGAGCGTAAGAAAATCATAACAATGACATACGATGAACTTCCTCACTGTATTGGATATGTGGATGGCAGTGAAATCCGCCTTGCAGAAAAACGGACAATTGACCCTGAAGCTTACTTCTCAAGAAAACACCAATATTCTTTGAAAGTGCAGGCTGTTTGTGATCATAATAACTGTTATTAACATTATTAGACACGCAGTAATTGGTTATCCTGGAAGCGTTCACGATAACATAACTTTATGACTTTATAAGAACTGTGCTCTATATACAAATGCAACACAGTTCTTCTCTAGTAGTGAATGGATAGCAGATGACAAAGCATAATCTACGATTGTAGTAACAACATATCGTACGTCTTCCACTGAAGGAACTTCTGCTGAAAGGAAAAATTTTAATTACCATTTAACCAAGTATCGTGTGCGGATAGAGAATTGTGTTTGGGTCATTGAAAGAGAGATTTCCAAGTTTGAAGGAATTAAAAGTAAGAGTTGGGGACGATAAAAATAATAAATTTGCGTGCCAATGGATATTGGCTTGTTGCATTTGGCACAATTTCATAAAACTAGTTTGTTCAGACCAAGAGTTTAATGTTCCAGAATGTTTTGAAGGAAGTAATGCTGAAAATAATGATTGCGAAAATGACGACTTAATCGAAGAATTTGAAGTAAACCGAGAAGCTGAGAATAAAAGAAGAGCCATTTTGGAAATTGTAAAAGAGAGAAATTAATGCTTTTAATATATTTTTCTGTATAATAATAGAAAAATCTGACTTATAAAGTTATTCTAATATATTTTAATTATCATTACATTACATTAATTCATATTCCTTTTTCATTTCTAATTTTTTAAAATCATAATATGGCTTATGTTTTTCTCTATCAAGTTGTAATTTTTCCTTTTCCACCTCTATTTTATCACGCTCCAAATCTAATTCTACACGAAACCTTTTTTCCTCAAATTCATTTTGAAATTCCAGTCTTTGTTGTTCAATATTTGATCTTTCCTTTTCCACTATTAATTTTTCATCCTCAATTTTCATTTGATGTTCAAATTTAAGTTTTTCTAATTCGTTTCTTTTTTCTTGTATTATAGTTAGATACTGCAACGAAGAATTTGCAGGTCTTTTATATTTATTATTATCCATTCGCTTCATCCTATTTTTTATATTTGTCTACAGATTCTTTGCTTGGGATTTCTGTGTTGTCACTTGTTGCATTTGGAATGCTGTCTTCTGTAGCAGCCTCTCCAGCAGTATCCACGCTGCGACAGTCACCAATCGATGGTCCAAAACCGGCAGATGGATCATCAAATATGACTCTGTCCGTATCTGGATCGAATAAAGTTTCAATTGAGACTTCGTTTGTTGTCTCGACCACTACCAGCAAATTCACATATTTCCTTTTGCCAAAGATGCTTTCCAGCAGATTGTAATAAGGACATATTTTGTCAATATATTTTTTCACGTTATCTTCAAGCAATAATTACTTTCTTTTTTAATTTTTCAATTAACATTTTGGAGCAACATCCAAAGCTTACTACATGTTTTGTTTTGCGGTAAATTTGAAAAGAAAAAAACCTGAAGAAAGAAGTAGTGATAGCGATGAGCAGGATGAAAAAGTAGAAAAAGAGAAATTGGAGACAGTATCGTAGGCTTATCTCGAGGATTTATTTAAGCTTCGGATTGACGCAGGAGATGTGGCTTTGAGGGAACATTTAGAACATGGGAAGAAGAATGCAAGTTATCGATCAGTTGCTATCCAAAATGAGATTATCAACATTTGTGGTAACGTGCTTAAGGCGGATATTATTAAAAGAGTAAAAAAAGCAGAGGCCTATAGTATTTTAGCAGATGAGACAGCTGACATTTTTGGAACGGAACAATTGTCAATTGGTCTGCGATATTTCCATGAGGAAACCAGCGAAGTGCAGGAATTGTTCGTTGGATTTCTTGAGCTGAGAGCTCTGGATGCGAAATGTATTGCACAGACTATAGATGAGTTTCTGACAAAAGAAGATCTTAATCCAGAGAAGTGCGTTGGCTTGGGATTTAACGGCTGTTCGACCATGTCCGGAAAAGAGGGTGGTGTGCAAGCAATTTTGCGCAAAAAATACACCAAAGCTTTGTTCTTTCATTGCTCTTCGCACAAACTGATTCTTGTAATTAATGATCTCAATTCTCTACCTGAAATTCGGAACACCGTGGGAACCACCAAAGATATTATTAAATTTTTTCGTGAATCAGTTTTGAGAAGAAGGTTAATACCTAATATTTCCAAACTCTGTGAAACAAGGTGGAGCGAAAAACACAAAACTATAAGTTTTTAAAGAAAATTTTCCTGTTATGTATAATGGAAGCCTTAGAAACCTTATCGCGTGAAGGAAATAGTGCGACTCAAAAAAATGCCTTTCAGCTCCATGCGGCTGCCTCCAGAATTTCATATATTCTTAGCCTTACTTTGATAGCCAAATACTCGGCTTTGATGGAGCCCGTTGTAAACATGCTGCAGTCCATAGCTTTGGATGCGGTCAAGGCTTCGCAGCACATAAAAAACATTTTGCAACTGCTTAAAAGCCACCGTGGCGATCCCGAAAAAGTCACAAAGGAAATTATAAGAGATGCTACTGTCATTGCGGAGAAAGTCGGACTGGGCGAGGACATGACATCAGTGCCACGTATCGTTCGGAAACAACGTTATCGAAGCAACCACCCAGCAGAAAGCCCTTCAGAATTCTGGAAGAGGTCTTTAATAATACCGTACTTGGACTCTATTATTGCCTCTCTTGAGATACGCTTTGCTGAAGAAAACACACCGTCATTTGCATTATCTAAATTACACCCGGCGCAAATGCAAACGATGTCAGTGGATAATCTTACGATCTGCGAAATATTAAAAATGAAATCGAACTTTGGCAACAATTGTGGCAGGACAAGGATAACCACAAGGCTAGTTCTGAACTAAACTTAGTAGATGTCCCTAAAGAGACGAACCCCTTCTTCCAGAAACGGGAATAGCTTTAAAAATTTTGATTGCTCTACCGTGCACAACGTGAACTGTGGAGCGATCCTTTAGTAGCATAAGAAGGATAAAAACCTGGCTAAGAAGCACTATGGCAGAAAGTCGCCTCAATGGTCTAGCAATGATGAGTGTTCATAGGAAACACATCTTCGACAACCTAGACCATTTTAATAATGAAGTGGTCGAGAACTTCGCAAAAAGCCCGCGAAGGTTATGTTTTAATTAAGTTTTTTTTATTTAATTTATTTTTTTAGTAATAAAAATACTTCATCACAAATTTTATTTATTTTTCGGTAGCGCACACGTTAATTCGAAACTTCGTGCGCTTGTCGACTAAATGCCGATATTCAAAATCGACGGACAATTTGAACTCCGTTAAGAATATGGCTTTAGTGGTGTCGGCTATAATAAAGTTGTAAACATATCGTCGGCGTAAGCCGAGTTCTAGTTCAAGCAACTTTGTGCCGAAAGTTCGGATCAGTGATCCGTTGGCCGCGTACAGAAGGACGTTCGGGCTACCGTTATAGGCCGGGAACGCCTTGGCGGAAACAATTGAAACGTCCGAGCCCGAATCAATCAGAAAATCCATCCGATTGTTGGTGTCACGGACGAATAAACGATATGAGGGGCCGGTTATATGCTCGCTCATATCGACCCCCTGACTTTCTAGTTTTTGAAGTAAAACTTCTTTAGGGACGTTTGCTTAAAAAAATTTACATGAGAGTGAATCAATTTCATTCATGTAACGCTCTCACACATGAAAAATCGTCAGAACTTTCGTATAACGATGGGAAAAGGGGCGGACGGGGTACATGAGACGATTACACTTGGGGCTGTGCGTGCAACAGTTAAAATACACTCTGCCTTACTGCATAGATTTTCTGGCATGTTAGCTACGTTGTCGCCCGGACTTTGCTTTATCTCATTATAGGAATACAAATTCACCATTCTGTAGAGCTGAATTATTTCAGATTTTTCTTTGGTCACTGCCCGGGCTTATGCCGCGGACACTTTGGAGTTGACTGACATGTTGGAAGCGGCATATACGAGAAGAATTTTCGGGGGTGGTTTGGGTGCTTAGAATACCAAAAGGGAGTGGTGAATTAAATGTGTGAGATGCTGTTGTTTAAAATTGGCACCCACTTCCCCTTTGGTGAGATGTGCTGGACCTTCCCCTTTTTAAATTACAATTTTTTTAACTTGCACAAATCGACGAATCGTTTATGTCAAAACATTACACTGTTGTGAAAACCGTTCCTGATATGTTTTTGGGTCGCTGATTACGAAAATCAGAGTCCCACAGTCTCAAAATATGGATGTCACCTTTAAACATGCTTAAAAATTCCGCCTTTTCAGTGTTTTCGCGATGTTTAAAATTGGCACCCACTTCCCCTTTGGTGAGATGTGCTGGACCTTTCCCCTTTTTAAATTACAATTTTTTTAACTTGCACAAATCGACGAATCGTTTATGTCAAAACATTACACTGTTGTGAAAACCGTTCCTGATATGTTTTTGGGTCGCTGATTACGAAAATCAGGGTCCCACAGTCTCAAAATATGGATGTCACCTTTAAATATGCTTAAAAATTCCCCCTTTTCAGTGTTTTCGCGATAATTTTAATTATAATCAAAAACAATCTAATAAAATACATTTTTTGCAACATTTATATTCAAAAGTGGTTGATTTATAACAAAGCAAATTTTATGATAAGGGATAATAGTAAAGGGCTGAAACTATCCCTACATCGACTGAAAATATAAAGGTTTGTAAAAAATGTTTTTTAAACTTTATGCTTCGAATTCGGTTTAATCAGCCAAAATAAATGATTTTCAACTACGCATAGAAAGAAGAATTTGAAAAAAGGTTGATTGCATATCTTTTTGCTCCCTTTAAAAATAATTGGCTCCCTAAAAGATTGTATGGGACGAAGTAATCAGGTAATTGGCTAGGTGGCTATAAAGGGTGCCAATACCATACTCAAGTAGACTGGCTCTCGTTCGCGTAGGTAAAGCTTCATTGTATGTGGTTGGCGAATTGCTTGGTAAAACAATACCTGGGTTTGGAATAGTCTATGCTGATGCGGATGCAATTATTAATGATCATGAATGTAGCGGGAGCGGAGCATGCATACAGCTGGTGACATATCCAAGCGTACATGCGTTCAATTCGTTGATAAATAATATAGAAGTGTGTGTATTCAAATGCGGCCTGACGGAATGTTCCATGAATGGAATGCATGCCACGCAAAGGTCGGACTACTTTTAACTTTTTATGTAATGCCGCATTCGAAATAGCACACACAAGTATGCACAACAAACACATGCACCTTGCATGCACTCGTTACTTAGATTTTCGGGCTATGTGCGAAAGCCGGGACGGAAAAAAGCATGAAATTTTATGAACCTCTGAATGCAATGCATGTACGCTTTCATATGTCACCAGCTTACTTCTATGAGGCGAATGTTGTAGTATCCATGCGGTAGTATCCATGCCTGTGGCGGAAGCGTGCATACCTGTGTAGGATGCGCACTTATATGCTATACGTACTAGGTGCACCGCGTGTATGCTTTTAAGAAAATTAGCCAATAAAAATTATTTTTACTCGGTTACTTTTAGGTTTTAATGTAAATAGGAATTCATAAATATTGATATTTTCAAATAGACTTTGTATCAAGTCCGTCAGTAGATTCGTCACTATTCTTCCTGAATCTGTCGTTGGCCTGAATTTTCTCAAGCGTACTATAGATCCTACAGACTTTCCACTATATCTATTGCATATTACTAGCCGTTGGGCACAAAAGTTTTACTTCTAAAGTGTGGTCTTAAGCACACTTATATTGGTATGTGGTTTCTTCGCCGACTTGACGCCACCACCACTGAAACTGCAGGGAGGCTTGCATGTGCGTGCTTCACTACCGTAACGGTAGTGGAAGTAGCATAACCTCCCCCGCAGTTTGTTGGCCCCTTGTGGCCGAGTGGCCGAGGGCTGTCGAGGGCCACCCTGCCGATTGGCAGGTGTTCGGCTTCTCGGACTTCGCGGACTTCTGTTAAGGCTGTCTAGCCGGGCCGTCAATTTATTTATGGCGCTTTGCAGCGACATCAATGTTGGCTCAGTGTTGGCCGGAGTCGCACGGACGGCGGAAGAGTGTGAGGTGCCCGAGTGTGGTAGCACTTCCCATACTTGGTCTGCTAGCTCCGATAGTTTGGCCAACGATTGATCAGCGGCGGTGGCCAATGTAGTCTGGATGGCCTGTGGGAGTCTCCTCTCCCACAGGGTCCGGATCAGATCATCGTTGACTGCCGTTGATCCGCCCTCAAGTGCTTTGAGAGCCTGAAGGAACTCCGAAGGTTTTCGGTCTCCAGGCTCTTGCACTGATAACAGCTGCTTGAGACGGCGCTTATCGGAAGTGCCGTATTTGTCGAGCAGATGCCGCTTAACTTCCTCGTATGAAGATTCTGAATAGTCTACGGCGCTAAGCCGCATTGCCGTTACCGCCTCTTCCGGCAATGCGGCCATAACATTGTAGACCTTCGTACTATCGGCTCTACAGCCCGCCATTTTGAACATTGTTACATACAGAATTTCTAAGGGTCTCGGTGAGAAACGAGATCCTTAGACAAATTCTCTTAACCCTTCATACAGGGAGCGTTTACATCAAATTCTCAATGAATTTGATGCAATATGAGTTCCCTGTGAACAACAAATTCTAAACGGAAAATAATTATCTAATTTCCATTTTCAAATGTACAAAATTCCATAACGGACAAATCTTCAACGTTCAAAAATCCACTTCAACAAATCTAACATTCTCAGACGCAACCTGATCGCGTTTATTTTTCACAAGCTTTTCTGGCCATTAAAAAACAAAAAAGACATCCACGGAAGGAACGTAACCTGACCCACCCAAAGATAACCTAGCGCAACTTGCCGCGTGAGAATCGCGTGGTAAGCAAGTTGCGCAGGTGGCAAAAAGTTCAAGGGCGCGTTTCTCCCAGCCTGTGGTCAAATTTTCTTTGCCACCACCGGCGGGTGGCGATTTTAATTAATTGAGTTTGGTTTGAACTACGATCGGTGGCGGTTGATTTTTTAGCGTAAAAAGGAAAAAGAGTGTTGTTTTAACGGTCAAGCGCGGCGGGCGCGTCGCCACCCTTCGTAAAGAGTGTTGTCTAAACCCTTGACCGCGGCGGGCGCGCCTCGAATTTTTGTACTGCTTCAACTTTGATCCGTGGCGGGCGGACAAAAAGAGTCTTGATTTTAATTTCGATCTCGGCGCATCATAATTAATAAAAATAATTTAAAAAACGCAGTCGGTGGTGGACACGCTGGCACCGTGGCGGTTGCTTTGGCACCGTGGCGGCTGCCAGTACAAAACTCATTAAGTTAAAAAACAGATAATAAAAATTTAAAATTAATAAATAAAAGTAAAAAACAATTTTTTTGCTGTGACTACATAGTAAATATAAATAACATTGTGACTAGTAAATATAAAAAACAAAAAAAAAATTAAATAATGATAAATTGAAATATCTATTTTGTTGTTTGTTAAAGCTAAGAGAAAATAAAATAAAATTGTGCTCAAAAATAATTATTGTGAGTGATGTTTTTTTATAACAATTTATTGTGAAATCATTCAGTAAATAAAGAAAAGAAACCCCCCAGTGATACATGAAAGTTTAAACAACAAAAAATAAGAACTAGTTGGGATGTGGGTTCGACCCTTTTGGTCCACACGATCAACTTCCCAGTATGATGGATGTTGAATATATGATTGGATATTTTAATAATAAATTAACAATAGGCAATATAGAATATATCTATAATACCGAGAATTTGTCACAATTGTTTATCAATATTTTCGCTAAAATGTCAAACTAAATGTGCGCACTTAAAAGATTAGGACGACGAAAATGTATATAAAATTGATGTATTAATGTTTTTCGGCACCTCAATGAAGTCGATATAGTTTTTAGTTCGCGCGGTATTGTGCAGGTACAAAAATCACTTAAGTCATTTAAACCAAAAACCGCTGGACCGAATATTATAAAAATCTTTTCAGATTATATTGTCGCTAATACGCTTCGAACGGCACCTCAAGTAAGTCAATATCTTTCGTGGTTCGGGCGATATCGTGCAGGTACAAAAATCACTTACGCCGCTTAAACAAAAAAACGGCTGGGCCGAATTTTATGAAAATCTTTTCAGATCATATTTTGGTTAATACTCTTCGAACGGCACGTCAACTAAGTCGATATCTTTTATAGTTCGCGCGATATCGTGCAGGTACAAAAATCACTTAAGTCATTTAAACCAAAAATCCGCTGGACCGAATATTATAAAAATATTTTCAGATTATATTGTCGCTAATACGCTTCGAACGGCACCTCAAGTAAGTCAATATCTTTTGCGGTTCGGGCGATATCATGCAGGTACAAAAATCACTTACGTCGCTTAAACAAAAAAAAAAATATGAGTGTGCTTAAGACCACACTTTAGAAGTAAAACTTTTGTGCCCAACGGCTAGTAATATGCAATAGATATAGTGGAAAGTCTGTCGGATCTATAGTACGCTTGAGAAAATTCAGGCCAACGACAGATGCAGGAAGAATAGTGACGAATCTACTGACGGACTTGATACAAATTCTATTTGAAAATATCAATATTTATGAATTCCTATTTACATTAAAACATAAAAGTAACCGCGTAAAAATAATTTTTATTGGCTAATTTTCTTAAAAGCATACACGCGGTGCACCTTGTACGTATAGCATATAAGTGCGCAGCCCACACGGGTATGCACGCTTTTTTTTTTCCGTCCCGGCTTTCACACATAGCCCGAAAACCTAAGTAACGAGTGCATGCAAGGTGCATGTGTTTGTTGTGCTCCCGCTCCCGCTACATTCATGATTATTTATAATTGCATCCGCATCGGCATAGACTATTCCAAATCCAAGTATTGTTTTACCAAGCAGTCCGCCAACCACATACAATGAAGCTTTACCTACGCGAGCCGCTTTACTTTCACGAACGGGAGCCAGTCTACTTGAGTATGGTATTGGCACCCTTTATGGCCACCTAGCCAATTACCTGATTACTTCGTCCCATACAATCTTTTAGGGAGCCAATTATTTTTAAAGGGAGCAAAAAGATATGCAATCAACCTTTTTTCAAATTCTTCTTTCTATGCGTAGTTGAAAATAATTTATTTTGGCTGATTAAACCTAATTCGAAGCATAAAGTTGAAAAAACATTTTTTACAAAACTTTATATTTTCAGTCGATGTAGGGATAGTTTCAGCCCTTTACTATTATCCCTTATCATTACATTTGCTTTGTTATAAATCAACCACTTTTGAATATAAATGTTGCAAAAAATGTATTTTATTAGATTGTTTTTGATTATAATTAAAATTATCGCGAAAACACTTAAAAAGGGGAATTTTTAAGCATATTTAAAGGTGACATGCAAATTTTAAGACTGTGGGACCCTGATTTTCGTAATCAGCGACCCAAAAAACATATCAGGGACGGTTTTCACAACAGTGTAATGTTTTGACATAAACGATTCGTCGATTTTTGCAAGTTAAAAAAATTGTAATTTAAAAAGGGGAAAGCTGCAGCACATCTCACCAAAGGGGAAGTGGGTGCCAATTTTAAACAACAGCACCTCACACATTTAATTCACCACTCCCTTTTGGTATTCTAAGCACCCAAACCACCGCCGAAAATTCTTCTCGTATATGCCGCTTCCAACATGTCAGCCCGGCCAGTGACCAAACCACAAGAAAAATCTGAAATAATTCACCTCTACAGAATGGTGAATTTGTATTCCTATAATGAGATAAAGCAAAGTCCGGGCGACAACGTAGCTATGCCAGAAAATCTATGCAGTAAGGCAGAGTGTATTTTAGCTGTTGCATACACAGCCCCGAGTTTCTTCGTCTCTTGCACCCTTTCCCATCGTTATACGAAAGTTCTGACGATTTTTCATGTGTGAGAGCGTTACATGAATGAAATTGATTCACTCTCATGTAAATTTTTTTAAGCAAACGTCCCTAAAGAAGTTTTACTTCAAAAATATCAGTAACTTTATAGATGTTTTAACTCCCAAAGATATTGAAGAGATTGAACTTCATATTTGGATGTAATTTGCCACTTCGCGTTGTAGAATCGAAACATTTAAAAAAAATTATATCTAAATTACGTCCAGCCTATGCTAAAAAAGTACCTGATCGGAGGGAGCTTCAACCACATTACTAGATAAATCCTTTGAAAGTTGCCTTTCTAATGCCAGAAGGAGCTTGGAACCAGAATCGGTGTTATTAATCTTCGATTAACGGAAGATGACTCTGAAGAAGAATAGCAGTTTTTAACAAATTTTGCATAAAGAAGAATAACAGTTAAAAACAATAAAAACAAATTATTTTCAAATATTTTGTTTTTTATTTATTTGGGAATTTGAATGATTGTATATTATTTGTATTGTTTATTATGTCGACATTGTCGACACTCTCTACATTGTCTACTCTCAACTTTGTAATGAAATCTACATCCAATGTCTACGTGTAGACAAATACGTAGACTACGCTAGGTAGTCTACTTGAACAACGCTGGTCTCGCGGTCCTCGGGCTCCACGACTGAGGAGCAAAGGTTAGCGTCCACTCGATCAGGCGGGAGCACTAAAGCCGAAGGAACCATGCCTCGGTAGGAAACTGGTCTGGCAGCCCCTGCTGGTCCACAACATTAACACTTGGCTTAAGAAAACAAGGAGGTGTGCCATCCGCTAGGAAAGCTATCTAAGCGGACCATCGGCACCCCATTGTTAACCGGTGAAGCCGGCGAGATGCCTTCTTAGGGCTACTCAGGGACGACTTACTTCGATGTAAGGCTAAGGCCGCAGGTCTTTGGCATGATACGTGCCAAGAAGCTTACCACGCAAATTCTCCAATTCGTATAGACTATTACCAATTCGCTTCTAAATTTATCCGCCAATTTAGCATTTAAATGCTCTGCCCCTTTGCTGACCAGAAAATTTCTCCTAAACATGTCTTGCTCCGGGCGATATTCCACGTCTCGACAACGAAAGTTGTATTGTTTTTCGTGTCTTACATGCGCTGCAGCGAGGCTAAGTTCGATTCGCTCTCGAAGCAATTGTAGGCGATCCGATACTGGCAAATGCGTTATATCCCCGTCTTGAAAGACGTATAACTTCTTCAGAACCGGATAAGCCGATCCATGAAGAATCATGTGCCGCCCAAACAGGGCCTGATAATGGGACATACCAATTGCCTCATGACGAGCACCTCGGAGAGCGCACTCTATAGAGGAAAGATGTTTGTCCCACTCTCTTTGGTCCTCATTCAGATATGCCCTAATAGCGGCGAGAACGGATCTATTTACCCTCTCGGAGGCATTTGGATGCGGAGATTATATGCCTGTACGCACATGTTTCATGCTATAATCATCCAGCAATTTAGCGAACTCGCGGGAAGTGAGCTGCCGACCATTGTTCGAGAAAATAGTTTCCGGCACACCAAAAGTGTGAAACATAGTTTTCTCTAGAAAATGTACGGCAGCCGCCGAAGTTTCCGCCCTTACTGGATGAAGAAACACGTATTTACTGAATCCATCCAAGACAACGAAAACTGCGGTATGTCCTTTCTTGGTCCGGGGATATGGACCCAGGAAATCTACGTATAGGAATTGAAAAGGATTTGTAACCTCCATTGGCTTCCCCATTGGTGGTCGCAATATCGAATTGGGAGATTTGGTGGCTTTGCACGTGTCACATTGTGACACGAAGGTTCTCACCTGCCGAGCCATACTCGGTGCGGATTGATTAGGCGAGTGGGCCGATTCGAAATGAGGAAGCGTCAACTCCGCGGGAATCCACAGCTTCCACCGGGTCTCCCGTTCCCCTCCGAAACACGCAAGTCTGGAAGCTGTTTTGTAGTACTCAGGATTTGTTCAGCCAGGTTAGTGTATCCTAAAGGCCGAGGAATCCATGTCCACTTCGCGACAGAAAAATAGGTCGTCCACGCAGTCCTTACGCGACAAGGCATCAGGTACCACGTTTTGACTTCCCTTTCTGTGTTCGATCGTGAACACGAACACCTGGAGCTTTAGACTCCATCTAGCTAATCGACCGCTTAGGTCTTTCTGATCCATGAGCCACTTCAGACTAGCATGGTCAGTTATTACCGTGAATGCCTGTCCCTCCACATATGCTCTAAACTTCTTTACACTCAGTACCGCGGCGTAACATTCAAGTTCCGTTATGGTGTAGTTCTGTTGTGCTGCATTCAGTTTCTTGAACATATACGATATCGGATGTTCTCCTCCATCTATGTCTCGCTGAAACAGCATACTTCCCACACCACTTCGGCTAGCATCGCACTGAATATAAAAAGGCTTAGAAAAATCCGGAGTGACCAGCAACGGAGTCTCGGTCATAAGCTGTTTTAGTTTCTCAAACGATTATCCCGTCCATCTGAACGACTTGTTCTTTAAGCAATCCGTAACTGGAGAAGACACGCTTGCATAATTGTGGATGATCCTCTGATACCACCCCGTCATTCCCAAAAATCTCCGAATCTGCTTATGAGATATGGGAGTTGGAAATTCCGTGATGGCCGTCACCTTTGCAGGATCCGTTTTCAAAGTTCCATCCTCAATTATGAAGCCAAGATACTTAACTTCTGTTACGCAAAATTTGCATTTGCTTAAGTTGATGGTCAACTTAGCACGACGTAGGCAACCAGCAACCTCATCGAGAATGCGTACATGTTCGCCAAAGGTAGGTGAGACAATTAGCAGATCGTCCAAATAAACGAATACGTTTTTACGCAAGTGTCCAGGTATAGCCTTGTCCATTAAGCGGCACATTCGCTGGGGCGCATTGCACAGACCAAATGGCATCACTATAAATTGGTATATTGGACGGCCTGGGGCAGTGAAATCTACGACTTCTCTTCCAGAGGAATTTTCCAGAAGGCGTGTTTCAGGTCCAGACTGGTGATATACAATATGTGGAAGAGGGTAAGCATCCTTGACAGTGACGGAATTCACTTTACGCGAGTCAAGGCACAAGCGTACCTTCCCTGGTTTGCGCACCAGCACCACTGGAGAATTCGAGGGGCTATTGGAAGGCTCAATTACCCCAAGAGCCAACATCCGGTCTAATTCATCATACATTAGCTTCTGTATGGCAGGTGAGACCGGATAATGCTTCTGTTTAATGAGAACTGAGTCACCCGTATCGATGATGTGCTCTTCCAGGTTGGTTTTCCCCAGTCCTAAGACATAAAATGAGGGGAACCTAGCCTTTATTAACTCCAACTGTTGGCACTGCATTGGCGTTAAGTCGTGCATCTTGGAAGTTGCTGTTGGAGCTTTGACCTCACTTACTATTTGGGGAGCGATTTTGAACAATCTCCAGAAATCAACTCCGAGATAGGGCTTTTGGTTAAGATTGGGTACCACATATATGGTCATATCATGAGTCCGACCTCCAAAGGAGACCGGAAGCTTGACATAACCAATAACTCTTCGTGGGGCCCTTTCCGCCGTTTGCAAACAAGTTTGCAAAGAATAAAACTTAATTTCGGGATGATCCTTCGGAAAAAATTGGGCCTCCCTACCCAAACAGGTAATACTCGCACCACTCTCTAGTAAACCACTCACCTCTTCATTAGCTAAATAGACCTTAGCAAAGGGCCGATGATCGGACGAATCCGATATGATTTCAGAAATAACTTTCTGCGAATGACGTCGTTTCTCTCTCGCTGGCCTCTTAACATCCGGAATGGACGCGGTGCGGTTTCGAGTGGTCTGGTACCTCTGCCAACGCAACAGAAAAGACTGTTGAACCTCTGGTGAGGGGAAAGTTGGAAGAGGGTTTATGTCTGCCAAGTCCGTGGTGAGCGAGGATTGCTCGCTATAGTCCTTGTCAGGGCTAAAGGCGGGTAAGTTTAGGACCGGCGCGAGCTCCGCCGAGCCTGGCACCCTGTACCTTGTTTCCCGAACATACGGGACAACGGGTTGTTACGGTACCAGGCACCTATAACAAAATAAGCCTCGTGTTTCAGGCAATTCCAACAAGGGACAATCCGACGCCTGACTGGAGAATGTAGCCGTTTGACCTCATCCACCGCAGAGTCGAAATCGTCCCCTATTGGTTGCCTGTCAGGACTACGGCTGGCGGAGACAATCTCGTGGACCCTGGGGATCTGCCGCCGTTCTTGGCACTTCTGCTCCTGCCACCTCCCGCCCGCAAGCATACCTCTTGCAGTTGACGTAGTGTGGTAAATTGATGGCCAATGACCAGAGAGCTTAGGGACACATTAAGATTTTGTATGACGATGTCCACCAGTTCAACTTCTAGCATCGGACTTGCCATACGATTAAACAAGGACAACATCCTTGATACATATATATCGTATGGGTCTCTGTCCTGTTTTCACTCAAGCATTAGCTTGATGATTTGGAAATCAGTTTCCCGGTGCCTAAATTGCCTGGTCAAGTGGCCTCTCAAGCCGCTCCAATAGGGTCACGGACCTGACGACGAAATTGGGACCAGTACCAGTCCTCAGCTCCTCCCTACAACAAGGCAGAGAGGTTGCGACAGACCTCGGATTGGCTTACCCTTTCGTCTCGAGCCCTCGTTTCCACTCGGAACAAAAGCTCCTCCGCCGACAATTCATTATCGTCACCGGAGAACCGCATGTTCCATGTGGAAACTGGTGACCGTCTCTTGGTATCGAAATGAGACACCTCCCTCCTCATGACAGGTGGCGCCTGTTCCTCCGTAAAATCGTCCAGAATAGTTGGTCGTATGACAGGCTCAGTCGTAGGTCTGTGCTCAGACCGCAAATTTGTTAGCTTCTGCTGGAGTACCGCTAAATTTTCAGTCAATGTGCGTATCGCATTTCTTTGAGCCAAAGCTGAATCTGGGACCTCGGGTGCTTGATCTTCTCCTTCGTCGTCTGTTCTAGAATTATCCGGAGTGGTGTTTTTTCCACCCCGTAAGGTTGGCATATTAGTTGTCTTGAATTCGTTTCTTTAAATGATAAGCAATTGCCACAACAACCAATGATCTGAATCTAACTTCGATTCGTTCTACGATTTGAATAACTCTTTAGTCTCCTGTGGTCGATATAATTTAAAAAATTCTCCCAGGAAGCGCACAATAAATCTACGACTAAACGTAACCTTGAAATCTCTTTTTATGGCAAAAAGTTGCACCAACTCTGTATGCGTTCAACATATAAACTATACCTAAAACCCAAAATTATTAGGGGAATCACTGGATTATGTAATTGTTAAAATGACTGTTAAACTAAACTAAGCTAGGAAAAAAACTAATTTCAGGAAAGCATTCAAAAATATTCTCTACGCTATCTCAAAAATTAACTGCACAACTGGGATTGCAATGATTTCGCACTATTCACCCACTAAAATTATTTCTCTATCGAATTCACTAACAAAAGCAAGGATGGCAACAGCGGGACAAACTCTCCTCTCCCCGAAACCCCGGTGGCTGAAGTCATCGTTGGCAGTCGACGGTGGCTATATCTAATCTACATAACGAACTCAAACTACTTCCTGGACCACCATCTAGCACCACCGTCGAGTGTCGCTGACGACCCCGAAGGTACCTCCATATAATCTCGCTCAGTGATAGGGAAAGGTCCATCGAAGGGGAAACCCAAAAGAGCAACCTCCTTCTGTTAACAAAGACGCCGAGTTAAGTCTCAAGGTCTTTAGTCACCGCTGTCACTCCGTCCACGCATAGCCAAGCGGTATCACGCTTGTTAGAAAGACAAAGAGCCCGCGTTGGGCGCCATTTGCAATGAAAGCCTCGGTTGGGGGCCCAGAAGTGGCCAACTTCCGACTCTCACACAAAAACTATAAATTTCATCGGGGCGACAAAATAAACACCCACCGACAAAAACTTTAAAAAACTTATTCCGGACGCAGTGGCGTAGCGTGGGGGGTGCCGAGGGGGCCATTGCCCCGGGCGGCGTAGATGTTGGGGGCGGCGGCCAAACTGGATCGAGCTATAGATGCTGCTGGTAACATCAGACCCTAACCATTGCCACATCCAGCACGATGTCCTGGCTGATGGTGTCTATAGGCCAAACCTAAATGGGAAGGAAGTGAAGTGATGTGAAGTTAGGTACCATTCCATATAAATGTATGAGAGCAAGGACAGCGCTTTCATTAGTGAAAATGGTGCACTTGCACCGGGCGCAATTTCAGAAATTAAGATTTAAAAAAAAATTGAAAAAGTGATCCCATTGTCATATGTATATTCCACGAAATGAACCTTCTGCGCGTTTTACCATTGCCTTCTGTAAGGTGTGGCCAATGCAATTTCATTTAGTTCGCCTGATTTTGTCGTCTTTCCTTTCTTGGCTGGCACGGTGCCATAGGTCATGATTTGTTTGAATTACAAATTATTTGAATTATAAGTCGTACTATTACAGATCACTACTTCGGCGAGAAACACCTGGATCGCCTCTGTTCTTAAGTTTTTGAAAGCGGCTTCTATGTCCGTAAGGCTGTTAAGTAGGCTGCTTTGTTATGCAAGACTCTACCGTAGAAACCAATATATGAAGTGCAGTGACCACCTATTATCATTCGAAATATAAAGGATTGGAAAACGACTTCGTTATGGAGATTCCAGTTTGTAGCATTATTAGTGCTGGAAATAGTTAAGGAAGTGCAGCTTACAATGAAAATCATCGGAGAGCATTAATCAGCATTAGCGGGAGAGTTTTGTGAATTTAAAGCGTAAGTAAACTCAGCACAAAAGCAAGATCGCGAAGCAATTCCTGATTGGACAAAGGCAAGGGCGCGCTTTCATAGGTGCAACTGGTGTATTTGCACTGGGCGCAATTGGACAGGGCGCAATTTCAAAAAAGTGAAAAAATAATTCCGTGCCTTCATTTAAAATGAGTGTTTGTGTCTTCTTTCATTTTCCTTTACTGCCATCAAAAAATGAACAAAAATGAAGGGGGCGCAATATGTATATGCACCGGGCGCAAAAAATCCAAACGCCGGCTTATTATGAGAGTGACCAATATGGTAGTAAGTGGATGTTACATCTACTTCAGTGGAAGTTACGTCTACTTTACTTCTGCGTTACTTTTCATTTAGGTTTGGTCTTATTTCTGGACTATAAAGTTGATGCATCAAAATTATCCAACCAAACTCTCCTATTTGACGGATTATCAAAAAAGCGTACGCCTGTGATGGAAGACAACCCCTTTTCTATTAGTAAATTATTTGGCGTAATTCTTTAGATTATTTGCAGGGCATAATTTCATCTTATTAATTGGAAATACAGAATGCAGACAAACAAATCTATTGAAATTTGGACAGGACAATGACTGTCGAGTCAGCTAACTGAAAATATAAATGAGCATATTGTATGAGACTCTCAATGCCCATGGAAACAGCCATTTTAAGATTCCCTTCTTTTATGACGCGGGCTGTAAATGCTGAAGTTTGAGAAGGGCTCCAACAGCTGCCGCATTTGTCCTTAAAATCCCCTTTAATAGTATTGGGCTACGATGATGGGAAATAAAACCTCCAGATATTGGACAGAGAAGTGTTTAAGCTTAAGCTCGGGCGTCTACGAGGCTTTCTATCTAAAGACAGACTGAAATAAATTACAGAGAGAAATTACTGATTCAAGCTCTCTAGGTTTGTTAAAGTTTATAATTCAGCCCAATCTTGAAGCACGGATATAGCCTGCGCCAAAACAATTGGAAATCTCAAAATCGATTTTTTTATGCGCAGTGAAAGTCTCAAATCTTCACCACGAAAGAAGCTTCGAAAAGAAAAGTGCACCTCGTCATTCCGTTCGTTTAAAACCCCAAATCACCGGCTCATTTATATTTTCAATCAAAAATTAAATCCGTCTCACTACGACTCTTGTCCTGGTCAGATGCTATGGTGGAGTGTTGTTCCCGGTAAACGAGTTTCAAAAGGGAAATTAATATTCATATGCGCTTGAGTTTTATCCATACACGGAATGTTAATGTATGTGGGAGTTGTCATTTCCTCGCCTGCGCGTAAAATTCCCATTTATTTTGGCGCGCACTATAACGAACATTAGTTACATATGATTCATTGCGTTTACATGATGCCTTGAATTCTTGGATTGAAAATTACTTGAAATTCAAGTTGGGTTTTGATTCATCGATTAAAAGAATCAATTCGAAAGTAGGGGGCAGCAAATTTATGGTTCGCCGCGGGTGGTACAAATCCACGCTACGCCACTGTCCGGACGGATATATTACATTTAATAAAATTCAAAAAATTTCCGCCCGACGAACAAGAATTCAATTATTTTTTTTTCAAAATTTTTTTTTTATTTCTGCCTGCTTCACAGGCCTATTACTCCAAAACTAAACTGACTAGCAATAAAAAACGGCCTCCCCTTTTTCATTCCCCAATCGTTCCCTTTTTCATAGGCTTCCCTTTTTTTTTTAAATAAAACGCAGTACTTTTTAAATTTTACTATAAAAATTGCAATTAAGAAGTGCCTATCGAGTATCCGCCGTTACATTTGAAAGTAAGGAAAAAAACAAATTTTACATAAAACAGAGACAGCATTTATTTTTACAGTGATTTTACTCAGTTCAACTTGCTTAAAAACTACCAATCAATAATTTGTGCAACATAATTTAAAAACGTAATTAGGGCACTTTACGATCAATTAGAATACTTATACTCAATTACCTCGAGCAAATGTGATGAAACCATAAAAGCGCTTCAAAAATTGATTTATCGTGAAAAAATATTCAAAATTCACGCAAGGCACCTTTGCTCCGCTTCATCTCAAGGAATCATCCTCTTATACTTATTTCGCCTCAGGTTCAATTCATTCATAAAATTCTATCTAAAATCGATAGAAAAAGTGATGATTTCGTAAAAGTCACGTAAGTCCCAATGGCGTGGAAGTAGTTCAAAATCTCACGTGAATCTTTCCAGGAATTCTCGATTTTTCTCGGCTTTTCTCTCTAAGTTTAATTGAATTTTATACTACAGAATTTTACTGCCGATTTATTTTATAGAGATTTATACGAATTTTTATGATGTGAATTGTATATACGCCATTTTGTACGATTTAGCATACTTCAGTGCGCCCTTAAGTCAATGCCGATAAAAGTTCAGAAACGTTTACGCTCGGTTTACGTTGGGGTGGATTTGGTCCGATTCTTTTTATCAACATCTAATTTCCGTCATTCATCCCTAAAAGGTACATCATCGAGCCCACAGAGCAAAGGCAACATCTTGCGTAGACAGCATTAATTTGGAAATAATTGCAAGTGCCGTTAAGGGCCCAATCAAAAATGTCCTCTGAGTCATCCTGGGGTGTCTTCAAGGATAAAAATTCGTCGGAAGCTCACAGAAAAGAAATGGCAGCTGTTGCTGCTGATCCAGGCGTTCTGGGTATACGATTACCATTACTGCAGGGATAAAACTTTTATGAGCCCCACTAGCCCAATTCGGAAGGACGATGTGTTTGGGCGGCATCATATTAGGTAATAAAGATATAAAGTCCTGTGGTCTCGCCTCCTCCTGTAATTGACATTTTCGTTCCGTATCAATTTCGAAACTATTTTTCTGAGCGGGCCTTGGTTCAGGGGCCTAATTTCATTAACTCGGCATTTTTATTCAGGATTAGAAAAATTATCATATTTTTACGGAAATGTTGACTTATGAATATCTAAGTAAGTGGAACATCCTTTTAGTTTAAAGAACTGGTTTTATTATAGAGATAGAGATAGGCCAAATACTTGTACTTGATTTCACATTTTTCTGATGAGTTTACCAAATTGTTGCATTCATACGGGCACATATATGTATAAATAAATCTATTCATACCCGTGTGTATGTTAGTTGGAAAATGTTCTTATCATAATCCTGCCGTTTGCACACAAATCCGTTTTTGCTTATATAACTTGCAGAACTTTTGTGGTTAAATTTTGTTAAATTTAAATTTAGTCTTCCTCGTACACGTTTAGGAATTGATATTGCTAAAGCAGAACTTCATTCTTAAAATAGCATGCAGTTCTGCATTAAGTTGGTGAATAAATGGGGTCTTTAAAAGATGTGGACATGCTTGCCATGGTTACCAAAAACAAATTAAAAATTACTGTATATTCCCTTATGATCCCTTATTGAAGTTCACATTGAATGGAATCAATTATTTTAGAGCTAAAATGCGGGTTTTTCCATTGATATTAAAAGGTGAACTTATTTGCAGTCTTTGATTTCTTCGACTATGTCTTCTCTATAAAAAAAATATACGTTTTTATTTGGAAATAAACAAAAGAGTTGAAAATAATTTCAAATGTAAAGTTTTTATTGCTCCAGCCAGTATATGAAAACAACTTTTACCTATATTCTCATTTTTAAACACTGGAACTTTTCATTAGCGACCCACAAGTTATTATATTTCCAACGGTAGGCTGTTCCCATATACTGGCTGGAGCAATAAAAAGTTTACAATCAAAATTGTTTTTGCAAATAAAAGCCTGTTTTAATTTTTTAAAATATATATTATTTTCCACATTTTAGTCTTCCGCGATTTTGTGGCTACCGCCATATTAGATTTAAAATGACGGCGAACAGCTTTTTCATAATCGTCATACACTTTCATTTAATACCCATACCGAATGCGATATAAGGGAAAAGGTAATCCTGCAATTCTTAACGAAGTTCAAATTGTCCGTCGATTTTAAATATCGGCATTTAGTCGACAAGCGCACGAATTTTCGAATTAACGTGTGCGCTACAGTCGACTACAACCCTGAAACAATCCCATGCCGAATTACTGGCATATATAAAGAGCTATTAACGAAGTACGCTTCGTTAACAAAACCGCCCAGTTTTAACCTTCCAGTTAAACACAATGTTACGTTTTGTCACTGCTCGGCGACTCCATCCGGAGAAGCTGAAGGTGGCAAAGTTAGAGTTCGACCATATGGTCCAATTGGGGATTTGTCGACCTTCGTCGTCCCCCGCAGCATTACCGCTTTATCCGGTCCCTAAACGGGACTCACATGATTGGAGGCCATGCGTCGACTACCGTCGCCTTAATGCTGTCACTGTGCCGGATAGATATCCACAGAACTTCTCCGTGAATCTTCACGGTTGCACAATTTTTTCAAAGGTTGATTTGGTAGAAGACGTGCATAAGACTGCACTCATTACGCCATTCGGCCTATATGAGCTTACACGTATGCCATTCGGCTTACGAAATGCAGCACAAACCTTTCAAAGGTTCATAAATGAAGTTACGAGAGATCTCTACTTCGTTTATGTATACTTGGACGATATACTTATCGCCAGTAAAAGCGAGGATGAACATATCGTTCACCTCGAAGATATCTTTAAACGCCTCGATAGCTTCGGTTTAACCATTAAGCTAGAGAAATGCGTTTTTGGTGCCACAGAGATTAAGTTTCTAAGCCACCACATCACAAAGGATGGAATACTTCCATCCTCCGATCGGGTTCAGGCTATCGTTGATCTCGCACCTCCAACTTCTGTCAAATCGATCCAGAAGTTTTTGGGAATGGTGAATTTTTATCACCGATTTATTCCAAAATTGGCTGAACCGTTGGTGCCTATAAACGAGCATTTGAGAGACCTTCTCAACCGCTCACGTGCCAATAAAGTTTTTGACTGGCCAGCAAAATGTCAGACGGCATTTCTCAAGGTGACAACCGCGATGGCTGAAGCATCTCTGCTGAACCATCCAATCGAGGATGCAAAATACAGTCTAACGACTGACGCCTCTGATTATGCAATCGGAGGCGTATTGCAACAATTCAACGGTCATCGGTGGCAACCTCTAGCTTTTTATTCCAAAAAGCTGTCACCAACAGAACGGAAGTACTCTGCATTCGGTCGCGAACTTCTCGCAATCTATGCAGCGATCAAACACTTCCGCTACTTCGTTGAAGGACGCAATTTCGTGGTCTATACTGACCACAAACCACTGGTTCGCGCCCTTCACACAAAGACCGAACAATCCCCTCGACAGACCAGACATTTGAGTCTGATCTCTCAGTTTACCACAGACATCAGACATGTGTCAGGTAAACAAATCGTTGTCGCCGACTACTTGTCACACTCACTAGCAACCGACAACGTCGACTCGGTCACCTTCAACCTGACTACACTAGCTCAAGCTCAACAAGGTGACACAGAGCTGAAGTCTCTACAAGAGCACCCCAGCAACGGCTCACGGGTAAAACTAATTCTCACGCCAATACCAGAGATAACATAATACTCCGTATAAACATGCGACAGCTAGAACAAAAAACCCGAACGCTTTTCGCATCGGCAGACCTCTCAGATTGCCTCCACCTTAGCAACATGAAACATTTTAGAATTTCCAGCTACACAAGGAGGCGAACGTGGTCATGGTCCGCAGCACAAGACATGCGGTGAGTTTGTGGATAAGGTATAGGGAACCAGGTAGGCTATGACAGCAGCTACCTGGTATCCCATACATTAATTTAAAATAGTAGGAGATATTTTATCGTCTACTTTAAAGTAGGCGTTGGAATATCTCCAGCCTATAAAAGGCAAACATTTGTCAATTATGTTAGTTATAACTCTAAACTCGTCATGTATATAATAAAAATTTAAACAGTATTAAATATTCAATTTTTGGGCTAGTGGCCAACCAGGCCACTACATTGGTGACCCCGGACGTTGCAGCAAGGATTAAAATCTCTCAACCTCTTCTCCAAAACGTTTGGAAGCTCTTCAGCGGATCCACCACTACGTTGGTGACCCCGGACGTTGCAGCAAGGATTTTAATCTCTCAACTCCTCCATAAAATATTTGGAAGCTCTTCAGCGGATCCACCACTACATTAGTGACCCCGGACGTTGCAGCAAGGATTATAATCTCTCAACCTCTCCTCCAAAACGTTTGGAAGCTCTTCAGCGGATCCACCACTACATTGGTGACCCCGGACGTTGCAGTAAGGATTTATAATCTCTCAACTCCTCCATAAAAGTTTGGAAGCTCTTCAGCGGATCCATCACTACGTTGGTGACCCCGGACGTTGCAGCAAGGATTTTAATCTCTCAACTCCTCCATAAAATATTTGGAAGCTCTTCAGCGGATCCACCACAGATGGCTTCAAGTACGCGGCGAGTACTTCCAGTACCAGCCTGGAAAAATTGCGTCAGACAAGGCTCAGCAGCCGAACACAGCCTGGGCAAACTATGCAGCCGCAGTCGACTGGAACATCTCTAACAAATTATCCATCACAAATGCCTGGACATCAAGGGAAATCTTCACCGCAACCGGGATCTTTCCACCTTCAACCAGGAATGCCTACTCAGCGTGCAACATCAACGACACCCCAGCGGAATTAGGGACATCTCCCGCGCAGAATTCGCCAGGTGTTAAGCTTGATAGCAGCGCCACACCCCAGCTGGAAAGGGGGTATTTTTTTTTTTTTTATGTGGCAGTGCTAAGCTCAGGAGTCACCCTTTGTACTACTAGTCCGTCATTTGTCATTTGTCACGTCATGGTGCAATGTCTAGCAGTAAGCTTAGTACGGGGGAGGGATGAGGGGGGCATAGGTTAAGGATTAAAAGGTACGGGGGGGTATTGAAGAAGGTGGTGATGAACCCTGCGTTTGAACTCTTGGATGTTGTAGGAGTTCGGAAATACTGACTGCGAGAGGTTATTCCACAGCCGAGTTGTTCTATTAACAAACGAATTCATATCTTGTTGAGTGCGTGAAAAGGGTAGTTGCAGGTGAAGGGAATGAGACGAGTGGGCTAATCTGGTGTTGCGGGTATAAGATTGCCGTGGAGGCAGGAGAGCGTTTAACTCGGAGGAACAGTACAGTACAGTTGAGGGACCTGTACACCTCGCGAGTCCTGAAAAAAACCCTGTCCATTGAATGGGCGTTACGCTCGGAAACAGGGGGTAGCACATCAGTTTCGGGTAAAGAAGAATTCGAAGCGAACATAGATGCTAATAAATTGGCCTTGGATTTGCTGTCTGCTATTACCTTCTCATTGTGAATAAAGGAAGGGGTTGAAGTTGTAGTGAAATTCTTCTTGATGGAACTTACCAAGGACCAGAAGTTTTTGCTACCGGAGGTTGCATTTAGGAGTTTACTTCTCAATTTGTTGTCAAATAAGGTTTTGACTTTTTTTATGGCGGTTTTACAAGAATTTCTTTGTTGTATGTATTCTAAACGGAGCGATTCACTCGGGAAGCTCTTGTACGCTCGGAAGGCGGCTTCTTTAGTTTTGATTGCATTCATACACTCCCGATTAAACCATCTGTTGGGCCTAGACTTCACAGATTTGGTAGAATGGGTAATGAACAAATGCATTCCTGCCTGTATGATCCGGGTGATACGGATAGCGGCAGAGTTGGTGTTTCTATTCCGGAAACAGGTAAGCTATGACAGCAGCTACCTGGTATCCCATACATTAATTTAAAATAGCAGGCGGGAGATATTTTATCGTCTACTTTAAAGTAGGCGGTGGAATATCTCCAGCCTATAAAAGGCAAACATTTGTCAATTATGTTAGTTATAACTCTAAACTCGTCATGTATATAATAAAAATTTAAACAGTATTAAATATTCAATTTTTGGGCTAGTGGCCAACCAGGCCACTACAAACGCAATAGGGGCCTTAGTTGAGGTTTTGGTTACTTTTTTTATTTTCTGGTATTTCGGTATTGACTAACTCGATTGATTTTAGAAACGAATTTAGGTAATTATTTTTTGTTTTATTTTATCTGAATTTTCGCTATTGGCTTAAAATGTTGGGTTTTGGCTTTACGTAAGTCTTTTGTTGTAGGTGTATTGTGGGTGTAGATTTTTGGACACATTTTTTATAAAAAATGCTACAAAGTCGCACAACCTGGAGAGTTGTTTGCATCACCCAAAGTTGCAAAGCGCATAAACGTTTCACGGCATACGAAATCTCCATTTGAAGCTTTTAAGCTTCCAAATAACAGATTTGATCATATCCATATGGATATACTGGGACCCCTACCCCCATCTCGTGGATACTCTTATATCTTAACGATAGTCGATAGATTCACGCGATGGCCTGAAGCATACCCAATTCGGGATATTTCAGCTTCAACAGTGGCAAAGAGATTCGTCACTGAATTTGTCCCACGATTTGGCGTACCACTCGAGATCACAACCGATCAAGGTACGCAGTTCGAATCGAAACTGTTCAATGAAGTTGCCAAATTACTCGGCACTCAGATTTCGGCAAGGCCCTCTTCTGCCTATAAAGCGCTTTAAGGCTCCAATGAAGGCTTCGGTAGTTAAGTCGCTCACCACTTCTATATGAACAGCCTTAGTTGTGAAACAGCAAAACATTGCAATGTATGCCTTTTGTGGGCGTTTGCCTTTTATTTTATAGCGGATCCAGACTCCCGCGTTGCTGAAGGGTCTCGCTGGTTGAACTCTGGTAGCAGGCAGGTTCCCCATCATTTGGAAGAGTAATTTTGGCTTCGCCTTGGCGCAAAGTACACAGTGTTGAACAATTGATCTTGTCAAAGATTTGCCCTTCAGCGCCCAGAAACGTTGCCTTACATGGGCTAATGTCGTTTGCGGTCCACAATGTAGATACTCAATGTGCAGGGACATTATTATGACCTTGGTTAACGGATCTGCAGATGGAAGAAGCATTTGGTGCTTTGCGTCATATGTAAGATTTGATGCTTGAAGACGACCCCCAACTCGAATGATTGCCCTTTCATCTAGGAATGGGGAAAGATTGCTGATAGTGCTGCCCTTTTGAACCTCACCATGTTTTCTTAAGCGATCAATGTCGTGCTTGAAATCTGAGGCTTGCATTGTGCGGATAATGATGTACAAAGCTTTATTCAATTTCGTGAGCGTGACTATTAATTGCGATGGTCGAGGAATTTTTGGTGGTCTTGCGTGATTGATGAATCTTCTTACGTAAGCCAATGCGTAGAAGTCTCTTTAGGCTGTTTCAATGGTATATTTTATAAATAATGTCCTCTGGCTCCGCTGATGTAACTCCTGCGATTTGCAAAGCTGTCCTTGGGCTTTCTCTCGATTGTTCTTCAGGATTCGATTTTTTCGAATATGGTGCTGGCCATAGTGACTCTCTTCCATGAAGAAATAGGGGTCCATAAAACCACAGATTACAGTTAGAGAGTTTTTCCAGGGTCAATCCACGCGATAGTATGTCTGCTGGATTTTCCTTTGGGGCTACATGACGCCATTGCTGTGCCAATGTTAGTTCCTGAATTTTAGCCACCCTGTTGGCAACAAATGTTTGGAGTGAGGAAGACGTAGAGTTGATCCATGCCAACCCAATTTCTGAATCAGACCACAGAAATGTGAGTGAAATGCGAGTTCTTCAAATTTCAAATCTCTTTTTACTCTGGCGACTAATTCAGATGCTAGCACTGGCGCACAAAGTTCCAGGCGGGGTAGTGTTTGTCGTTGCAGCGGAGCCACTTTCGACTTAGCGCAAAGTAGTCGTACGCTAATTCTGCCGTCCTTGTTAGTGGAGCGTAGGTAGATGGCTACGCCGTATGCTTTTTCGGATGCATCTGCGAACGCATGAATCTGAATTGTTTTTGGGATTTCATGCACAAATATATGTCGTGGAAATTGTATATTACATATCAAGAGACCTTAGGCTGTTGCGAAACATGATCCCCCTAGTGTGTAATTCCATGGGAAGCGCCTCATCCCAATGTAACTTGAGCTGCCAGAGTTGTTGTGAGAAGATTTTAGCTGTGACAACTACTGGTGCCATGATTCCTAACGGATCGAAAGTTTGAGCTGACTATACGTTTGGTGACTCGCTGGTTGTCACTTACGTTTACCTTCACTCGAAATTGGTCTGTTTTGGGCAGCCATGTTAATCCCAACGTTTTAATTTTATCCTCAGTCTGTTTCTCAAAGTCGAGTTTTGTTTCCTGATCCTCTGGTGGAATGCCTTCTAACAACATTGGGTGGTTTGCACCCCATTTTCGTAGCTTAAAGCCAGCTCCTTGTACAATGATATTTATAGCTGTCGCTGCATTTCTTTAGTAGTGGCAAGACTATCAGACCCAGCCATTCCGTCATCTACGTAAAATTGATTTCGCAGTACTTGGGCTCCCAGCGGATATTTATTGCTATTTTCCTGTGCCACTTTGTAGCTAAATAAGGTGCCGACCTGGTAACATATGTAACTGTTGACAATTGGTAGCATTGAAGATGATCTTGGGGGCTGTCTCTCCACAGGATAAGTTGATAATTCTAATCGTCAGTCTGCATCATTATCTGTTTGTACATTTTCTCAATATCTGTGGTGAACACAAATCTAGGTAGACGAAAACGAAGCAAGATAGAAAATAATTCGCTCTGTATAGTAGGTCCAGCATGCAGTATATCATTAAGCGAATACCCAGTCGCAGTTTTGCTCGACGCATCGAAAACCACTCTCAATTTAGTGGTGCTGCTATCAGGTTTTAGAACGCAGTGGTGAAGTAGGAAATAGTGTTGTGATGGAATGGTTGTTAAATTTACTTCCTTCATGTGGCCAAGCTTCAAATATTCGTGCATAAAATCAGTGTACTGAATCCTCAAATTGGGGTCCCTTGAGAGTTTTCTCTCGATGGCAAAAAACCTGTTGATAGCTATCTGTTTTGAGTCGCCTCCATGCGGGATTTTCTGCAAATGGCAATGAGACTATAAATCGACCATTGTCATGTCATTGGACAGTTTCATTGAAAAGGGCCTCACATCGTTTTTCTGACACTGTGAGGTTTGGTTCCATGTTACCAATATCTTCCAACTTCCAAAATTTTTCTATCAGTCTACTTGTGGTTTCCTCATCTTCGGTATAAGCAATATTGCACGTGGCGGTTTCTAGTGCAGCCTCTCCATTCTTTCCTGTGACGATCCATCTGAAAACTGTGTTTAGTAATGTAGGTAGGTTGTCAGCTAAGCTTATTTGTCCAACTGCCATGAATTCAGTAAAATATTCGGCTCCTAATAATACATCAATTCTCCCTGGGTTATTGAAGTTAGGATCGGCCAGTGTAATATTTTTTGGTATTGACAGTTGTCAATATTAAAATGTTGGGCTGGTTGTGGAGAAACGATCTCGGGAAGAACGAACGCCTCTAGCCGTGTAGAATATCCATTTACCTTAGATAGTAATCTTACATTGATTCGTCGATTTAATTTTTGTTTCCCTTGATTAATGCCCCGAATGATCATTTTATCTGAGTTGGTTGCCGCCTTCAGCCGATTGATCATCCTCTCAGTGATTACATTCACCTGCGATCCATTGTCTAGGATTGCCCGGCACTCTACTTCGTTGCCTTCGTTCGTCACTATTTTCACCATAGCTGTGCTCAAAAATACGTATTTCCGAGCTTTATACTCGTGTAACTGGATTAGCATCAGCACTGGTGTTGCTACCTTCGTTCGTGATACCTCTTGAAGAGCCTGGATTTACTGCTACGTCAGTCTTGCGTCCTTCTGATTTTTCTCTTGAGCTTGATGTGAAGTGTAGCAATGTATAGTGTTTTTGATTACATTTAAAACAGGACCGGGATGAGCAATTAGATGCACTGTGTCCAGATTTGAGACAATTGATGCATAAACCATATTTTTTCACGAGATTCAGTCGTTCCTTGGAATCTAGGTTTCTGAGTACCTTGCAGAAGTACAGGGGATGCTTGTACTTGCATAAAGTACAGGTGGCTTGTTGCTCTGTTGAGAGAACCAAGGTCAATGACTTAGTTATGCCTGGCTTTTTTATAAGGTCACTCTTGAAGCCTAATGCTTCCAGCGATTAAAAGCGTGTTTCTAGAAAATCTAGTAATTGTTTGATAGATGGCACTTCCTTCAGATTCCTTAGAGATTGCTCAAACAGCATGTGTGATTCACGATCCATCTTCTTTATTAGTATGGGCAACAGTAACGGGTTCCAGCCTTCTACTTTTATTTTCAGGTTTTATAGTCCCAGGAGGCATTCCTTGGTGATGTCGTGGAATGCCCTAAGGTTGGTCGTTGAAGGATAAGAGTGGCTTGGTTGTGCCAGCAGCTTGTTTACTAAGGCTGTAACCAATAGCCTGTTGTTGTTGTATCTGTCTTGTAGGATTTGTCAAGCAGTATTATAATTTTCTTCGGACACAGTGAAATGTCTCAATAATCTTTCTGCCTCCACGGCTAGGTTTGTCTTGAGGTACCACATTTTCTTGCAACTGGACATATCTTGACAATGCACCAATTGTAGGAAAAGGTCGTAGAATTGTCGCCGTTTGGCATAGTCTCCGTCGAATTTAGGCAAGGTTATTTTTGGTAAGCTTGGAACTACACTAGTTGTGTTCAATGGAGTGATTTGGTTCGAGGTCTCCGATGAATAATCTTCAAGCCTTGACGAAAGTAGTACTATCAAGGGCTGAGTTTTCTGTTCAAGATCAAGGAATCTCTGATTGTTGTAGCCCCACTCTGTTGGATTTTCACAAAGTTCCCAAATTGTTTTTTTCGTATTCTTCTACTTGATGCCACTGTTGATTAATGACCTTAAGATGATACCGGTAGTATGTTTTTCCTTGGTTCTCTGTTGAGGTGGCTTCCATAATCCTATTGAGCACTTCAATGGTACGTTTTTGACCTTTTATGGCTTTAAGTAATGTGTCCTCGTCGATTTTCATCATTTGTCTTGAGGAAACCCTTGATTCTTGTGGTGGACTATCCTGTGGAGTCTTGGATGACGATGCTGTGCCTGGTAAGTTTTCATCAGATTGCTCGTGTAAATGCTCTGCTTTGGAATCTGTATTGCAGTTCTCAATGGCTAACAATTCATTAATCCCTTTGGAAAAGTATCCAACATATTGATCAACTACAGCCTTGATTTTGTTGTAATACTCGTCCGTGAAGTATTTGTGGCTAACATCTTCCTGTGGCAGAGTTTTCATTACCACGTCGTTTGCTGCAAAAGGAACCCAAGCTTCTTGAAGGCGGCGAATCCGTTCCTCATAGTAAGCGAACGTCTTTCTTACTGTAGAATCCTTCCTGTAATTCTTGACGATTCTCTGGATGTCTTCTCCAAGCTTCGATTGATGATGGGCGAGTTCTTCCAGGCGGGTCATTTTGGCAGTCACCTCGTCGTGCTCCTTTCAGGTAGGCTCCAGGTATCCGTAAACTTTAATTGATGTAGGTTGGTGATCGAGTGTTGCACCCGATCACGTCGGGGTCATCAAAATGTTAAAGGAGGGATTCGTTTATCCCTACTGATTGTGGTCAGGGCGATGCGCCGTGACCTGATGTTAATGAGTAGATATCAACCGGCACTTAAACCGAGATATCTTGGTAGAGAGTAGAGGAATTGCGATGATTCGATATCAAACAGCACTTGAACCGAGATATCTTCGTAGAGAGTAGAGGAGTTGCGATGATTCGATATCAAACGGCACTTAAACCGAGATATCTTCGACGACAAGTAAATAAAACACCTTTCTTGGTTGTTAAATTTCAACTCCGATTTATTCATTGATTTTAATCGATTTATTACAATTTTTATTTCAACTAAAAAAGAACAATTCTAAAATGAAAACAAACATTGGTGAAAAAGTCCACTCAGTAAACCCGGCCATTGACATTACCGGTGAATGAATTATTATCAAAATGCAAGCTTAGCATTTCACAATTAACATGGATAAAATTGCATTACGAATAATAATGCAATGACCTCAGATTTGCAGAGTGGACATTATGATTAACCTAATTATGTGAATAAAACTCTGACTGTGGCAAATTCCACAGCGGACGTTAACAATGGTAAAAAAGAAAAATTTTTAAACTTAAAAAAAGAAGTGAAAAAAAATCGAATCAAAAATCGGGATTCTTTCCATTTCTTCGCAAATTTTTTCGAAATATTTGACCTTTTTTGGCAAATTTCAATTTCTATTGTATTTTATAAGTTCATTGCTGTTCTAATTTTTCGAAAAACTGACTTTTACCAAAAAATGTTAAATTTTTTGGTAGCCAATATCATAACGAACAACCTCAATTTTTTCGATTTTCGATGCCGAGATATAAGCATCTATATTTAGAAAGAACGACCAAAATGGTAAATTTTTGACAAAATGGCCGATAAATTACGTAACAGCGGTTGCTAGAGGTAGAAAATGTCCATTTCGTATAGTATTCGATGTAACTAACATGTTCCAAAACAAAAAAAAAATTCCCCGTCTTAAAAGTCATGTTGAGTTCATATAATACTGTAATTGTAGAATAGTTATAGGATATCGAGTAGGCTAATTTTATTGATTGTTTTGTAATTATTGTTGACATTAGTTTTTTAATTCAGTTCAAATCAGAGAGCCAAAAAGAACAATTAAGACTTTTAGTAAAAATTATCCGCCGCCGCCGTATACAATATTTGGAAGGAAATAAATTATAACTACCTTTTATCAGGATTTTATTTGCACGACGACATTTTGGTCCAATCGAGCCGGATTTTATGTAAGTACGAGAGCGTGCAAATACTTGAAAAGGAAAAGTTGGCCGCGTGAAACGATTGCATTTTGACATAATTAATAATTTATTTCATCTGAATTAGAGATTATAAATTAATTAACATACAGACCTAAAGATGGTAGAGATAACAAAAGGAAGAGACGTTCTACACTAAAGGGTATGCTAACTCGAATGGAGAGATTTATTGCCGAGATGCATGGTAAGGATGTGGAACTTGAAGTCATTGAAGTAAGGATCGAGAGGCTTGATGAATTGCGAAAGGAGTTTAACGCAATTCAATGTGAGATAGAGGATGCGTCAAGCGATATAGAGGTGGAGTATGAGGAAAGGGAAGGCTTTGAAGAGAGGGCGTGCGCGTGCAAAGCAAAGCTCTTGACCGCACTTAATGCAACAAAACATGGAGTGGACCCGGCATTAGTGGGACAAGGCGAATTAGGGGCCTCTCTCAAGATATTAGCGGAAAGTCAGATAAACATAAATACCTTATTAGAAAAACTTGCTATAAATGGCAACGCAAACGTAGCAGATTCTCCACCTGGCGGGGCACATTCGAGTCCGGTCGTTCCACTTATGCAGGCAGAGGTGAAGCTTCCTACAATACAAGCGCCGAATTTTAATGGGGACTATAAGGATTGGCCGACATTTCGGGATTTGTTTAGCGTACTCGTTGGTAATAAATTGTCATTAACGAATTCGCAGAAATTGCAGTATTTAAAATCGTCGCTTAGAGGTGAAGCTGCACTGATTTTGAAACATATTAGTATTTGTGATGCTAATTATGAAGAAGCGTGGAAGGAATTGGAATGTAAGTATGATAAAAAACGTGTAATTATTGATGCTCATCTTCGAAGTATAATGGAGCAACCAGTTTTAAATATGCCAAAACTCAGTGGGTTTAAGAAGCTGTGCAGCACAATTATGGAAAATTATCGTGCTCTGAAAGCTTTAAAGAGACCAGTGGACAATTGGGACGACTGGCTCATTTTTGTGGTATCTAATAAGCTGGATTCTGAATCCCGTCAATTATGGGCTAGAGCTTCAGCATCAATAGGTGAAGAGGAAGTTAATTTTGGCCGATTCAGTGAATTTCTTATGGAGCGAGAGCATGAGCTGCAATCCATGCAGCCAATAATTAAACGGAATTATTCAAGGGAGCATCGAAGCATAACTATGACAACGGTGACTTCACATCAATGTATTTGCTGTGATGCAAATCATAAATTGTGGGAATGCGAAGAATTTAAAAAACTTAGCATTCAGAAGCGTCGTGAGATCGTCAAGGCTCAAAATATTTGTTACGATTGTCTTAATGCTACGCACAGAGTAAAATTTTGTAAGTTCAATAGTTGCAAGCTTTGTAAGGGAAGACATCATAGTCTTTTGCATGAAGACCGTACGGACGACTCAAGTTCATCGGCAAGCTTTAAGGGAGGAATGACATTGCAGCCAATCAAAACTTCGCACTGTCTAAATGTTCAGATGCAACGTAAGACGAGAGCAACGCTACCTACAGCTATAGTAAAGATTCAAAATTGTTACGGATATTTTGAAAACGGGAGAGGATTGCTTGATTCAGGATCAGAAGTGACAATAATATCCGAAGCATTAGTGCAGAGACTTGGTCTTTCACGAGCCTACAACAAAACACAAATCTTAGGGTTGGGAAGCTGCTTAACACAAACATCCAGGGGATGTGTTGACATTATAGTTAGATCAAGATTCTCTAGCAAAGAAATACAAATAACGGCTATTATTGTTGGGAAACTTACATCCCATATTCCAATAAAAGGGTTCCAAGTTGATTACAATGACAAGCTTATTGAAGGATTAGAATTGGCAGATCCTAAATTTAATGAGCCGTCTGCTATCGACGTCATCTTTGGGGCAGATATATTCTTTAATGTTTTGAAGGACGGTAAAATTTGTATGGCACAAGGTAACTTATTTGCTCAAAACACGATATTTGGATACGTCATTGGAGGCTCACATCACGGCATGCATCGAATAACTACTTTACACTGCGTGGAAATGATGGACGAATTGCTGCAACATTTTTGGAAGTTAGAGGATTTCCAGCCAACCAACTTTTGCACAGAAGAGGAACAATTATGCTAAACACATTTTTTGGAAACACATAAAAGGAGAGCGGATGGTAGCTACGAGGTACAATTACCTTTCAAGAAAGATCACAAGGAGTTGGGTGAAACCAGGAAGATGGCTACATCAAGGCTTAGGGCTATTAATCAAAAGTTTGGATCAAATCCAGATTTGAAGTCACAATACGTAAAGGCCCCCATACACGGTCCAATTGGTTGTACAGCGAAGTGCGGTTGTACAACCAAAACTACCGGTCGGCCGATCAAAATACATTGCGCTTATAGGTTTGATGAAAATCTGGTTGTACAGCCAATTTGACCGTGTATGGGGGCCTTTAGTTTCATGGATGAATACGAAAAGCTAGGGCATATGAAGTAGACTAAAAATGGAGATACTATCAAGTACATTTTACCACATCACGCAGTGATAAAGCCCTCTAGCACCACCACTAAGTTGCGCGTCGTTTTTGACGCCTCGGCGAAGTCGTCAAATGGAGTTTCTCTCAACGATGTCCTGCTAGGAGGAGCGGTCATCCAGCCAGACTTACGAACAATCCTATTACGTTTTAGAAAGTTCCCAATTGCATATTGTGCTGATATAGCAAAGATGTGCCGTCAGATATGGATGGCTGAAAGTGACACACGTTACCAGACAATATTGTGGCAGTTTACATTAACTCATCCAATAAAAGAGTATGCGCTTCAAACATTGACATATGGCACGAAACCAGCACCATTCTTGGCAACCCGCGTATTCCTGATTAAAAATGAAATTCGCCCGCAGCTAGCATGCACTAGCCCGCACGGCGCCCGCAGCTAGCATGCACGCCTGAAGACTAGCCCGCAGCTAGCATGCAGCTGGTACGCACGAAACTCAAATTTAAAATGAAAGAAAAATTTTTTTTTTCCTAGAATAAAAATTTTACGCCTCTTAAAAAAGATGGAGAAGAGTATTATATATGTATGTAAAGTCGTCATCAGGCACATTTTGAGATTTTCGTGCGTGTGGCGGGAGAGTGGATACCTGTGGCGGGAGAGTGCATCCCTCAAGCGAACAAATTTTTAGATTTTCGTGCCAGTGGCGGAAGCGTGTATCCCTGTGGCGGGAGCGTGCGTGCCTGTGGCGGGAGAGTACGTACTTTTGTGGCGTGCCTGTTTGTTCGCTATGCGTGCTAGCTGCGGGCGCGTGCGTGCTAGTAAGGAAATTAACCATGAAATTATTTTTAATCGGGTTGCAACAGTTAGCAGAAGACGAGGAAAGGAATCATAAGGTGGGTGCTAAAGTGCTAAGGAATAGTTTCTACATGGATGATTTCATGTCGGGAAGTATGTCAATCGAGGAAGCTGTTGAGGAAATTGAGGATATATCTAATCTATTAAAAAAGGGAAATTTCGATCTCAGAAAATGGACATCGAACTCAATTGAGATATTGCAGCGAATCCCTGAAAGTAAACAAGAAACAAATATTGTAGCTATTGATGAAGGCTGTATGATTAAAACATTAGGATTATATTGGAACCCCAGAGGCTATTTCTTCACGTTCAAGGTACAAGTTAATATCAATGAAGTTCATACGAAGCGGTCAGTTTTGTCTGACATGGCAAGGTTGTATGACCCATTTGGGTATGTAGCGCCAGTAATCGTCAGAGCAAAGATTTTTATGCAAAATTTGTGGATGCTTGGAATTGACTGGAATGATTCATTACCATCACATCTTTGTGAGCAGTGGTGTAATTTTCAGAGCGATCTGCTTGATTTAGAAGGAATACAAGTGCCTAGATGGATACATTATACTAAAAGGAGGTTGGAACTTCATGGATATGCGGATGCTTCTGAGAGCGCGTATGGCGCAGTTGTCTACTGCAGAGTGAAATACCAAGATGGATATAAGACATCACTGATAGCGGCAAAAACAAAGGTGGCACCTGTGCGTCAAGTCTCATTACCACGTCTGGAATTATGCGCAGCTCATTTATTGGCGAAACTTATGAGTAGCATTAGGGTTGCTTTGGACATCAAGGATATTGGTTGTTTTGCATGGACGGACAGCACAATTGTACTTTGCTGGTTGGCAGATCATCCAACTTGCTGGAAAACGTTCGTGGCTAATCGGGTGTCAGCAAATATTGGAGCTATTGCCATCAGTGCCTTGGTATCATGTGGAGTCTGCAAGTAATCCAGCGGATTGCGCCCCACGAGGTTTAAAAGCTAAGGAACTCTTGCAACATAAACTATGGTGGTCTGGTCCTGAGGTGCTGAAAGATGAAGTATTCCCATCATCAAAGTATAATTCCTGCAGAACCACAAATTTGGAGGAACGTCATGACAAACCTATAGTATTGACGTCTACAATTAATGAGGAAAATGCAGATTTTATTGATAGTTTTGATTCGCTTACAGAATTAAAAAGAGTAACGGCTATATGCATGCGTTTCATTCAGTATCTTCGGAAATGTCATACTACATCTGACGAAATTCTCACACCGAGTGAGTTGTCTAATGCGCTTACTATATGGATCAAGGAGGCGCAAATATCACATTTTAAAAGGGAAATCGAAAGTATAAGCCAAGGAAAGTCAATAGCTAGAACTAGTAGCCTAATAGCACTATCTCCAATATTAGATGAAGCGGGCCTATTAAGAGTTGGCGGCAGGTTGCAAAATTCAACATTACCGTATGATGCGAAGCATCCTGTTATAATACCCAAAGGACAAACATTATCGAAATTAATTGTAGCAGATTTACATCTTCGTCATCTTCACGCTGGTCAACGCTTATTAATGAATTTAATTTTCCAAAATTTTTGGATAATAGGCGTAAGGAAGATTGTTCGTCTGCATATACGAAAATGCATTGAATGTATCAGACATCGTGGTAAGGCCTCAGTTCAACTTATGGGAAATCTTCCGGCTTGTCGAGTCGAAGTTTCAAAGCCTTTTTCATCAACCGGTGTGGATTACGCAGGCCCTATTACCTTGCGTGCTTGGAAGAGTCGAGGCAGCAGGCAGACGAAGGGATACATAGCTGTGTTCGTTTGTATGGCAACAAAGGGGATTCATTTGGAGGCGGTCAGTGATTTGACTACAGACGCGTTCTTGGCGGCTCTTAATCGTTTTACATCCCCACGAGGTCATTGTGCACATATCTATAGCGATAACGCTACTAATTTTGTAGGAGCTGATCGAGCGTTAAAGGAGGTACAACAATTGGTCTCTTCCAAGGAGCATAACAAGAAAGTTGCAGATGTGCTACCACCTTTCAACACGTGTTGGCATTTTATACCTCCTGCTGCACCTAACATGGGTGGGTTGTGGGAAGCCGCTGTCAAGACGGTGAAGTTTCAACGGGTGCTTGGTAGCGCTATTCTGACCGAAGATATGGCGACAGTGCTTGTTAAATTGAAGCTTGTGTTAATTCTAGACCCTTAGGTGGTGTGTCAACAGATGAGGACTGCCTAGATGTCTTGACTACGGGTCATTTGATGATTGGTCGTCCAATTCTAGCTATTCCTGAGCCTGACGTAGTGGAAACCAAAATTAACAGTTTAGGTCGCTGGCAATATCTGCAGCATCTTAGCCAAACATTTTGGCGTCGGTGGCAAGGTGAATATCTTGCTACTTTTCAACGGAGACAGAAGTGGTCTCGAAAACTGGACGATATTTTACCGAATACTTTAGTGATTGTGAAGGATGAAAAGACTGCTCCATCTCAATGGCTTCTGGGGCGTGTATTGCAGGTTCATCCAGGAAAGGACGGACTCATCCGAGTCGCAACAGTTAGGACCCGGACTGGAAATCTCAAGAGACCCATCAACAAATTATGTCCTATTCCTATAGACTAAGTTATTATGTAATATCTGATCATATTGTTTTATTTTTTGTCTTTGAAATAAGTGATTTCAACGGGGGCGGAATGTTGAGTTCATATAATACTGTAATTGTAGAATAGTTATAGGATATCGAGTAGGCTAATTTTATTGATTGTTTTGTAATTATTGTTGACATTAGTTTTTTAATTCAGTTCAAATCAGAGAGCCAATAAAGAGCAATTAAGACTTTTAGTAAAAATTATCCGCCGCCGTATACAATATTTGGAAGGAAATAAATTATAACTACCTTTTATCAGGATTTTGTTTGCACGACGACAGTCAAAATCCCTGAAAATATGGCGATTGAACTCGCGCAACCGAATTTCCGTTACAAGTCACACGTATGGACTTCTGTAACATTCGGGGACTTCATGCGAATTTCTTTTTTGTTGAGTGAAACCTTTCTACTTTCAAACCGCCAATCATCGCCCTAAGTGAAACTCAATTATCACCCTCTACTGACTTAGGTCATTACCAAGTCGAGATACACTTTATTGCACAATCTTTCCCCACAGGGGTATTGCCATCTATGTTAGGGATGAGTTGGCTTATTAAAAAATACTAGCTGGGACCCGGTACGCCTCGCTACACCTATAAGCCAATTGTAGCCAATTAAAACGATCCATTGACTTGGAATTTTTCGAGATATGAATTTTACACAGATGATGTGCCTTAAAAAACGGGTGCATGGGTCTTGAGACGGCCGCCATGGATCTAACGATATATTGAGTATACTACATTGCTTATTGTATTCTACTTATTATCCCCTTCCATTTGACACCCATGTCGAGGGGGTTGTGAAGAAAGTGGTAGTTCGTCCTCTTGAGGCGGCCGCCATGGATCTAACGGTATATTGAGTGTACTTTATTGTTTATTGTATTCTACTTATCATACCCTTTCATTTGATACCCATGTCGAGGTGGTTGTGCAGAAACTGGTAATCCGCGCTTTTGGGACCGCCGCACAGTGGGCGGAAACGATCAAAATTACGCGCGGGGCAGAAAAAAACGTCCAAATTAAGTCTTTCTTTTTTTTAAATACTCGTTATTATGTCCGCTATCTTGTATCACTGCGGAAATCCAAATTTATAGGGGTAAAAACCACCCCTAAAGCGGTCAACCCACCCCCAAGCAGGCTAACCTACCTAACCCTGGGCAGAGCGACTTCTATCAACTTGGTTTATTAACAAATATGCATTCCTTAAGAACAGACAGGCCCTTACCACAGACCCTTACAACCCTTAAAAACCACCCCTACCAACCCCCAAGCAGGCTAACCTACCTAACCCTGGGCAGAGCAACTTCTATCAACTGGGTTTCTTAACAAAAATGCATTCCTCAACAAACCCTTTAGGGGTGGTTTTTACCCCTATAAATTTGGATTTCCGCAGTGATACAAGATAGCGGACATAATAACGAGTATTTAAAAAAAAGAAAGACTTAATTTGGACGTTTTTTTCTGCCCCGCGCGTAATTTTGATCGTTTCCGCCCACTGTGCGCCGCCATGGATCTAACGGTATATTGAGTTATTTTATTGTTTATTGTATTCTACTTATCATACCCTTTCATTTGATACCCATGTCGAGGGTTTTGGGTAGAAAGTGTTGATCCGCCCTCTTGAGACGGCCGCCATGGATCTAACGTATATTCAGTATACTATATTGCTTATTGTATTTCAGTTTATTTTTAATATCGTCATGTCTTACCTATTATTTGACAGCTGCCTAAATTTGAAATTTTCATTAAATGTAATTATTCAATTTAATGACAGTTTTTCATTCTCGAAACTGTCAAACAATAGGTAGACCATGAAGCTATTGAAACTAAAATGACCATTTGTTTAGATTTTTCAGCTGGTTTTTTTGGTTGAAGGTATAAAAAATAGCCTACGACCTATTCTCAGCTACACAATATACACAAAAAAGTTCATACAAATCGGTCAACCCGTTTCGGAGGAGTTCGGTAACAAACACTGTGACACGATATATATATAAAAGCGCTATCTTTGGATTAAACTCATCTTCCGAAGCCACGTCATATCCTTCCGCTTCCCGTACAGATATCCTAAGATAAGTAACGAAACTTCCACTTCGCCATTTAATGTTATCTCTGAACAGATATCGGGATTTTTATCATCCAATCCCGAGAGTGAAATCATTGTTTCGAGGGATTTCGATGTTCATAATGTAAACTGCCTGACTTACTCAAATGACACTAGTGTTTCTGTCAATGACGTCGAGCTCTTTGCAGACCCTAATAATTTACATCAAATTGTGCAACATCCCACGAGAGACCTTGATGTTGCCGTTACCTTAATGCAACCTCTGGTAGCAAAACTTTTGGTTTTTGGTACGCTCCATCAACAAGAATTTCACTGCATCCACAACTCCTTCATTTATTCATAATGAGAAGGTGATAACAGGTAGCAAAACCTAGGCCAATTATTTGCATCTCTGCTCGCCTCAAATTCTTCTTTACTCCTCGAGCACAATGCCATTTCAATGGACAGGGGATTCTTCAAGACCCACGAGGTGTACATACATATGTCTCAAGGAGGTCGATGCCATCAAATCCACTGATCCCGATAACGAATTATACCGTTACCAGAAAGGGTGATTAGGTAATTTTATGAATCAACCATAATATTTATTGTATAACAAATAAAATATTCTTTATTCGGTTCGAATATTTTTAACAAAAAAAAATTAATTTCCTTCTGCCGCTTTAGCCAGTTTATAACGGCGCCCTTGGACTTGATAACATTGGATATCCTTCGTGGCATCGTGGCGACTAGATTAACGTTACCTCGTCGTGAGCATTTGCATCTGCATTTGTGACATTTAGGGCCGTATGCACCAAGCTGATTTAAATCAGTTTTAAATTTATGTCTAGTTTAATCTACCGCAGATATGTGGTATGCACCACACGGTAACAAGTCAAAAGAAAAAACTATTGAACGCACTCATTATGGAATTTTCGAAACTTTCGAACTGTCAGAAAGTTGAGGTTATTCCGAATTATACGTTGCGATACTCTTTGAGCGAATACACAATATAAGAGGTATTTAATTTTCAGAATTTTTTAAAGTTATATTTTAATTAGAATCATTTTGTAGTCTTTTTATAGTTATATTTTAAATAGAATCATCTTGTTTTCCGGACAATACTGCAAGCTATGGCTGAAGAATTGAAAAGAACCAAAAATTAAAAGAAAAGAAAAAGAACTCATAATAAATTTGGTTCTGAAATACAAATCGGTAATAGAAAAATTTTTTTTTTAAAACCGTCCTCAAAAGTGATTCTTCTTTCTAGATCCATTCTGATTGGATTAATGTTGTTAAGAATTACAAACAATTATTGCATCCTTTTTTGTGCATTTTGTGCGAAAACTAAATCGTTGCTTATGAACCTACTGTTGAAACGCAGAGTTTTTTACGTTATTATTTTTACAAGTTATTTATTATTATATAAAATTCACATTAGATTAAATTCAAAAATTTCAATAATGATACAATATCGACAACGAGAAGCGAGACTGTCGATATAATCGAAGCAACGAGAAGCGAGAACCGATATCGACTGATAACAGACTGGCTCGGAAGCAAATTTCTTGAGAGTAGAAAAAGAATTTACGGTATATGGAAAAAATGTATGGGTACTCGCTTCCCGTTGCTTCGATTTTATGATAATAAAAAAAAGAAGACAATAGCAAAAAAAAATAAATTCAATCAATTAACAAAATTGTTTGGCATTTATAAGTGAATTTAATCTCCGCAATTAACACCTAACCGACGATGCAGCGTACGTATTGTGAGAATGATTGTTCTTTTTAAATCCATTCGGAGAAGTATAACACGCCGCCGCGCCATCGAAAAAATCTAAGCAGTATCTAAATAGTTTTTGCAGCAATGTTTTTGCATATTTTCGGACGAATTTTTAAAAAAACTTATTTAATTTGAAACAAAATTATCCGGGGGAAATTAAAAGAAACATTTATTGTGAAGTCAATAGCTTACTGTACTATACTCGTCATACACTTTCATTTGAGACCCATAACAAGGACGTTGTAAAGAAAAAGTAAGTCGCCATTTTGTGTTGGCCGCCAGTTTGGGTTTTGAATGACGCCACATAGCGAAGTGTGTTCTACTTGTCACATTTGATACCCATTTGATACCCATTTCGGGGGTCGGGAGCCCAACTGCAAAATTCGACTGCCATCTTGGGACCGCCATCTTGATTTTTTTACAAAATGATCAGATTGTATTGTCATGCGAACTATACGTATATATGTAAAATTTGCAGTTGATCGGTTATATGGAAGTGGGTCAAAATCAAGTTCAATATTTGTTTACAGTACACACACATACAATTCAAGGAAATATAAGCTTAATTGTCATTGATAGCGGAAAAATCAAATGTAAACAATAAAATTCTTTGATTCTTCACCCACGTCATGGTATATTTCTTTATTCAATATAAACAATAGTTTTTGAGCTGCGAATCAAAACTATAATATGCCATAATTTCGTTATCATCGGCTTTTGTTCTGGAAGCAAATTTAGAGACGTATTCATGTCAAAAACTTGTTTCATATGAAACAAAATTCCCCGAAGGAAATCAAAAAAAAAAAATTATTATGACGAAAAAAAAGCACGGCGAGCCGAAGAATCGAACTCGCAGCCCCACAGAGCCCCGGATGAGGGTACTTCTCCCTAGCCTTCTGCGCCACGGCAGATACTATCAGTGGTTGACTAATATGTTAATAAATCATTTCAGAAAGAAGAAAAAGAAAAAAAGAAAACAATCTGCCCCGACCGACCAGGCTCGAATCTACAACGCCACACGGCGCTGGTTCGAGGAGGATCCAACTCGCTACGCACTCTTCCACCGGCCTTCTACCAGTTTTGCAACCACTAAAGTAATTTGTTTGGTGCCTATGAAATGTTTAGGTTGAACTAATTTTAACAGTTTTTTATGCCTAACTTCGAACTCCTTTATCAGAATTTCGAAAACAATCGAACGGGACCACCGTGGGAATCTTCCCCTTCAAATGAACCAAAAAAAAGCAAAAGAGTTATTGGGTTACAAAGTTATGCGTGAACAGGACTACAAAATACCTACACGTCGAATTGAGTAACCTCCTCTTTTTTTGAAGTCGGTTAAAAATAAGAAAACAGATTCTCTATCAACGGATGAGAAAAATTCCGCGTGGAACAAACTTACCGATGAATTTAATGCTAACTGCGGTTACAAGCGATGTGTGAAGCAACTAAAAGGTTTTTTACAAATTCAAAAAGTAATTTAAAAAAATAAATGGTTAAACATTTTTTTTTTTTAAATTCTTTTAATTAACTAAAAAATGTACTGAAAAGTAAAAAATAAAAAATATTTAAAAGAAACCGTGAAATTTCAATTTTAAAGGAAAAGTTAATTAAAAGAATGACGCTTTTTTCATCAAAAATTGAAAATATAACTGCAAATCGCGTGAGATTTACAATAACCCTCAATTTTTTGCTTTGTTAATTCCAAATTCACATTTTTTTTATAAAATCATCTTTTTTAATTTTGTTTTATTTTTCAATATATTTAAGATTTTATGTATTAATTTATAAGGCGTAGTAAAAAAAATTAATTTAAACTTGTTGTTTTGCTCAATTCACAATTCTAACAAAATTTTTTGATGAAAAATGCGCCATTCTTTTAATTAACTTTTTCATTAAAATTGAAATTTCACGCTTTCTTTTAAATATTTTTTATTTTTTACTTTTCAGCACATTTTTAGTTAATTAAAAGAATTTAAAAAAAAAAAATTTTTTAACCATTTATTTTATTTTCTACTTTTTAGTTTATTATATGTATTCCACCATTTTATGATGGTAATTCTATTAGATTTAAAATTACGTCACACAGTTTACTGTATTCATTTGATACCCATGTCGTGGGTTCGGTGGAACATAATTGCAAAAACGGCCGCCATCTCGGAACCGTCTTCTTGATTTTTTACAAAAAGGTCAGATTGCATTTAGTACTTATACATGATGAGTTGAAGTCAAGTTGAACCCAAGCCTAGTGTCGAGTGAGGTTAAGGTTGACTGAACTCGACTCAGCTCTGCTACCTGGGTTGAGTTGAAATTATGCATACGGACATGAGTTCAGTATTTTAGTAGTTGAGAATTTAGTTGACAGCAGCATCTCTGTGTTTGTTTGTTATTTTTTGTAACGTGTATTGCTTCTTTATTTTCAATTCACCCTTAACTCAACTATTCATCTCATCATTCATACACATTAATTATCACCCGAACTACGAGTGTGTGCAAAATTGGAACTGGATCGGTTATATTTTATACTTTTTAGTCTATTATAAGTTTTCCGCAATTTAGTGTTGGCCGCACTTTTGAATTTGGAATGACGCCACATAGCTAATTGTGTTCTACCTGTCATATCCTTTCATTTGATACCCGTGTCAGAGGGCCGCGGAGCACAATATCAAAAATTGGCCGCCATTTTGGAACCGCCGTCTTGATATTTTTACAAAATGGCCAGATTGCATTGTCATCCAAACTAAACGTGTATGCAAAATTTCAGCTCTATCCGAAACCGGGAAGTGGGTCAAATTTAACTTCAAAGATTTGATCAGTCAGGATTGAAGTTAAATAAAAGAATTTAAAAATCGGGCGCCATTTTGGAACCGCCATCTTGATATTTTTACAAAATGGCCAGATTGCATTGTCATCCAAACTAAACGTGTATGCAAAATTTCAGCTCTATCCGAAACCGGGAAGTGGGTCAAATTTAACTTCAAAGAAGTTAAATAAAAGAATTTAATAAAAAAGATATTGCTTCACATATGGTGGAGGTATATAAAACATGTGGAAGTACATTTAAAAAGAAGCTGGATGAAAACAATCCTCTTCTGGCTATTGTCGGAGCAGAAACAATGCCAATAAGAAATATTTTCGATAGTAGCGCCGATTATTTTGCAGATTTAATGGTAAGTAGCAATAGCATTTCTGAAGAAAGTACTTTCCAGATTGATAAAACTGTTCAGAACGAATTATTGGATAATGATATTACGGACCAATTAACGGAACAAAATTCAGCGAAAGAAGATTGCGAAAGTGACCCAAAAAACTTCACTAGAAAGAAAAAAATTGCCTAAAAAGCGAAAAGGTACAGAAGAATTAATACAGCATCATATTGACCGTACTGCTGAACTGAAAATTAAGAAAATTGAAGCAGAAATAGAAAAAAATAAAGCAAAAACGCAAGTTTACCAGAAAAATTTGAAGTATTAGAGTTTTTGAAAAATGATAACTAATCCGTTTTAATTTTATATAACTATATTGTTTAAAAAAGATCACGCAGATTATTTTTTTAGTTATTGTTTACCAAAAAAATTGAAGAATTGGAGTTTTTAAAAAATAACTAGTTTTAGTTTTTTAATATAACTATATTGTTTAAAAAAAATCACGAAGATGATTTTTTAGTCATTGCTAAATATAAGTGTAAATTAAAAAAAGTTGTTTATTATATAATCACGTCGAGAAAAGTCTCCGCTTGTAGTTATGTTAACTGGAACTTCATCGTCGTCAATTATTTCGACTTCAGGTACTGGAACATGTCTTTCTTTTAGCCAGTTATGCAGAACATAACAATTGCAATAGCAACAGCAACAATTACAATAACAATTGTCTCTACATTTAAACGAATTTCTAAAAATTAATCATTATTATTTGCAAAGTTGTCTACTTTTTTCTTACTTGTCCCAAGAACTGGAAAACGTCGTTTCCATACACCAATAGTTCTTTCTACTGTTTGCCTGGTTCGAATAAATGCTTTGTTATAAGCGATTTCTGATGGAGTTGTTGGATGAGCCAGTGGTGTAAGCAAGTAAGTTTTACACGCATATCCAGCATCACCAAGTAAGAACGCTTCTACGAACTCTGCCGACTCTAGTCTCGCTTTTAATTTAGAGAAATTAAAAATCATTTGGTCATGGCATGACCCCAGCCATCTGAAAATTTTAATCTGTTGCTTCTTTTTTTAAAATAATGTACGTACACATTTGTACCTTGCGTTAAAATCTAATATATTCATATTAGCGTCACAAACTATTTGCGTGTTAATTGAAAAATTTCCCTTCCTATTTCTAAAATGTTCAGAAAATTCACCACCAACGGATTGAATGGGTATGTGAGTGAGTACCTTTAAGGAACGGAATGTATGAAAGATATATTTACTTCATACAATATATCGCAACTATGTACCGTCTATCACTCCAATAACGTGAGGGGTTCCACTTTTTTTATAAAATTCTTCCTTTATGCGACTTATTTAATTTGTAGGAGGGAATTTTATATCTTTGGAAGCAAGTTCTGCTATGTATTGCTTTGGATACTTTGTTTATAATACGAGAAACTGTAGACTGGCTCACGCCGAAGAGGTCCCCATTGGCAGTTTGAAAACTGGACTAACAAAAATAACAACGAAACATGATGATCGTGCACTTAAAAAGTCAAGGCTTGAACCCACCAACTTCCAGAGTTATGTGTCGGCAAATTCAAAATTTTGTTTTTTTTTTATCTAAAATTTCAACTTGAACCTCCCTTTTCTCCAAAAAATAAACTACGTATTGTGTGAAGAAAAAGGAGGTTGAAGTGCGATTTTTTTTTCAAAATTGGAAAACTTGGACAATTTTCTGAAAATAATGTCTGGACAACTTTTATGCTTGGCCTTTAGTTTTGAAGCTATAAGCAATTTTAATGTTAAAATTGGCGTTTTTTCGTACTTTTCAGTACTTTCCCACCTGAGGTTATGTCTAAAAATACTAATTAAGGCCATAAAATTAAAAATTTAGATTTATTCCAACTGCAACCCCAACTGATCAGTTTCCAACCGCCCCACACACGCTGCGATTTAGTGGCAACACAACTCAGTTTGGGCAACTAGTTGGCCCGTGGATTGGCCCTTTAAGCTGTTCCCCTCCGTTCTAACCTTGCTACTGGACATTGCACTATAACATATCACACGACATAACGGACTGGTGGTACAAAGGGTGATTCCTGAGCTTAGTACTGCCACATAAAAACAAATCACATTTGGAATTTGAAAGAGCGTCACACATCTGATTGTATTCTACTTGTCATTCCCTTTCATCCCGATGTCGGCGGTCGGAGAACACAATTTCAAAAATAGGCCGCCATATTGTAATCGCGGTCTTGAATTTTTCACAAAATGGTCAAATTGCATTATCGCGAATTATGCATGTGTGCAAAATTTTAAGTTGATAGACTGCATTAAAGTGGGTCAAAATAAAGTTTAAAGTTTGATTTACATATAGTGGAGCCAGATGATCAAAACATAAGGAATTGTCTCGAGTCTAAATTTTTTTTTGGAACATGTTAGTTATATCGAATACTATACAAAATGGACATTTTCTACCTCTAGCAACCGCCGTTACGTAAGTTATCGGCCATTATGTCAAAAATTTACCATTTTGGTTGTTCTTTCTAAATATAGATGCGTATATCTCGGCATTTGTAGATTAGAAAAAATCGAAAAAATAGAGGTTGTTCGTTCCCATCAATGTCAGGTGTCAGGAGATTCAGGGGAGCAGCCACTGGAAACGACCACCTAGGCACTAGCAACTATTCGCCTTAAAATCGCCGGAATCAGAAACCTCATACGCGATGCTAAAGACCTGCGGCGAGAATTTGCTGGGAGGTTGCAACAAATATTAAACCAGCAATCCGTTTTGCTTACGACACAAATATTGAACAGCTGTGGAGTACGACAAAGAGCGCTATATTGACAACAGCGGACACGAGCATCGGTTATGACCAAAGAAGCCACTTTAAACTTAGTATACCCCCTGTATAAAAGTAGAAAAAAGTTACATCAAAATTAATTTTTTGAATTGCACAATCAGGATTTTGCTAGTCTAGAATAATTTGTATTGCTAATACATAAGTATGCTTCATCTAGTCCAGGCGCTAGAGCAGTGAAACCTATAACTTTTGGTTTTGGCGTGATGTAACGGACTTTTTTGGTGGAATCGGTCAGAAATGATATCCTCAACAATATTTAGGGGGCGCGCAAGCATGAAACTCCCTGGAAAACTTTTGGTAGCCCAAAAACTGAAAAGTTCACTAAAAATTCCCTGTTTTTTGGCCTTTTGGCCAAACAAGCTTCTCTCGGGATTGCTTTGTCATCAGTTCTGATACTAGCCAATTTTCCACTAGTGCTAAAGTCAGTTTATTCCATCTTCGTTCATCATACTGGGAAGTCAATCGTGTGGACCGATGGGGTCAAACCCACATCCCAACTAGTTTTTTTACGTGGTAGACTAGAGGCTTAGGGAAAGCCTCTTTGTACTGTTCGACAATCTATTTTTTTTTCGTATAGAATGTCAAACAGCAGCTCTAGCCGGAAGATAGAGAGTAGAGAGGGAGAGGGAAGTAGGAAGGAGCTGTCACAACCTAGCCGCGATATTTTATTCCACCTACTTCCGACCATTTCGCGACTCTGGCATCCCGGCATTTGAGAAACAATTCGCTGGAGTGTTATGCCTCCTGAAACGAGTTGAATCTCATCAGCCAACCGATGACATGAGCTTGGCGGGGAAGGACTAGCGAAAGGCTATGACAGGAGGAATCATGAATGTAAAGAGGGGAGAAGAAAGAAGGGAAGTTATGGGGGTGGGAAAGTGGAAAAGGCGAAGGACCGTGGGGCTGGCCGGGATTCGAACCCGGGACTTCTGGGATAGTAGTCAGGCGCCTTACCTCTAGACCACCGAGGCCCCTTGAGAATACAACAAACATTTCACAATAAATTATATTTCTGTTAAAAAAAGCTTTCCATTGTTTAAATGAATCCCACCTTTACCTGGTATTAGGATTGTTGGCTTAAAGCTTGTATAACAGCAAATTATTTAATAAAAGGTTTGACGTGTCCAACAAATCGCCGTCAAGCATGCGATGTTATTGATTTTTAAGGAGTCGCTCTGTTACAAAACCTGTGCAAGGAAACACCCTTGCCGCACTTGATGCCTTAAAGATGCATCGTTAAAATTCACATGAAAACCGCTGTTGCTGCTGGTAGTAGGTGTAACTTTGTGAAAATGTATTGTGTTCGCAAAAAATCTTACAAGTTTCAAATTTCCAAATTGCCACCTGAAAATGGACGTTTTCACTAACTATTTTTTTATTCTTTCAGGGGATCCATTAGGAGCAGTGGGAGCTCGTGTGTTTGGAAGATAGGCATGCGAAGGTCTGATTTATGGGATTTGTTGATAAGAGGTAAGAAAATCCAATTTTTAATGCCGTTTCGTTATTTCCTACAAATTAAGGACGGACAAAAATATCCGCAAACTTTTCCACAAAAAATTTCTCATTTATTTAATTTGTCTCATCAATGAAAATACATACATACAAAAAAATTTAGTTAGTAATACCAGCTTTGGGAGTCAGTGGTTTGGAGAATTCAAAACCAAATTTGATATAAATAAATACAGTGAGGGACAAAAGTTTTCACACAAGGTCATTTCTAAGTAAAACAAGTGATAAAATCAAATCAAATTATTAGAGGTGGGAGTGTTATGGTTTCGGGCTGCATGGCAGCATCAGGTGTCGTTAAACTTGTTTTTATAGACCAAACAATGAATCTTAAAATTTACCCTGAAATTCTAAAAGATAGTTTAAAAAAAGCGCCGAGAAGTTGGACTTAGAACGAAAGTTTTATTTCCAGCAGGACAATGATCCTAAACATACAGCTTATAATGTCCGAATTTGGATAGTCTGCAATGTGGCCCTTGTTTTACCAACCCCACCACAGTCACCCTACATGTATCTAATCGAACATGTTTGGGATGTACTGAAAAGGCGCTTACGAAAACATGCCATCAATAAGACGCAGTTACGGCAAGTGCTCCAACTAGAATGGCAAAATATTTCTGAAATTTTTACACGAAAGCTTGTCCATTCAATGCCAAGAAGATTAAAAGCAATAATAAAACAAAAAGGGCTTTCAACCCAATATTAAACGTAATACTGTTAGCATAATTTCCTTAATAATAAGTACTGTGTGAAAACTTTTGTCCACCCAAAAATGTCCCATTGGCTATTTTTTTTTCAATTTGCATGAACATGTTATTTGTGCATAGTTATGAAGTTTAATTTTGTGAAAGACTGAAATAAATACCTTTTTTTGATTTTATTTTATCACTTGTTTTACTTTGAAAATGATCTTGTGTGAAAACTTTTGTCCCTCATTGTATATGTATATAAATTTTTTATAAATAAATTTGGTTGATTAAACGTTACAATAATTTTTAGAAATACGAGTTTGTGCACATTGTCTCTGTAACAGAATCATCTTAATACTTTTTGCAAAAGGTTTATTTATTAAAAAAATACTTATATAAGTTAAATGCACTTAAAATTTTTGTTGATAATAAATAAGAGATAGTCCAGTCAAATAAGTCCAAAAAAAGGGTCAACTTCGGAATGCGAGGTAATAATCTGAAAATTGGTACATATGACCCTTTATTTTGATATTCTGTATGATGTGTCAAAAGTCCACATAATCTTGTGTTCACGTCTTGAGATCAAAGATCACAAAAATTCCAAGTTTTTCCCGAAAATCTTGTAAATATCGAGATTATATGAGACTTTTGACACATCATATAGAATACCAAAACAAAGGCTCATACCAATTTTCAGCTTTTACCTCTCATCCCGAGGTGAAACCCTAATTTGACTGGGCTAAGAGTTAATATCTGTAGGAAATTTTGCATTCAGCTTTGTTTTATCAATCCCCAGTCACTAACGGTTCTGAATCGCGGATTCGAGATTAAACACGATGTATATGTAAAATCAGTCTACAATAAACGATCGCTGTGATCAGACTCAATTTTTTTCCTTTTTTGTGATAGACTAGAGGCTTAGGGAAAGCCCCTTCGTACTTTTCGAGTACAATGTCGAACAGCAGCTCCAGTCGGAAGACAGAAAGAAGAAATAGAGAGATCTAGCGGCGATATTTTTTATTCCACCTACTACAAACTAACTTGTTTTCTTCTGCGGTCCTGTGAAATCTTTGTCGGTTCCGCGCTGTGTTGTTTGTTTTATTATAAAAAGAAAAGGTTAAAAATAGAAAGAAAAGCCCCAAATCACTACATATGTATCAACAACCCCAAAAACGTAGGTTGATTTTTACAAAGTCTATGGTAATGAAAGAATACCATGTTCGTTCTTGCACCAGCTTGCACAAAACAATATTGCCCTCCGGAGAATCCAGGTTTGCGGCATCTTTGAGCAGTTTGGAGAATTTGTGCATCTTGGAAATGGGCGGCTGCTCTAGCGTTTTTTCAAGAAGAAAAAGTAGGGAAACGCGCATTATATGCATCTTTGGCTGTGTTCGCTACAGCAGGCGATTATTTTATCAATTACAGTTAGCTAAACAATCCTGTAAAATAACCAACTAGTAAAATGCCGGTCTCGATATTTTAGAGGGGTAGCTGGCTGCCATCCTAGAGGTCCGTATTAGATTTTTACGATGTCAGACGATCTATGGATGATCAAAAGGGCAAAGGCTAAAAGCTCTGCCTTGCCACTTGTCCTACTCAAGTAGCATCTTTGCTACCACAACCTTGTGTTCAGTAGTTACAGTAGCGGTTGCATCCCACACAAATTTAGCTTTGTTTGGTTTATTTGGATTCCTTACAATGAAGACGGGTAAATACCAAATACGGTTATGGACCTTGTTCTCTTCCACCAATGATAATTCTCTAGCATAACCTTTAATAACTAGTTCGTCGATCTGTTCATTTGACTGAGCAGCGTCGGTTCTTGTTTTGATCTTTTCTCCAAACATTGCAACCTTTTTAGCGCCATTCCATAGCTGTCAGGTAAATTGAAGTCATACGACCTCCAGAGAAGGCCACTCTCATATCGGCCGTTTGCAGGCTTCGTGGTGTCTTTCAACAATTCAATTGCTACCTTTTCTTCTTTACTAGCATAAGAAGGCTCTAGAGTCTGAGTCGGACTTATTTCCAAATAATCCTTCACAATTTGATGAAGCTCTTTCCAACATTTACAAGCTTCATAGCTTTGGTATACGAAACTGTTGTCCGACTTTCAGATGTTACAACCCCCACCAATTACCCATCCTAATCTTGTTTTAGTGGCAATGGGCTCCGTCCATTTCCTCTCATTGATTTTTAGAGGAAGACCTAATTTCCTGTTATCGATGCCGATTAATAATAATGGAGTAACTTCTTTGTATGGTTCGAAAGGAACATCTTTTAAATAAGTATAGTCTTTTATAATTTCATCCCGTAAAAGAGTTTGCTTAGGGAGATTAAGATTGCCAACTGTACGCACGCTATATATAGTATATAAGCGATTATCTTGTTTCGTTGATGATAACTTCAATGATACTCTCTGAGAATCCGTTTCTAATTTAGTAGTATCGCCAGTCCATTTTAAGCATAATTCTTCACGAACACCATTAAGTTCACTAATCGCTTATCTATCAACGTAACGGAAGAGCCTCATCTAGTAGCGCAAATATATTTAAGGTAAACCGACACAGGTACTATTCTAAATAATGGTAAATTTGTCTTTTGATGACGAAGTTCATGATAACCTACAGTTGACTGTGCTATGGTAGACCAGTTATTAGCACTATCATGTAATATAGGATAATGCTTCGCTTGACATCCTTCGATGCTGCGTCTTTCATTCAATTGGCATTTAGAAAAATGATGTTTTTTAAGACAGCATTTGCATATTTTTAATTTTCTTATAACAGACCATTTTTCTTTTAGGGATAATGCGAGAAATTGTTGACAGTTTTTTACTTCATGGTCTCTTTTGCATACGCAACATAAACCTTCGACTTCATTATTGGATTGTTGATGTGTATTCAAAACCCTTGGAGTGAAAGAGGTAGTACGCCGATCCTTCGTAAACTAATCATTTGTTAAATGTGAACTGGATACTGCTGTTGTCGCAATAGCGAGATCATATAGCCATATACTAAAGGCTTCAATATCTACCTCTTCCTTTCATGAACTATACATAGCCCAATTTTTTTCTTTTTTTCTACAAGGTCCTGTCTTAGCAGAGGATTAGACGCCTTAATTGTTGCACATGGTGCTTTTCTTACCTCATTTATAAGTGAGTTAATAATATATTCTGGCCTACCATATAGTATCCGCAAAGTTTTAATAGCTTCTGTCACTGTTGCTGGCATGAGTAACAGACTGCGAACACTTTCTAACGCTTTCCCTCGAAGACATCTTTGGAGCCTCACTAAATTCTCAGTGTCACTAAACCCACAGGCGGATGTATTGTTCTCAAACGCATTTATAAGCATTGGCCATTCTTCGGGTCTTCCACTGAATATGGGTAAGTCCTTATTTAAGAAGCTTCTTGCACTAAGTTGGTTTCCTGATAGCTTTTGCACCTAATAGAGAGGTTGTTTAGATGCAGCTTTTCGAGGCAGATACTGCAGTTCCAGTCTTGATCTGCAACTTCGTTCCCAACACCGACACAACTATAATGGAACCAGTCATCGCAAGAATCGCACTGGACCATCTCCTCATCATCACTCCTTTCACATTTGTTGCAGCTATTCTCCATCTTATAGAAACGTTCAGTCTACAGTTACAATGCAAATTAAAGGTTAAGAATTTTGAGTAATTTTGAAGAATTTTGTCACTTCGCGAAATTACTAATCGAGCGTTTGATAGCACGTGACAAATTAAAACAGATAGGAAATTGTTAATTCTTTTTTTATTTAAATTTACAAATTAAAGTTATTTATTTCTGCATCGGCCTACTCTGTTCGTCACAATAACTCTCCATCTTTCTTCTTCCCTATTTACATTCCTGATTCCTCCTGTCATAGTCTTCCCTAGTCCTTCCCCGCTCTACTAAAAAAAGCGCATGTCATCCGTTGGTTAATGAGATTCAACTCGTGAGGCACACTCCAGTGCGTCGTTTCTCGATGCCCTGATGTCAGAGTCGTAATGTTTGGGAGTAGGTATCATAACAATGTCGCGGGTAGGTTGTGTCAGTTCCTTCCTCCCCGACTAGAGATGCTGTTCGAGATTGCAAAATAGATTGCCAACAGTATAAAGGGCCTTTTGTTAGACTCGTAGTCTTTCAGATAAAAAAAAATAGCCAATAGTCATAATTATCACATACCACGTTTATAAGCGGAGTTTCACTCTCGGATCTTCAATTCAAAGTAAAACTCGCGAAGCGTTTATAAGCAGTGGCGGTTCCTCTTTGGAAGCATATTAAGCACTGCTTCGCTTGACCATGGTATAGTTGTTTTCAAACCTCGTGACATCCCGCGCATGTTCCCCAGCTAAGCTCTTAAAAATGTTTAAAGGTTCAGACAAAAGCTTCAGTTAACTCCTCCCCTCAAATCACTTGTTGCCATGTAATCAGTCACGACTGCGTATTGCTACCGGGAGGTATATCTCTCTGGGACTTCAATGATTATTTAAAAAGTTTACAAATTATGACTGAAAAACACCCGTTTTAATATATTTTTTTTATTTTAAGGTTATTATATTTTACACATATGCTACAGAAATAATTTGTAGTAATTTCTACTAAAAAATACGAAATTTGTGTTTTTATCACTTTGATTACTAGATTGTTGACATTTCCTGCCAGTCGAATACGCGCTTCTGCCCGGGGAGGTTGCGACTGCGGGGAACTGTCGGTTTATGAATGAAAACGCTCTTTTAGTCAAAGGAATTTTTTTCAGCATTGTTTTTAAATTATTTTAAATTTAGAAATGGGAAATATTTCGCATAATTAAAGTAAAATTATGCTTATTATGTTGAATAAACTGCCTTTGTTGAGCAGGGGCTTTACATGTATTTAAAAGCTCTGCTCAACACATAGAAAGATAAATTAACTTTATTCGTTCGGCATGCGCGCATCCCTTCCCAAATTATTTTGTTGAGTTTTTTCAATGTTTGTTGCCGTTTTAACTAAAAAGAGGGGAAATGATAGAACATTATTTATAAAATTTGCCAACGAGGTGCGCAGAACTTCTCAAATTTTTTGTGTCACGGAGTTTGAAAACAATAATACAAGGTAAGCTCATAAGAGAAAAAGCTTTTACCGTGACGTCACTCAGATGTTTTTCAAGCAGATTTGTATGGTATTAAATAAGTTTTCAATTAAAAAACGCTTATTTTAAGAGAAATATTTTTGTAATTATTTATTTCTATTCTTTTGTTGTTGATTTTTAATATTATTATTGAAATTTTTATTTCTGCAATATAATCTACATCTAAAAAAACAAAGATTTTACATTATCTGGTAAATTCACATGTTGTGCCTTTCTTACCGCATTTTTTAGGTAATTTCTTTTTATTCTAATTTAGGTTGTATTATAATTTTGAAAAATGTTTTCTTATTCTGGAACTTTGCAACGCGTTTTTATTTAATATTTTTTAAAATTTGAGGGCACTTTCTTCGCTGAAATGTACTGAACATATAATAGCGTTTTGAAAACTAATTTTATTTTTGTCACACATTTCACTAGACAATTTCAATATATCTTGATTTTTAGGAAACGTAAAATACTGAAAATTTGTTCTTGCAGCATTTGGTTTCTTTTACTTCTTATATGCCGGGTTTTCACCAAACAGACAAAATAAGAAACAGAAAGAAAAACTGTTTTTGTCAACAAAAATATCAATGTTTTGCAAAAATCTAACCATTTTGAGAACATTTTTGTAGGAGAATAGTGTTTTTAAAAACAAAACATTGTCCCAGTGGGTAGTTAAAAACAAACAAAATGTTTTAAAACAAAACTGTTTTTTAAAACTCTCTGTTTGGTTGAAACCTAGCATTACATTGCTTTAAACCATGATGATTAATTGTTTGGTCTGTTCTTTATTTTTTTAATTTTTGAGCCATTTATTTTGAAAGTGGCATAAGTCACTTTTTCAAAAAAATCGAGTTAATGGCAACCCTGCATACAATTGAACAGTATCTTTTAATTTTTAAACAAACAAATTTAAAAAAAAAAAAGTGACTTATGCCACTTTCAAAATAAAAGGCTCTTATATTGCTAGATATGTATAAAGTTTCGAAGAAAGTAAACAACTGAATTATGACAACAGATTTTCTATTACTTATGAAGTGTATTTTGTATATTTTATGGAAATTGATAATCACAGGTAAAACGAAGAGTAATGTAATATTGCCATAGATGGTGTTCACTATTCTTTGTCATAGATGGGGTGCAATTAAAATATATCAATTCTTTCCAATTCTTGGCGGATAATTATTGTATAATTCTTTCAGCAGCATCTCCACGAAAGATGTGTTAGTTTTTCAAGTTATTTGTTTGAATGTTTTCGCGATTCTTCACAATCTCCTCTTAATATATTGTCATCCAGTCTGAAGTGTTATTCAACAGAAAGAATACCAAGGAAAAGCGTAATTAGTGACTAGTCTCTAGGCACACCATCCAACTAGTTTTTTTTAATGGAGAATGTAATGATTCTAGGCATGGGTGTAGGGGTGTATGCGAGGTATGCAGGATTTTATTATTACTATTTTTTTAGAACTTGAGCCAAAATTATGCATTTGTATGAAAAGTTAAATGAGATGAAAGTAGTAGTTGCAGTTTTTCAACGGCTTTTTCTTTGGAGGCTTTAATTATCAACAGAATCTGAAAAAAGGAGCAAAACGCCCACTAGCAACGAAAATATTTCGAAAAAATTAGCAAAAAAATGCGACTAGATGTTTAAACAAATTTTCTTGTTTATCATCATAAAATAATACTAAGTTTTAAAAAAGAAAACACCTCATACGATGCGATGCAAAAATTAAAGGGCAATTAATTTTCAAAGGTCAATTTTTGGGGTTTGAATAGGATATTTTGACCGGAAACTTTAACCAGTTAGGGTGAGTTGCACCAAATCATTGATTAAAGTTATTGTTAAAGTTAACTTTAACAATATCAAAGTTAACTTTAACAATATCAAAGTTGTTAAAGCTCCAGTTTGTAAAAATGAGTTGCACCACCCAACTTTTTGTTAAAGTTATAGTTAACGGCTACTTTGATCTAAATTTACATTTTTGTGTATTTATGTTTCACAGTTTGTGAGTTTTGTAACAGCACAATGGCGCGATATAAATAGTGGGCGCCACTTATGCGAGGTGTTACCCCCTTAGCCACAAGCCCGGAAGAGCATGGCCAAGGAGCCAACACCATACATAAGAAATAAAAAGAAAATCCGGAACTCCTACGCCGGCCACACGGAGTTGTCTAGCTCGCCGGAGGGGTCGTGGGGTGTGTGGCCGGGGCTTACCGCGGTTGGTTCACCACTTACCTGTGTCTGTGCAACCTTGACTTCCGCCCATCATCCTCCCGGCACCGCCTGAGCCGCATCACCCTGAAAAGGAATGACCCCCTCCCTCAACCATTCCACCAGAAACAAATTTAACGCATGGTCATTCTATTAATTATAACCATTTAATCATCAGAACAACAATTACAAAGAATAACCATCAACCACGACAATAATTTATAATTCCTTGTCCACTATTAAATTTAAATGAGCAAAGTCAACAATATTAAGGTTTCATTATTATAGTTACATAGATATGAGCTCAAGATAAAAAGAAAACTCACAGTATTGGCCAATACTCCTCGTTTTGTACATACGTGATTACAATCAACAGAATCACTTCGGAACCAACAAAGAAGAAAATAGATCCGACAAGGAGCAACACGAATTCACAAATAATTATCAAGAATATTATAAATATTATAAATGTAATACTAACTACTATTTAATATTATTATTTTAGTAATGAATATTTTTTTTCTGTTTACTTTTTTTTTTTTTTTTTTTTTATTTAAGCAAAAAAGAGAAGTTTTGATTATTTTATTTTGTGTATGTTTTGTTTGTTTTATTATCTATGATCCAGCTGTTGTGGATGCACTATAGGTGTTGCTTAATTACCTGAAGTTCCGTATTTATACTAGTGTGATAAGTATCATCTAAATTTCATCAGCTAATTGTTCTATTTAAAACATTTTCGAGTGACTTTGGATAAGCTTCTGTCTGGTCTCCATCCCCCTCGGTCTTCTGATCTTAAACCATTTCTCTACCCGTTTTTCCCGTGTTTTCTGAAATTTTGGGTGACAGATAAACGAAGAACTAGAAACACCGGGTCCTTCCCCTTAAATAAATAAAACAGTTGGTACAGATTAACACCAATCCGCACTTTTCCGGTTAAAAATTCCAGCTACATAAAACCGAAACATGCATATCCGGCTCCATAAACTAAAGCAATTTTTGTATTGCTGGTATCCCCTTCGGTGCCTCTTCACACTACTTTTCTATTTGTTAATGTTTTGGTTGGGCCTAAATCCTTCTTGTATTTTCGACTAGAATACACAGCACCAAAATAGTCACCAAAATAGTCCGGCTTGATGATAATTCGACACGAACTGGTATTTTTGTTCAAATAAACTGAATAATGATGGTTTTTACTTCAGCCAGTCTTAGGTGTTCCTAACGGATTTTTTTCCTGTTTTATTTTCTTTTTAATTTTCCCGAACATCAACTTTTTTCCCGGACCAAAAATATTGTTCAGTCCATTTTTTCATACGTCAAAGTTCGAACTCCTATTTTTTTCCATTTCTCCCCGCCTACTTTTTGTTCCCAACCAACTACTCGATTTTCTTCCCCACAGTAATTTTTTAGTCAAGTAGATATTTAGGCAAAACTGACCGTTACATACTCTCGGGTCCACGAGGCCGACTCGCGAGGCAGTGAGGAGCCGAAAATAACGGACGGTTTTTATGCCATAGGTCTAATATTTTTGGGCGCCAATGTGGGACTCGACTCACGACCTGAGGATAGGAGTCTCATGTTCTAGTGAGTTAGCCGGGCATCACAGGTAAGAGGAGTAACTCGAAACGAGGTTAGAGGAGTGCTTACGCCAACCTTTGAAAAAAGTGGAGCAGTCAGTAGATTCGCTCGGAAGAATATCTGGAAGTACCAGGATCCGGCTGGAGGCAATTCCATATTGTCCCCCTCCGGTTCCTGTTAACTTACAGACATCCTCGCCAGAACCGGTTTCCTCTCGTACCATGGAGTTAATCTCACGCAATCCCACATTGCATGGGACTCCCCCAGTAGGACGACAGGCAACTAATTCGCCGAGGTACACCCACAGCCTGACCAAAAACCAAATAGATGAAAGTGAAACCTTGAGGAAAATCAACGACGTAGGTCCTTGGCGTGATATACCCCTATGCTCTTACCGGCCCAATCCTCCAACTCGTACAAGCTGGTTCCAATCTTTGTACGTATCCGAGCTTTCAGAAACCGGGGTGCCAACTTGGCACTGAAACGACCCGCTCGGTTACTCACCCAGAAAGTTCTCCGGTAAACCTCATCTCCGGGACGAAAACTGCCCACACGACACCGCAAGTTGTATTGGGTTTTATGTCTGATGTGTGCGGCGGCTAAATTTACAGCAATCCGCTCTCGAAGCATCTGCATTTTATCCGTCAATGGTAGAAAAGCTATGTCACCCTCCTGTAAAACGTTCAGTTTCTTCAGGACTGGATATGCTGATCCGTGCAGGATCATATGGCTACCAAACAGGGCCTGATACGGGGACATGCCGATCGCCTCGTGGTGGGTACTACGAAGAGCACATTCAATGGACGACAGATGTCTATCCCACTCACGATGATCCTCCTTTAAATACGCCCTAATGGCGGCGAGGACGGATCTATTCACCCGCTCGGAAGCGTTGGGGTGCGGCGAATATACAGCTGTGCGCACATGTTGTACGCCATAATCCTGTAGTAATTTAGCAAACTCCTTGGAGGTGAATTGCCGACCATTGTCGGAGAAGACCGTTTCAGGGACTCCAAAGGTATGGAAGATAGTTTGCTCGAGAAACTTGACGGCCACCGCCGTGGTCTCAGCGGACACGGGGTGCAGGAAGACAAACTTGGTGAAAGCATCCAATACAACAAATACTGCCGTGTGGCCTTTCTTCGACCTGGGATAAGGACCTAAGAAATCGACGTATAAAAATTGGAACGGCCTCGACGCATCCATAGGGTTTCCCATAGGTGGTCGAAGTACTGAGCTGGGGGCTTTGGTGGTCTTGCAGACCTCACACTTGGCGATGAACTCCCAAACTTGTTTTGCCATACCTGGCCAAAAGTACTTGCATCGCAGTCGGGCTAGGGTTTTCCCTACTCCACCATGCGAGGCTTGGGGAGGCGAATGATACGATTCGACGAGCGACGCGGTCAATTCCTTCGGAATCCACAACTTCCAGGTCAGGTCGCCAACAATCGGTTTTCCAGTACGTGGTGATGTACGCTTGAAAACGTACCCATCTTCCACTCGCAGGTCTGGTAGCTGCGGTGAGGCTTGCCTGAGGCTATCACCCAGACGAAGATATTCAGGGGACTTGAAAGACGGGGCATTTAAGTCCACGTCGAAGCACAGGGACAATTCGTCAACGCAATCCATGCGTGACAAGGCATCGGGAACCACATTGTGGGTGCCTTTACGATGTTCGATTGTAAAGTCGAACCCCTGAAGCTTAAGACTCCACCGGGCTAAACGACCGTTGAGCTCCTTCTGGCTCATGAGCCATTTTAGACTTGCATGGTCAGTAATGACCGTGAAAGTCTGTCCCTCAACATACGCTCTAAACTTCTTTATACTCAGCACGGCTGCGTAGCATTCGAGCTCAGTAATGGTGTAGTTCCGTTGTGCCCCGTTCAATTTCTTGGACATATAAGCAATCGGATGTTCTCCTCCATCCATGTCCTTTTGAAAGAGCACACTACCTACACCAGTCCTGCTGGCATCGCACTGAATATAGAAAGGCTTAGAAAAATCTGGAGTGACTAAAAGAGGAGCTTCCGTCATCAGCTTTTTCAAGGTCTCGAACGCCTGCTGGGCCTCATCAGTCCAACTAAAAGATTTAGACTTCAAACAATCCGTGATTGGAGAAGCCACGCATAATTGGGAATGAAACGCTGATACCATCCGGTCATACCCAAGAACCTCCGGGTCTGTTTATGAGACTTCGGAGTCGGGAAGTCCATGATGGCCGTCACCTTATTAGGATCGGTTTTCAGAGTCCCATCACCGATTATGAAGCCGAGATACTTCACTTCCGTCACGCAGAATTTGCTTTTAGATAAATTGATGGTTAACCCCGCACGACGGAGACAGCTGGCCACTTCGTCCAAAAGCTTTAGGTGGGAGTCAAAGTCAGGTGAAACTATGAGCAGGTCGTCCAGATAGACAAAAACGTTTTCACGTAAATGGCCCGGGATGGCTTTATCCATCAAGCGACACATGCGCTGCGGGGCGTTACATAAGCCGAAAGGCATAACTGTGAACTGGTACAGTGGACGACCAGGGACAGTAAAAGCTGTCCGCTCTCGCGACTTCTTCTCTAAAGGGATTTGCCAGAAGGCGTCCTTCAGGTCTAAGCTCGTGATGAACTTGGTGTCTTGAAGACGACCAAGAAGACCATCAATGTGTGGAAGAGGATAGGCGTCTTTGATAGTGACACTGTTCACCTTGCGAGAGTCAAGGCACAGGCGGACCTTACCTGGTTTACGAACCAACACCACTGGAGAATTCCAGGGACTATTTGATGGCTCAATCACCCCCAGCGACAACATCCTGTCCAACTCACCATACATCAGCTGTTGTACAGCGGGTGAGACGGGATAATGCCTCTGTTTAATGGGAACTGAGTCACCAGTGTCAATGATGTGTTCCTCCAGGTTAGTCTTCCCCAGTCCGAAGACATCGAAAGAGGGAAATCTGGCCTTGACGCGTTCCAACCGTTCGCATTGCGTGGACGTTAAGTCGTGCATTTTTGCAGACACGGATGGAGCGTTTATCTCGCAGACTATTTGGGGAGCTAGGCCGAAAAGATTCCAAAAATCCATCCCTAGGTACAGTCTCTGGCTGAGACTGGGCACCACATAGATGGTTATATCACGGGTCCTTCCCCCAAAGGAGATTGGAACTCGAATATAACCGCAAAGTCTCTGCGGAGCCCCGTCAGCAGTATGCACTACAGAGCGCAAAGTGTAGACTGTCACTTCGGGATGACTAGCTAGAAACGCTTCGGCATCTCTTCCCAAACAGCTAACAGTGGCACCACTGTCCAACAAACCAACCACTTCTTCGTTAGCTAACAGGACCTTCGTAAACAGCCGAGGATCTGACGAATCAGAGATGAAGGCAGAAACAATTTTCTGCAAACATTGTCGCTTCTCCTTTGCTCGTACCCTAATTTGGGGAGGGGTGCGCTTGGAAGTGAGGGAGTCCACGAAAGGTGGCTCCGAAAAGATGCGGGCACGAGTGGAGATATATCTCTTCCAACGGGAAAGGAACGAAAGTTTAACCTCCTCAGAGGGAAAAACAGGAAGAGCATCAGTTGACGTAAAGTCGCTGATGGTAGTCATATCAGGTGTATATGAAGAATGTGTAGGGAAAACGGGCGAGCTTAGCTCGGGCGCGGACTCCCGTTCGATCTCGCACCCCCGCTCCGGTTTCCCTGACAGGTGGGACACACTGGCGTGACGACTCCTGGCTTGCCACACTTGTAGCAAAATAAGCCACGAGTTTCAGACGGGCAGTCCATAAATGGATGACCCGGTTGTTGACAATTCCAACAACGTAAAGGTCGTGGATTCGTCTGGAACTGACGCGAAGAGGTTATCGCTTCTACTCCTGGTGAAGACATGTCCGGTGGTATTTGATCAGAAGAATATAACGGCGAGTGTTCAACCTCGTGTATCTGTCGATCAGGCCTACGCTCTAACCGCTTCTGTTTCTGCCAGCGTTCAACTCGGATACAAGTATCGCGCAATTGGGCCATGCTGGTGAAACGATGCCCGATTACCGCTGACCCCAAGGTGAAATTCAAATTTCGGACTACGATTCCTAATAATCCGCTTTCAGACATTGGCTGAGCCATTCTGTTGTGCAGCGACAGCAGCTGAGCAGTGAAATCGTCGAAAGATTGATTATGTTGCTTGGTATCCATCATTTGTAATATCAATTCTTCGTCTGATTCCCGACTACGAAAATACCTAAGGAACTGTACTGTCACAGTTTCCCAATCAGGATCTAAAAATTGTCGCCGAAATTGAGACCAGTACCAATCGGCGGCTCGGCCAGTCAACAACGACGAGAGATTACGGCAGACCTCTGATTGGCTAACTCCATCATCGCGAGCCTTCAGCTCCACCCGGAACAGAAACTCCTCCGCCGACAACATTTTGTCCTCGCCGGAGAACTTTAGGTTCCAGGAAGTAACCGGAGACTTGCGGTGTTGAGTCGCCACTGACGAAGCTGTTCCGCCGTCTGCCTGCGGATTCCCGGCTGGTAACAAAACCTGGTCACTGGAGGCGCGAGGGATCTCTGGCATTTCAACTGGTCGCTGCTGAGCTAGAAGCGTGGTTACTAGTTGACTCAACTGTAAAACTCGCTCCTCTAGCGAAGGAGTAGGGTCGGGGGCGGTGGGTGTATCACCTTGGCCGGCTTCGGTGCCATTACTAAGACCAGCGACATTACGAAGATTACTTCCACCAGCAGTTGCACCCGCAGATTTCCCTCTTCTAAGTTCCATGCCTCAATTCACTTCAATAATACTAAAGATCCGTTAACCTTGCGGAGATAACAAGCAGGGTACCGACAAATATACAATTCAAAAAAATCAAAGTAAAATTTGAAGCAAAATTAACCCCCCGATATACTCAAAACAAAACAAACGATAACCTGTACGCAAAGAGTGGAAATAACCAAATCAATTAGATGTTAATAATATGGTATGCAACCCCCGAAAAAAATCAACAGTGATTAGTGTGTAGTGACAAAACAATCAAAGTGTATGAGTGTCTATATAGATTAGTGTATAAGCTTTACTTCAATCTAAGTGTGGAATGGTTGAGGCAGACGACAATTCCCCTCAGGGCTCCCGCATGTCGAGGTCCTCGATGCCAGTTGGTGAAAACTATGAAGCATAGTCATTACCAAGTGTCATCCAGGTCGCCGACCCAGCTTCAGGTAAACCCGAACGAAGAACGGAAACGGAACTCAAAATCGCATCGCCACGAAAGGAAAGGAAACTTCTTCAAAAATAAAAAAAATTTGGGGGATCCGCTGTTCAACCACAACTGAGCTACCTTTCGGAAAATCAATCAGTTGGGAGGAACAGACGAAAAAAAACGATTCAGGACAAAACAAAAAAATAGAATTTAAAGAAGCTGGATGGACCATCAGGAGGGCAAGGGGCGCAGTGGCAGGCGGTAACACGCCTGTTACCAAAGACGGTTAAGCCCTTGTACCAACTTCAACGTCCACCAGGAAAATTAAAAGAAGATCCTGTTCAAAGACCGACGCAGTGGCAGGCGGTATCACGCCTGATACCAGAGTCGCCGACCCTAGAAACAGGACAGGGATGAACCACTACTACACCTGCACGCATAGCCAAGCGACCACTCGCTTGTTAGCAAGCCGTGCAGGTCAGCATGGTTCGAAGCTACTCCAAAAAGAAGAAGTTACCGCGTAAGTGAAGGGACAGGCCTAAAAGCGAAGACAAATAAAAATTCACATAGAATTTGGACAAGCGCTAAAAAAAATTCGGCAAAACAGACAAAGGCTAAGGCCTCGCGGTACTACCTTAGCCCACAGCGAGCGCTGGGTAAAAGTGGTGAACCATAAACAAAAAAATCAAATGTTTGTCCGTGAAGGCACAAGTGGTACTAAACCAAAAAAATTTAAACTTCAAGTTCCGTGTAGGACCGTCAACGGGCTTTAAAAGCTGCGTTGGGCGCCATTTATGTAACAGCACAATGGCGCGATATAAATAGTGGGCGCCACTTATGCGAGGTGTTACCCCCTTAGCCACAAGCCCGGAAGAGCATGGCCAAGGAGCCAACACCATACATAAGAAATAAAAAGAAAATCCGGAACTCCTACGCCGGCCACACGGAGTTGTCTAGCTCGCCGGAGGGGTCGTGGGGTGTGTGGCCGGGGCTTACCGCGGTTGGTTCACCACTTACCTGTGTCTGTGCAACCTTGACTTCCGCCCATCATCCTCCCGGCACCGCCTGAGCCGCATCACCCTGAAAAGGAATGACCCCCTCCCTCAACCATTCCACCAGAAACAAATTTAACGCATGGTCATTCTATTAATTATAACCATTTAATCATCAGAACAACAATTACAAAGAATAACCATCAACCACGACAATAATTTATAATTCCTTGTCCACTATTAAATTTAAATGAGCAAAGTCAACAATATTAAGGTTTCATTATTATAGTTACATAGATATGAGCTCAAGATAAAAAGAAAACTCACAGTATTGGCCAATACTCCTCGTTTTGTACATACGTGATTACAATCAACAGAATCACTTCGGAACCAACAAAGAAGAAAATAGATCCGACAAGGAGCAACACGAATTCACAAATAATTATCAAGAATATTATAAATATTATAAATGTAATACTAACTACTATTTAATATTATTATTTTAGTAATGAATATTTTTTTTCTGTTTACTTTTTTTTTTTTTTTTTTTTTTTATTTAAGCAAAAAAGAGAAGTTTTGATTATTTTATTTTGTGTATGTTTTGTTTGTTTTATTATCTATGATCCAGCTGTTGTGGATGCACTATAGGTGTTGCTTAATTACCTGAAGTTCCGTATTTATACTAGTGTGATAAGTATCATCTAAATTTCATCAGCTAATTGTTCTATTTAAAACATTTTCGAGTGACTTTGGATAAGCTTCTGTCTGGTCTCCATCCCCCTCGGTCTTCTGATCTTAAACCATTTCTCTACCCGTTTTTCCCGTGTTTTCTGAAATTTTGGGTGACAGATAAACGAAGAACTAGAAACACCGGGTCCTTCCCCTTAAATAAATAAAACAGTTGGTACAGATTAACACCAATCCGCACTTTTCCGGTTAAAAATTCCAGCTACATAAAACCGAAACATGCATATCCGGCTCCATAAACTAAAGCAATTTTTGTATTGCTGGTATCCCCTTCGGTGCCTCTTCACACTACTTTTCTATTTGTTAATGTTTTGGTTGGGCCTAAATCCTTCTTGTATTTTCGACTAGAATACACAGCACCAAAATAGTCACCAAAATAGTCCGGCTTGATGATAATTTGATAATTCGACACGAACTGGTATTTTTGTTCAAATAAACTGAATAATGATGGTTTTTACTTCAGCCAGTCTTAGGTGTTCCTAACGGATTTTTTTCCTGTTTTATTTTCTTTTTAATTTTCCCGAACATCAACTTTTTCCCCGGACCAAAAATATTGTTCAGTCCATTTTTTCATACGTCAAAGTTCGAACTCCTATTTTTGGCAACCGATTCAGCTTTTGTTACGGTTAAAGTTAGTTGGTGCAACTTACCCTTAGTGTTTATATTATTAAGTATAAGTTCACTGAAAAATTAACGTCGGAACCAAAACACTGGGGCTTATCGTTGTAAACGTACGTTTTGGGAAACGCGCCGTTTACATGTTTCACTTCACCTTGAAAACGTATCGTGCAAAACGGGTGAATCCAACTGTGTTCGAAAGGTTTCGAAATCAGCTGATGTTTGTCAAAAATTACAAATCAGTCACGTCAGAGTTTTATTTAATCTTTCAAATTCAAAATCGTTACTTTTTTATTAAGTTTTAGTGAATATACGGGCTTATGAATTATAATTATGGACACCGTGGCATTGTATATAATGTGAAAATGACCATGAACGAGCTGTGTCCGTCATAATTAATGAAGTACAGGAAGGGATTTTTTAAATGGACGAAAGAGTGGAAAATATATCCCTAAATTAATAAACCAATTTATTTATTTGTGAAAATATACTTTTAACTTCATCAAAAATTTTCGCTTAAATAAATGTGCATTCAAGATTTAACTAAAAAAACTTATTTTATAAATTTATTTGAAAAAATATATGCATTTAAAAAAAATAAACTTTGGTCTTTTGATAACAAAATGCATGCCTTTATGGCGGAATTAAAAGAAATTGATTAAAAATGAAACTATTTAAAACATATTTCCAAATAGTCCAAACACTCTAGGAAACGTACAACTGCCGCGAGCAAAACTTCGCGTTTCACAAACACAAGGGGAACTGCCGCCGCACGTTTTGCACCATACTGAAAAATCAACTTTGAAATTAACGTTTGACGTTTTCCCCCGCTGCGTTTACTACGATACCAAAATTGAACGTTTCACGTTTCGCTCGCGTTTACGTTTTGTGCGATAAGCCCCACTAACATTTATCAGTTTTTAAAGTTTTTTTAGGTTATGTGTGCAGATAAAAATTTCATATTGTAATCGCTAATAGCCAATATCATAACGAACAGCCTCTATTTTTTCCCCCTTTTTTCGGATCTATATACGCATCTATTTTCAGAAAGAACGACCAACTTGGTTGCTAGAGCTAGAGATTAGCCATTTCGTATAGTATTCGATGTAACATGTTCCAAACGAAATTATTTAGACTTCAAACAATTCCGTTGCGCATTGCTTCCCTTATCCTGAACCTTACGAGCCGCCACTGCACCTAAGCCGGGCCGTATACCAAAGCTGCATAGGCGTTGTATGCAACTTTTCGTCACCTTTTGTATGGAAATTAATGTTGCAAAGCGGCATGTGACGTTTTGTTTTGGTATAAGACCCGGCTAAGATTCATGTTATTCAACGAACTCGACAGCCAAATTTATTAGTCCGTGGAAATGGTACTTTAACATTGCAAATATCCAGGACAAGGTTTCATTTTGGGGTTGTGTAGGGGGGTCAGTGTAAGCTTAAATTTGAGTTTTCGAGATTGTATCCCCCCATTTAGCCTTTGCAGCTTGGAAAAGGTGTGCAAATGGTTTTTCCACTATATCTCCGTAACAGCACATCTTACAGAAAATTTACTTTTTGTTTAGAATTCAATTATCTACAATTTCTTATCAGGCCGTTTTGTCGAAAACTGAATATTTAAGAAGTCAGAGCACAAAAATTCATACTCTTTTTAATTTCATTCACAACGAAAGGTTTTACAGCGCCCCTTAAGGACCTTCGGCCAAGGAGACAGATTTTCGGAATATTTTTTTTACGATTTTACCTCGTCATCTCCCTAGAAATTCTAAACAACAGGTAGTAAGTAATAATAATGAATGAATGACTTTATAAGAAATGCCGATGTTTGAGTAAAGCAAGAAAATTGTTTTGCAATTTATTGAGAGTTTTTATTATTGCTGTTCTGCTATGTTTTACATGGTACGATATGGTTTAAATAGTTGTGATAACTATGTAGCAAAACACGGGCGTATTCATTTTATGACAAGCGTTTGCAAGTTGTGTAACTCATTTCCGTACCACCTGCGAGGTAGAGTTTGTCGGTGCATTTTTAAAGTGGTGTCCCCAATACGCCTAATCCAGTGTGCTGCTTTTCTATCTACTTCATTCTTGGTCTTTTTGAAGGGCCGTCATATTTAAGAGGTGCATTGCAAGAAAAGAGAAACAAAGTGGTAAATTACTGAAAAATGTCTCGACCGCCAATATTCATGTGAGCAGGGGCGGCACTTTCATAGGTTCTAATGGAGCACTCGCACCGGGCGCCATTGAACTAGGGCGCTAGTTCAGAAGATTTATAAAAAATTAAATAATTCGAAAAAATGAAATTACATGAACTTACACAAATTTTCAAGAAGTTACACAATTTCTGTCTCAGTACTATCTCACGCGATAAAAAGCGGCGAAAATTTACTCCCCTCGTTCAGGAAGTTACACGAGATTTTTGCTTCGAGATTTCCATATAATTTCTGCAAAAGAGAGGCAAAAGTAAAAATTTCAGAAGAAAAATCCACCAAGTGAGAGAAAATCTCTCATTCACTGTGGCTCTGAAATGTTAACATGAGATGTAAATACAGAATTGAACAGTAGAATGAACGAAACGAAACACAAAATAAAATAATTTCATTTTCACGACGCTGGAGCACTTTTTGAAAATTTTGTAAAACTCACACAAAGAAAAAAATTGCTCCTATACCTCTGTGTTGCGTAGATACTATTGTTTACTGTCCCTGCAAACAATTTCTCGGCTGCTCGTTTTCTCGAGCTATTTTCGAAAGATAACTTGTCGAGAATTATTCGAGAAACAATCGTTAAAACGATCCCTAAAGCTTTCACGCTCTTTTCATGGTTTTGTTTGCTTCTCCCTTCCAGAATTGCTTTTGTTTTGCTCGGGTGGTGATTGATATAAACTGCAGGGCGCTGTTGGAGCACTTTTAAATTTTGTTCCAACTTTCGTAAAAGAGGTAAATAAACGAAATGAGAGTAAAATATATTGTGGCGAGAATCCTAACGATTCTTTTATGTTATGCGAGTTATTATGGTGCAATTTTAAATTTTGTTCCCCTGTAGGAGTATAATGAAGAATATGAGTGACATATTTTTATTTGATTTCAAACTTTGAGTGATCAAGTGATCAATTATTTAAAATTAATGATAACTATTACATAAGTAATGCGTTTTTAAAATGTGTTATTTATATTTACATATATGTTACTAGCTGGGACCCGGTGCGCCTATGCTGCACCCATAAGCCAATAGTAGTAATCAGGTGATATGAATTTTAATATACAGTAGGAGAGTTTGAAAAAGTACTTACTGAAGGTTTTTTGATTGGTTGCTATGTTTGATTTTGTTTTCTGCATATGGCAGAAAAATCAAAGCACTGTTCAAATGAATAGATGGAAAGTATTATTTAACTCATTGAATGAAATTGAGATGAAAATAATAATGTTGTGGGAAAAATACATACCGTTCGAAAGGTAAATTAATGATTTTTCCAAATAGAAATGAAAACAGGTGTGTTCTAATACGAATTGTTGTATTTTGAAAAATGAAGGAACTTGAAATCTATGAAAATTTCCAAGTACCACATCTCAAAAAGTAAAAGTGATAAACATGCGATTATTGAATTTGTTGTCTTTTTGGCTCATACAGTCGAAGCTACTTCAATCCAAGTTCAGGGAACCGCATCGTTCGCGAAAAATCGAACAAAATTGTACCGCCACTACCAGTAAATCAACTCCGATCGATCTGAAACTTTGGAAATCGTATCTTTTCGGAAAAAAAAAACGAAAATTAAATGGATTTGAGCTCTTTAGCAGTGATTCGAAGAGTACCTCCCATACAAAAGTTCGAGATTTTACCATATCGGTACACTACAGCTACCCGAAGTGTTCGAGATAGAGCAAAATAGACCAGCTAGGAACACTCCCCGTACCCGAAAACCCCTATATCCAAAAAATTATGCCAATCGGATGAGCGGTTTCGGAGTCTATAAAGGACTTACACACAGACAAACATTCACTTTTATATACATATATAGATTAGAATTAATTTGCTTATTGTTTTTTTTTTTTTGTATTTTTAAGAAACTTAAAATATTTTTCTGTGGTTATCTTCAAGGTGTGAGTTACGTATGTTTTTAGATAATTTAAATAAAAAGTATTCTAATGTAGTTGAAGAAAGTTAGGTAAATACTCAAAATATTTCCCTGCTACGATAGATCCAAGGTATTATAGTATTGGTAAATAACAGTGGTAAATTAGTTAATAGATTTTGGTTGGTTTGTTAAATTTAAAAAACTCCATCTTCTGTTCTTGTTTTTTTGTAATCTTTTTCAAAATTAAAGGAAACTGAAGTTCATTTTGCTGTTCGGGATATACTGATTGGGAAGACTAGTAAAAAAAGGTGGCAAAGTTTTACCAATATGGAAATAGAATTAACAGTCAGGGTGAATAAAACAGTAGATTCTACGTTGCAAAAGAAATGTCTGAGGAAGCTCAGCAGTGGTCAGAGATTTTAAGGATAGCCTAAAAGGATTATTGATAGATTTACGAAATTTTGTTCCTTTTCAGGAATTTATTGAAAAAAAGAAATAAATTGTTACCAAATTAGAAGTACCATATGTATTTCCCGTCCTTGCGATCCAGATGAAAGAATCTTTTTATTAAATGTTTAGCTGATGGGGCGCAAATTTGCCTACTGCACCAGGCGCAAAACAACCATGCGCCAGCCCTGCATGTGAAGTACTACATTCGATACTACGCCGAAGATGGAGGCATTCTCCCACAAAAGAAGTACTCACAGTATTGTTTTTATTAAAAATTAATTGAAATAAAAAATATATAATATATAGAAAGGGAGTGCTTTAATTTTGGCAAAAATTATGATTCTTTGGTACTATTTCCCATTATAATTTTCCAAAGTGGTTAAATAACTTAAAATTGTAGATAATTCCGAGCGTTACATAACATTTTAATTCATCCGACACCGAAGCTGGCTGAAAGCGAGTTATTCGTCGAGAAGTGTCGCAGCCTTCGCGATTGACTCTTCACCCGCTATGTCGCGGACTTAGAGTTTCGGTCAGCAGCCCATTTGATAGATATTTTAATGCCCGTATTTCTGATGTTTACTACATTATCATATGAGCAACTGTTAAGGAGATATTCAAAAAAAATTCGTTATCAGTTATTTCAGGCATATGCAGTGCGAACTTTGGCGTTAGATTTCTCGCAAACTATACAAGCAAGAATGACGAACAAGGGTTCGTTCTAAAGGTAATTACTAGCACTTAAAGTTAGTGTAGTTAGGGTAATCGGCATTAACTGCAACTGCATTTAACCCCAACCACACGGTCAAGGTTGAACTTTGAGCAACCATAACTTTGAGCCAAACCAACTTACAAACCTCGTTGAGGGCTCATTTTGTAGATATTTTATTCTCTTCGTCATTGAACATTTTCAACCATCATTGCATGCAAACGAGTTATTTATTATGAATGACCTCCCCCTCTTTTTCAAGATGGCGGCTTTTCCCAACACACTGCGACCCCACAAACTTGTTTTTTTCATTCTCAGATGTATCCAAACAAGTTCCAAAAAAAAATTTCGTACATCGTAAAATGCAATTTCATGCCCTTTTTGTTGAAAATCAAGGTTAATTTAGTTGTAACTACTTAGAGCTTTTTATAAATTGTCATAGAAAACTTTGATTTATATTCATTCAATTAATTTAGTATGCGTTGCCCATTTTTGTTTTTGTTTGTCAGTCTTAAATAGATTTTTGATGAGCACAAACGTTTTGAGGAATCTTTAGAATTTTATATTTCAAGACGTCTGGTAATGAGATTAAGAAGGTTCTAAGAAAACGGATGAAAATAAAAAGACATTTTACCTACGAGAACAAACATATGGTTTTATTTTAATTGCAGGTTTTAGGGACTTTGAATAACCGTATCATTTGGCGACCGTGACAGGACGGTAGGTTACAGAATGTCCGAAAACAGGAAGAACCTTGTTAAGATACGTGGCTCTCTAAGGAGAATTTTCACGCAGAAATTGACGCAATTGGAAAATGCAATTTTAGCTGAAGAAAAAGATTTCTCAGAGGTAAAGGGCTTGCTAGAACTTCTGGGAGAAAAAAGAGACGAGCTGAGACAAATCAATTTAAATATTCGAGAATCAATTCTGGAAGATTCAGCAATGAAAGAATCGGATCTCGATGACGATATAATGGCTTGTGATGAATACGAATTGAAATTTAATAAGATAAAAGCCAAATACAGCAGATTGGAAGCAGAAGAAAAGATAGATGTTATTAGCCAAAGAACATCTACCCACAGCGATATCCCCCACCAGAATACACGTAAATTTAAGTTACCAGTGCTATAGCTAAAGAAATTTAGTGGCGAATTGAGAGAGTGGCTCCCTTTTTGGTCGCAGTTCGGGAAAATAGACAAGGATCCACTAATTGATAATGGCGATAAGTTCCAGTATCTTATCCAAGCAACCGTAATGGGTTCCACAGCACGACAATTAGTGGAAAGTTTTCCTGCTACCAGTGAGAATTATGGAGAGGCCGTACGATGTTTGAAAAAACGGTACGGTCGAGACGACTTACTTGTAGAGGTATATGTCAGGGATCTGCTGAGTTTAGTTTTACAGAACACAATGTCTGTAAAAAAGATGTCATTAGCATCGCTGTATGACAAACTAGAGTCTCAGTTAAGAGCCTTAGAGACACTGCAGGTGACGACAGACCGGTGCGCTTTAATGCTCATGCCTTTAGTAGAGTCATGTTTGCCAGAAGACGTTTTAAGGACATGGCAGAGAAGCAGTTTTTATGTTGTTCATGAAGAAAACAATCAGAAAGATGAAGACCAAAGTGAGTTTGATGAAACCGATGTAGCTGGATATCGGTTAAAACGACTAATGAAGTTTTTGCAGTCCGAATTAGAAAATGAACAAAAAATTAAACTAGCTTTGTCAGGCTTTGGTGTCTCAAACATCTCTATGGGAAAAGAATATATAAAGAAGGAGCACAACATGAAATTTAGGAATACCGCCCGAAATATGTCCACTGCCACAGACTTATTAACTATGGTTAAAGAAATTAAATGTGTGTTTTGTAGCGACAAGCATGCTAGTGCAGAATGCAAAAAGGCTCAAAAGATGTCTGTAGAAGAGAAAAAGAGTGTTTTAAATAAACAAGGCTGTTGTTATCGTTGTTTGATTAGAGGTCATCGTATGGCTGTTTGTAGAAGCAGACTCAAGTGTACGGTATGTGGTAAAACGCACCATACTATTATATGCGAGCAGGAGTTTGAAGTACAACAGCCTCATGCGAGGCAAGAGTTAGAACGAAGTGATCAGATGCTAGCAAATATGGTGAGATCTTGTAAGGTGGTGTTGCAAACATTCCTGGTGAAACTGAGAGGAAAAAATTCGGAACGAATCACAAGGGCAATAATTGACACAGGATCACAGCGATCTTATATTTTAAGAGATGTCGTTGTTGACATGCAGTATGAACCAGTGAGAAGAGAGAGAATTCGTCATGATTTGTTCGCAGGATTAAATACTAATATTATAGATCATGAAGTATTCAAAATTCATATCTCGGACGTAGACGATAAGTACAACTGCCAGTTTGAGGTACTAGACCAGCAAATCATATGCGGCAAAATAGAGCCGATAACACTAGGACCATGGATACGTGAACTAGAGAAACACTATAGAGATTCTATTAGGAGCAGATGCTACAGGCAGATTGTTTACCGGCAGACAACATGAAATATCGACGGACTTAGTAGCCATGGAAACAAAGTTAGGCTGGACGCTAATTGGATGTCTTCCTGATGAAACTATGTCAAAAAATATTGCTATGATTGTAACAACGATGACGGTGAAAGATGCAGATATCTCAGATTTATGGCGCTTAGATGTGCTAGGTATTATGGATCCAGTAGAGAAGAAAAGAAAGCGAGAGCTTCAGTTAGAAGCAGAGCAACATTTTTTGAGAACAGTAACCGTCGATGAAGAAGGTAGATATTCGGTTCATCTACCTTGGATAGAAGATCATCCACCGCTGCCTGGTAACTACGAACTATCCTTAAGAAGATTAAAGGCTACTAATAAAAAGCTGAAAGCAAGTGGATACTATGAAGCATATGAGGCAGTGCTAAAAGACTGGATCCATGAAGGAATCATTGAAGAGGTATCATCGGAGCATCCTGAGGAAAGAGCTCATTATTTACCACACAGAGCAGTTATCAAATTAAATAGTACAACGAAAATACGTCCCGTGTTTGATGCTTCGGCGAGAGAAAAAGGACATCCCAGTTTGAATAGTTGTCTGGAAAAGGGACCCAATTTGATAGAATTGATACCCTCTGTTTTGACCAAATTTCGACTAAAGAAGATTGGCGTAGTAGCTGACATAAAGAAGGCCTTTCTACAAATTAGTCTTTCGCATCAGGATCGGAATTTTCTACGATTTATATGGTATAACAGCGAAAATCAGCTTAAGATATATAGACATCGACGAGTGGTCTTTGGAGTTTCATGTAGCCCGTTCTTGTTAGGTGCAGTGATCCAATTTCATCTGAAGAAAATGTTGAAAGATTGTCTCGAAGGTGAACAACCATATTCTGCAGCTGTAGTAAAAAATCTACTAAATTGTTTTTATGTTGACAATTGTGTGACCAGTGTCGCCGATGAAAAAGAATTGCACAATTTTATGAAGGAAGCTGTCGAAATCATGAAGCAAGCATGTTTCGATCTGAGAGGGTGGGAGTACACTTCTTTGGTCTATGAGGAAGGGACGACCGCTCTAACGTGCTGGGGATGCTGTGGAATCGAAAAACAGATACTTTAGAAGTAAGTTTGGAAAGTTTAAATTCTCTTGATCTTTCGCAGATAACGAAGAGATCTATATTGTCTGCAACACACCGTATCTTTGATCCGATTGGTGTAACATGCCCCTTATTGTTAACTCCGAAGCTGCTGCTGCAAGAGATTTGGTCGCAGAATGTCGGATGGGATACATCAGTGGGTGATCAGCAAAAAGCACGGTTTCTAAAATGGAAGGAAGATTTGATGTATTTGAAGCAGCTACAGATTCCAAGATGGCTAATATCTACGAACGAACTAGCGGAGTATACTCTCCATGTTTTTGGTGATGCTAGCCAATATGCGTATGCCGCAGTCATTTTCCTGAGGACCGAGACATCTTCACAGATAAATGTACAATTGGTACAAGCGAAGACCAGGATTTCACCAATCAGTAAAGCGCGCAAAAGGATGATGATACCGAGATTAGAATTATTAGCGGCTAATATTGGTGTACGGTTAGTAAAAAATGTTAATGAGGATATAAACATCCCTATTGTAAAATCCATGTTTTGGAGTGATTCAACCACAGTCCTAGCGTGGATTGAACGGGACGAACAGTGGGATGTATTCGTACGAAACCGAGTAAAGGAGATCAGGGAGACAACTTCTAAGAAGCAATGGAGATATATTCCTGGTATATGTAATCCTGCTGACTTGCCGTCGAGAGGCTGTAATGGGAAGAAGTTGATAGAGTCTTTATGGTGGAATGGCCCAGCGTGGTTGAGACAATCTCCTAATACTTGGCCTTCACATGACCTTATATTTGATGAAAACGAAATAAATATGGAGAAGAAGAAAACCGTGATATCTTCAACAGCCATGATTTGTACCAAAGAGGATGATGACTGGTATTACAGATATTTTTCCAAATATAGACAGATCGTACGGTTAATAGCATGGATTTTAAGATTCAAAGAAAATTGTCTAATTCGAAACGGAACCAAAAGATGTGGTGAATTGACAGTGGAAGAGTATGCGGTGGCGGAAATTAGGACGCTATGGTTGATACAAAAAGATTCGTTTTCTGGCATAAGTGATGCACGTTTGTCAAGTTTACAGTCATTTATGGGAACGGATGGACTTATTCGACTGAAGACCAAGATTTCACGAGGAGAATATGACGTAGACTTTTGTTATCCAGTGGTTTTACCAAACAACAAACATCCAGTTGTTTTTCGACTGATATTTGGAGAACATCTAGATTCATGCCATGCAGGTATACAAACTACGATGACTATTTTAAGGAAACGATACTGGGTCATAGGATGTAGACGAACCGTCCGATCCGTTTTGAATAAATGTGTCGTATGTAAACGGTATACCGCCAAAAAGTTACAAGTGCAGTCTCCACCTTTACCAGTCGATAGGGTTCGTGAAGCTAAAATATTTGAAATAGTAGGTATAGATCTTGCTGGTCCGCTATTTTTGAAAACTAAACGTGGAGGAGTTTACGAGAAAGCATGGATATGTTTGTTTACCTGTGCGGTATATAGAGCGGTTCATTTGGAACTGCTACCGTCTTTGTCGACTGAACGATTTATCCTGTGCCTGCGTAAGTTTATCAGCAGAAGAGGACGACCGAATACGATATACACCGACAATGGTACTAATTTTGTGGGTACTGCGAATGCTTTGTCAAGAATAGACTGGAGTAAAATAGAAAAGACAACAGTGGCAATGAAGATTAAATGGAAATTCAATCCACCCACTGCTGCATGGTGGGGAGGATGGTGGGAGCGACTCGTTGGTTTATTGAAACAGTTATTGCGCAGGATCCTTGGTAAGACATCATTAGATTTTGACGAGATGCATGCTGTACTATGTGAATGTGAGGCCGTAATCAATGCCAGACCCCTGACTTATCTTTCGGAAGATACAACGGATTTGACGCCGCTGACGCCCGATTTATTCTTAAAAGAAATTGGAGAAATTGGAGTGCCCGATTTATAGATGTTATTGAAGTTACCCCTAATTTAGGCAAACGCGGGAAATACCGTCAACGTTTGCGAGAAATGTTAAAGGTGAGATTTTTCAATGAATATTTGGGACGTTTGACGCTTTTTGCGAAGAAATTTTCACCGAAAATTGTCCGCGTCGGAGAATTAGTACTTGTCGAAAATGAGAACGCAAAACGGGTTGATTGGCCACTAGCAAGAATATAAGAGGTAATTCCTGGACGTGAAGGTGTGGTGCGACTTGTTAAGCTGAGAACTTCTTCCGGAATTATGTTGCGGCCCATACAAAGAATTATTCCATTAGAAATGAATGTCATGTCGAGTGATAAAGAAGCAAAGACGACTCATACATCCGATATCACAGCCGCTTTACCAGATGAGGAAGGATATGGAGCGTTTGAAGCCAATTCTACTGTACAACAGGTTACACGTAGTGGTAGATTAGTTAAACCTCCTATCAGATTAAACTTGTAAATTCATTTGTATTGTTTGTGTTACTTGATAATATGTAAGTTAATTAAATTGTTCTTTGCATTAACTTAGGTGGGAGAATGTTGAAAATCAAGGTTAATTTAGTTGTAACTACTTAGAGCTTTTTATAAATTGTCATAGAAAACTTTGATTTATATTCATTCAATTAATTTAGTATGCGTTGCCCATTTTTGTTTTTGTTTGTCAGTCTTAAATAGATTTTTGATGAGCACAAACGTTTTGAGGAATCTTTAGAATTTTATATTTCAAGACGTCTGGTAATGAGATTAAGAAGGTTCTAAGAAAACGGATGAAAATAAAAGGACATTTTACCTACGACAACAAACATATGGTTTTATTTTAATTGCAGGTTTTAGGGACTTTGAATAACCGTATCACTTTTTTCATTGCACTGGACTATTTATTTTGATGTAACTCGAAATCTATGAACGTCAAGCTAGCGGCGGTTGCACTGAAAAGCGGCGAAGTTAAAACTCAACTCTATTTAAAAATAAAAAAATTTGTTGTCTGTAAAGAGGGTTTACGGGCGATAGTTTAACGTGACAACGTCATGAGAAAACATTGATGAAATGATTGCATACTTTTATGAATAAAATTGAATCATTTATATTAAATTATCATTATTTTGTATGGATACAATTAGCTTTTATTTGCACTAATGAATTCAAATATGTTTATTACTTTAATGAACAGATTATTTACAAGTAACAATGTGTAGTAACAAATTCATTTACAGCTTTTATACATGTCTGATATGTATTTAACTTCTTGCAATCTGTGTAATTCTGTTAAGGATAGGTCGATGATAGGAAAAGTATGAAATGAATGGGAGTGTCTCAAGTGTAATGTGCCTTGAAAAAGTCAAATCGAGGATTGTTCCTCTCAGCGTTGTTGACTTAGTAACATCTGATGTGCATTCGAGATTGTACATATCCTTCATGAATTTGAGGAATGTATCATCATTTTTCACGTTTGTGTTGAAGTCGCCACAAAGAAGAATTGGTACAATGGTATCAACTTGCATGATCGGATGCACATACTGCCTGTTATGCACGTACGGAAAGAGTGCTTGGTGCAGCAATACACTAATGTTTGAGACACTTGCTCCAGGATGAATATACACTGCGCCAAGTACAATTTTAAACGTTGTATCAGCAGTGAAGCATGTAATTTAAGCCAAGCAGACCTCGCCATTGTTTCTGATGAGACGAGTTGTGTCCGACAATTCAATGTGAAGAACTTTGGCCGTGGATGTTGATGTTAATTTTCGATAGATTGCCACTCCATCAGCTGCGTTTGTATCAGAATCCGATCGATTATTCTGCCTGGTTATACATTCATAATTATTGATTGGAACTGGATCAAAATTGTCACGCATCCACGTTTCAGTCAATACCAAATAATCCGATCTTGGTATCACGGGATCCGTTTCAATATCGGCAAAGTGCGCAGACAAACTCTGAACTTTAAGGCTTGTCACTACAGTTTGCCCAGCGTTGTTACCGTAATCACAAAATTTCACTGCTTTCGAAGTGATTGTTTGAAGGGCGTGTCCACGGAGTCGAATGTATTCGTTACGGACATCTCGCGCAGTCTGTGAGTCGTTCCTATCCCGTCCGTGTTTGAAGATAAAAGGCGCATCTTTTTCCGTGATGATGTACTAGCCGTCTATATTCGTTACCCGACTCAGCGCCACGTACACCAACTGTTGTGGTTGCTCCGAGGAGTATTTATAAACAATAACAGTAAACGTCCCACCTTGCGACTTGTGAATGGTAATAGCACAAGCAGGAACGCAAGCAAACTGTTTTCGTTTGCATTTCACAGTTTTCGTCAGTGTAATGTTCACTATTTTCTTATACACCGGCACCCAGTTAGGAGACGGAGTGTTTGGCTTGCTTTGCTTATTGTTGACAATTTGACAAATTTAATCTAATTGTTATTTTGTAGTTGTTTTCTAGTTGTTATTTTCAACACCATTGGCAGATTCGTACCCAAAATCAAAAAAAGGGATAAACTGACAGAACCATGGCTTGACAAAAACATTCGGTCTCTTCGCAATAGGAGAAATAAATTGTACCGCGTAGTGAAAAATAACAACAATGTTAGTGCTGAGCAGAAATCGGAATACGCCAGGTTAGCCGCAGAATTTAATCATAGGTCACGGGAGGCCTATACTACCTACGCAAGGACTGTCTGTGAAAATATCATAAGTAATCCAAAAAATTCTTTGATTTCGTTAATCTAAAACGAAAAACATCAGGTTATCCGTCAACAATGACAAACGGTGTCACACACTCCTCATTCCCTCAAGAAATTTCCAACATGTTTGCGGACAGGTTCAGTGAAATCTTCTCCCCCATTTCTTCGACTTCGCACACTGTCCCAAGAGAGCATCCAGTGACCACGGTCCTTATAGACAACATATCTCTATCGCCCGAAGATATAATGACAGGTCTAATAGATCTGGAGGTCAATAAAGGTCACGGTCCGGACTGTCTACCCGCAAGTTTTTTGCAGAACCACGCCCAACTCATTCTTTCCCCTCTTCACCTAATTTTTAACAAGTCCCTAACTACCGGTAAGTTTCCTTCGGTATGGAAGAAATCCTACCTCACACCAATCTTTAAATCAGGTGATAAACATGCGGTAGACAACTATAGGGGCATTGCTATCCTATCTGTTATACCTAAACTATTTGAAAAACTTATCTATGACAAGATTGCCCCTCTAATTGCTCCGAACCTAAACGATCAGCAGCATGGTTTCAGAAAAAGTCGTTCCACCACATCCAATCTTATGATTCTGACCTCCGAACTGCTATGCGGTATGGAACAGGGCCAGCAGTTTGACGCTGTCTACACTGATTTCAGCAAGGCATTTGATCGGGTAGACCACCACATTTTATTTACGAAACTATTAAGATTTGGGATATCCGGCCCCCTTCTGGATTGGATAACATCCTATCTTAACGGGAGAACTCAGGTGGTAAGATTTCAAGGGTTCCTTTCGAAAGAAATCAATGTAACCTCAGGTGTACCACAGGGCAGCCACCTAGGGCCACTTCTATTCAACATATTCATTTCCGATCTATCTGAGAAATTAAATGGCATTCCGCACCTCTTTTACGCCGATGATTTAAAAATTTATAGTGCTATAAGGTCTCAAACTGATGTATCCTTTTTACAGTCGAAACTTAATGCACTACAAGACTGGTGCACCACTAACAATCTTCTTCTTAACACCAGTAAGTGCCACGTAATTACCTTCTCCAGGAAAAGAACAAAACAGCTGCAATATTATTATCTCAATGACAATGTCTTGGATCATGTCGATCACATTGTTGATTTAGGCATTGTCCTCGACAGCAAGTTAAACTTTAACTTACACTATGATAAAATTATTCCCAGATCCAATAAGCTGTTAGGCTTTATTAAGAGAAGAGCTAAAGAATTCGACAATGTATGGGTTACTAAAGCCTTGTTTTGCTCATTAGTCCGTCCTATTCTTGAATATGCTTGCCAGATCTGGGATCCCATATTTCAAATTAGTGTAAATCGAATAGAATCTGTCCAATAGAAGTTCCTTCTTTTCGCGCTTAGGAACCTTTATAATCCTTCGGATTTTCACAACCTTTATTACTATACGGACAGGCTCAAAATCCTTGATCTCTTACCTCTATCCCTTAGGCGAAATTACTCATATCTTGTTTTACCCTGGATGTCCTGAACAATAACCTCAAGGTACACTTTTTTTTGTCGGACGCCATCAAATTTAACGATACTCGACAAACAAGACATTGCAAATTACTTAAAGAGTACCCGCATCGCACTGAATATGGTAGAAACGAGCCTGTTAACAGGTGCTGCACTATCTTCAATACCTACGCAGCCTGTTACTCTCCCTCAATTAATAAAATGTCCTATAAAAGAAAACTAACTTCCCTACTGTCCTCCTGATTTCTCACTAACACTTAGACTTAGATCTTAGTTTAATACTTAAATACTCACAATGTTCCTTTTACGTTAATTATTACGTATTTTTTGTATCTAATGTAATCCATTTGTTTTAAGTGCCTTGCTTGGCGATAAAATAAAATAAAAATAAAATAAAAAAAATAAAAATAAATATTGACAATTTTAATCAAATTTTTAAGATTACTACAATCAAATTTTTAAAATTACTACGGGACCTAACGGGACACAACGGGACAATGAGTCATCATTTTTCGTGCATGCAGCCGGCGTTCATCGTTTTAATAGAAGTTGTCACGTCAAAAAGCTAATGTCCCTAATTTAAATTATTTGTTTTATGTATCTGTATGTGTGAGGAAGATTGTGTGAAAATTTCAGGATAGTTCCATGGTTCTCAAGGAAATAGGATTAAAATTTTCCAGCTAGCGTTTTTGAGCTTAATTACAAAGTCACGACCCTTTTCTGTGCAACCGCCGCTTGCTTCGCCGCTAGGTTGACGTTCATCGAAATCTATACGTGAATTGCATTACAACAATCGATTATTAGATAATCGAATTATTTAATTAGGAATGTTTGAAATATAAATAAACACGCAAAATTTCATTGAAAACTGAACATTTTTAATTTTGATAATTAAAAACAATTCAAGACTAAACTTTAGTAACTTTTCGTTGTTAAATTAACATTTATTATTATGTAAACATTTGACGATTAAAATCAATTGAAAACAAAACTTTTCTCTTACTTTTCGTTGTTAAACTAAAATAATTAAACAGATTTTTTTAAAATAAATAAGTAAAAATATGTATAATCGTATCAAATAATCGTATAAATTAATCGATTTGCCGATTAATTATATTAAAACTAATTATATTAAAACTAATCGCGATTTAATCGCCCATCCCTACCAGATTCTGATTCCAAAAATAAACAGAGTGATTTAATACGTCTATATTTTAAAACAAACGCAATAATAAAATTTTGTTTTCACAAGGGTTACTTGTCAATCGGACAAACAAAATGGTAATGATTACAAAGAAATATTAATATCCAATTTCAAAAAAAATATATTTCAGGGACTTTTTTATCATGTTTAAATAAGCTTGAAACTCTCATTGTGCCTCGGCCCTAAGATTCACAGCGGATAGATACTGTACATATGTATGTATGTAAGTACATATATGGAGGCATGAGCCTAGATTCCATTTTAGTAGTCCTTTATTTTAGTAAACCTCTAGATATTACCTCTTTTATGGAATTTAAAACCTCATAAGAGATTCTTTGTATAGAAAACGTCATAAGAAATCCTTACGGCATTCGTGTGTCGCGAAAACAGATATCATTTTGTCCCCGAGAGGCAGTTCTTACGACACAAATTGAATTTGCTCAATTGGAATGAAAACGTTCAGGCCTTGTACAACTTTTCTGTCTGCTTCTATTAGAGCACACGTGCTGCGTCGTACAGGAAACTTCGGTCCAACAGGTCCAAGGTCCAGTTACGTAATAATTGCTGGTCAAAGCTGAGGGCGAGTTGTCGTAGATTGTAGATACCATCAATGTAAGCCGATTATAAGAATGTAAATAATCTACTCGGGGGTTTTCGGTAAAATTAAGAAAGACCAGACTTTTCGTGAAATTGGGGATCTTTTATACAATGTATGTAGTATATCTATAAATGATTCCTTTGTCTACCAATGCTATCAAAGCCTTACCGTGAATTATGAGTTCAGCTGACCTTCTTAGAGGCACATTCATTTGCTCGAAACAGGGCCCTGCGATGTGTTTTTCGTTCATCCCGCAGAAAATATCACAAAATTGGTCCCTCTGTCCCTTTATTTATTTATATTGTTTTAAACACCCTGAGTAGGGATCCTTGAATCGTCCTAAGTTACGATTCTTCGTCCATTGTTTCTGGGAGCTGCTGAATTCTTAGTTGGACCTGGAAATGGGGCAAATTAACGTGGTGGATATGCATAGAATTTCCAGGACAAAGAGTGCCCTTAGATAAAGCAATGATAGTTTTGACACAATTTTATGAATATTGTTACGTTTTTCCGGCTTAACGGATTCGTAGGATTAATTAAGGAACGCACTATTAAATTCTACATATCTATTCTATATTTTCTATCACCACTTTTCACTGTTCTCACTTTAGAACATTTTTATCGCCTTACAAATCAAAACTGACTCTCTCGGCGCCTGCAAGCCGCTTTTATATCCAAGCTCCACCTTTATCTAACTTCTGGAACCTTCGTCCCTTTTATCGAGCCTAGTGGTATGTTCTTTTCTTTTCGTCCAGAAGCTTGAAGTTGTCTTCACTTATCGCGCGTTCCAATTTTAGTTTAGTACATAAATCATTAGTTCAGACATCAACCGGAGTTGTTACCGACAATCGTTGATTATGCTTTTTCACAAACAGATGGCGCATAAATCATCACATTGCCCCCTCCTTAGGACTGTTCGTCCCGAACAGTTGTCCATCCTGGATCCGGCTGATGATACGGGCACAGCCTGTCTATGTGCACAATCTTCTTCTTGGCTTTGGGTCCTTGTTGAATTCTGTAGACAATATCGTTGATCCGTGTTAGGATTTTTTAACTTCACTGGCGCTGAAGTTTCGGAGACTTGCCTTTTCGTCGTCGAGGGTTGAATAGCCAAACGAGATCACCTTCCTGGTATCCGCTACAGTTTGCTCGGAGGTCGTACCTTGGTTTCATCCTATCACTGGCCGTCTTAGGATTCTACCTTCCGATTTTCTCAACTGAGGTCCCAACGTTGTATTGTCGCGTTTCTTCTTTCGCTCTGACTCGAGGGCCATTACTGCCGGCACAAACTGCACATTTACGACACCAGTTCGTAACATCCTCCCGCATATGAAGCCAAAAGAATCTCTCCTTTACTTTTGCCAGAGTTTTGTTGACTCCCAAATGTCCTCCTGACGGGCTATTATGACACTCCTCGAGAATATCTGTTATTCCAGCACGAGGGACCAGCACCTGCATTCGATGAGAGGTACCATCAGCTGTTTCCCATTTGCGCTTCAATACTCCTCCTTCGATATGCAATGAATCCCATTGGGCCCAATAGCTCTTCAGGATTTCGCTTCTCTCTGCGATGTCTTTCCATTTAGGTTTCTCGTTGTGTTCTTTCCATAACAAAATCGCAGAAATGTCCGGGTCGTCGCGCTGCGCATCTCGAATTCCTTGGTCCTCATATTTTATGCTTGGGTCAGCAGTCGTCTTTCGACACTTTTCCTCAATACGCCAACGATACTTAAAACCTGGTTCGCATGGTCGCCGGGACAGTGCAGTATTCATTGGAATTCCCCTGTTGCGGTGTTTCATCATCAATTCTCCAAGGTCCAATAGTATTCCGTGTGTTGTCATAAAGTCCAAACCAAGAATACACTCGTATACTATGTAAGCTACCAGGAACGAATGTGTAAACTTAATGTCGCCGAGTACCACGTCCATCATTGTTTCCCCATGTAATTTCACTGGCTCTCCTGTTACAGTTTGCAGGATGTACTGGTCCGCGTTTTTCAGCCACTTTCTACCGACCAAATCAGCCCTGATGACAGATCTTGAAGCACCTGTATCCACTGTAATTGTGTATTGCTCATCACCAACTTTTCCCTCTATGACAAGGCTGTTGTTGCTACGTTGCAGTTGGGTGATGTTGGCCATGACATCAGGGTTTTCAATTTTCCCCACCAACTCCCTCTCGTCGCTTTTCTGCCGTTGTCTTGATTTTCCGCAGCACGTTGAGCCACTCCTACTCCCTGGAGATTCCCTCCTTCGCTTTCGACAACTGCTTTGTAGATGGCCCGACTTACCACAGTTCGTAGACGACGACGTACTTCCGAGGTGTTGATTTGATGGCAAATGTTCTCAGTCGTTTTGATACCCCTGAGGTGGACTGTACTCCTTGTTGCTTGCTTCGCTGCCTCGTATGCCAGAGCATATGCCAAAACTTCTTGGGTAGTCTTCTTTCCGGCCAATCTGGCTGCCATTTGCAAGTCCCGGTCAGCAAATGCGTTAAGAGGAGCCTCTCTTGCTACTTCGTTGATGTTGTCTTGGCCGAAGCTAGGATAAGCCAGATTCACTAACCTCTCGATATCGGCGCATAGTTGTTGTAAAGTTTCTCCTGGCTTTTGAAGTCGATTGCGAAGTTGAAGTCGATAAACCTCTTGCATGTGCTGATCACCGTAACGCATTTCCAGCGCTTGAACTAAGAACCCGTAGCTGTTGCGATGTTCTGCTGGTATTGACTGCAATATTTCTGCTGCTGTGCCCCTTAGTGACAACGTTAAGGCCGTCGATTTTTCCTCCTCAGTCCAGAAATTGCCTGCTGCTACTGCTTCGAATTGGAGGTTGTAAGTAGACCACAGGCTTTGTCTGTCGAAAGTTGGAGGCTGCAATTTCCTAACTCCGATGACTTCATGAGATGTTGCTGCTGGGTGGTGAATCTTTACCCTTCCAAGATCGGCTCTGACGGTTTCTAGTTCAATTTCGGTTTTCCTAGATCATTCTTTACGTTTGCCTTGATGGAAGATTCGAGACTTTCCAGATCATTCCTTACATTTTTTTTTCATGTTTTCCAGCTTATTGTCGACAGATAGTGAGAATGATTCGATTTTCTGCTCCAGCTGGTTCTTCTGTTCTTCCATCGACTCTTTGAGTTCTGCGAACGAGCGTTCATGAACTACGGTTTACATTTTTTGTTCATCTTTTAACGCCAACACTTCCGCTTTGATCTCTGTTGTCGCTTCCCTCATATCTGCCTTCATCTCTGCCGATGCACGTTCTTGCACTTCCTTCATCTCTGCCGATACACGTTCTTGCACTTCCTTCATCTCTGCCGATGTACGTTCTTGCGCTGCCTTCATCTCTGCCGATGCACGTTCTTGCGCTGCTGATGACCGTTCTTGCGCTGCCGATGACCGTTCTTGCGCTTCCTTCATCACCATGTTTTAAAAAGTTCTGCCATACTCACTGTCGTTTCTTCTGGCTCCGCTTCTACCTCGTCTTCAAAAATGTAGGTTTCAGGATCCTTACCTTCGTTCACCATAGCTTCTCGAAGCAGGGCGGTTAGGGCATTTTTAACCCCCCCTGTAGACAACGAGCGCTTACTTAATTCTCTTTTCAACTCCACAGTGCGCAAATCCACTAACTTTCGACCCATTTTATTAATAAGTCCTTATTTCTCACGCACAAAATTTAAATTCCAGTCACAATTATTATTCAAGTTCACCTATCTTACTTATCTCTTAATTAATCCCACTTCTGACACCAATTGTTACGTTTTTCCGGCTTAACGGATTCGTAGGATTAATTAAGTAATACACTTTTTAATTATCCACACAATGAATTATTTATTACAAACCAAAACACAATTTAATAACAAACACAATTGTTACAGTTCACTATAATCACTTTCAATTTAATAACTCGCATTAAATTCTACATATCTATCGCTTTGTAGTTCACTTTTCTATCACCACTTTTCACTCTTCTCACTTTAGAACACTTTTATCGCCTTTCAAAGCAAAACTGACTCTCTCAGCGCCTGCACGCCGCTTTTATATCCAAGCTCCACCTTTATCTAACTTCTGGAACCTTCGTCCCTTTTATCGAGCCTAGTGGTATGTTCTTTCCTTTTCGTCCAGAAGCTTGAAGTTGTCTTCACTTATCGCGCGTTCCAATTTTAGTTTAGTACATTGATTATATACTGGCCTCGATTCCCAGATCCGCCGGGAGGGAAGTGAGTGCGGATTTGACACTTTGCGATTCTCAAATCCGCAGTCCCGGATTGGTTTAAATCGAAAATTCGGAGTGAAGACTCACGCCATAATGAAATATTCGATGTCGGATTATCTTAGGCGCATTTGTCGTTCAAATCCGCAGAAAATTTGTTGCGGATCACACTTTTACAGCGCGGAAAATGTCAAAAAGAAATTCGGGGTTGCGGATTTGAGAATCGCAAAGTGTCAAATCCGCAACTCACTTCCCTCCCGTCGGATCTGGGAATCGAGGCCACTAAGTAGATATGGACAAACGCGAGTCAAATTAATTTCAGGTTACGGCACCACGAGCTGGGGGCGCTAATATCGCATGGTTTTATGCTCCGCTATATGTATATGGTTAGTTTCTGAAATAAACTTTTCTGGTTTATGTGAAAGCAATTTGCGCATTTGAAAACAAAATCAGAAGCTGCGGCTTCGATTTTAGTGGCTGCGGATCTAAAAATAGATTCCTATGCGCTTACTCTTGTTCTTTTGTTCGGGAAGGGCAAGGAGGATGAAAAATGATGATGATTTCGTGGGCGATGGGTGAAATTTGACAATGGGGAAATGAAATGAATGGGCGAGATAATTTTAATGGGAAATTTGGCATCAAGCGTTTTTTATTATGTTGAAAATATTGAAATGGGTTTTCAGGGATTATTTCATTTTTTTAACGAATTTTGAATGACAAATTTTTTGTTTTTTTTTTCTTAGGTTTTAGTTCGTAGAATTTTAAAATTTTTACGGATAATTGCATTACTATTAAGAGAAATGAAATAATTTTTATTTTTGATTTTATTTATGTGGCATGGTCAAGTCCAACCCTTTTTACCGTTAGCACGTTATGTCCTTCAAGTAAGGTCGCAATGTCTCCTAGTAAGTTTAGGTTAGTCTGGATGGTGCGTGAATAAATGTCGATGAACTTTTCGTTTGTTGGTTTGATGATTTGGGCTCAACAACACCGACTGTGTGCTCTATTTATTAACGAGGAGGAGGTACGTAGTGGGCCGGGAATGGCCGAGTTGGCTAGTTCTGGCAAAAAACATGTGCGTGTAGGTAAAAGCGATAAAAGTGGGCTGCTACATTCCTACCGTGGATTGAAGGGTTTATAGAGGAGCAGAAGTGTGCTATCGCCAATGCACCTTCTTCGTTTTGCACCTTATTCAGCCTAGCCAAGCTTTGTTTTGTTAAGCACAGTAAATATTAGTTAAAAGGTGTTAATAACACGCTCAAGCTTCGATTCCGTTGGAATGAATGAATTTATTTACAGATAGTACAGATATTTATACCTATGACTACAATTACAAAAATTTACAAAAATAAATATAATAATAAATCACTACATAAACAAAATAGCATAAACTTAACATATTCAATTTGAATTGCTGCGTAAACAATTATTGCCCAGTTAACATACAAAATTGCTACCTAAGCAAAATTGTTTCCATAATAATCGAAATATTTTTGATCCATCGCGCCGTTCCAGCCGCGAGTCGTGTCGTCAAATTACATGTGTGCGTGTTTTGATCGTTGTTTGTTGGTTGACGATAATTTTTTGCATTTCTTAACAGTATTCTTTTATTACAATATTGGCATTCATTAGCATAAAAATTTAATAAAATTGGCAAATTTTTACTGTTTTGTTTTCGAATCGGATTTTACAATATTGTAATAGAGAATAGGGCCCCTGAAAATAAAATACGTCTAAAGGGCCCAATGTTCGAGCGCTCCATGCGACCACGCCACGCCAAAACACTAGGCACGTGTAGCGCGTTGAATGGAGCGCTCGTGTACTTAGCCCTTAAAGGTAACAACCCCCAAGGCATTTTCTCGCAGGCTTTTGACGGCATAATGTCCTAAAAACATGATGTTTCAGATATGCACAGCTGCGATATACACTTTATTAGATCAGGTGAGAGAATTGACCCTTGGGGAACGCCGGCCGAGATTCGACGCCATTCAGTACTACTTTAATTGAACGGCCAGAAACAGAGCCATCAAACCACGAGATGTAAATTCATTTTACAGTTTTACAAAAGGCGTCGAATGCTCCACCTTTTCCGTTGCGCGTATAACTCTACTCTTAAGTTTCTGCAAAGAGGGGCGGCTTTCTATCCACACAATCAATACAGTAATTTTCAAAGTAACAAATTTTAATAAAATGATAAGCATTTAAAAAAAATTTTACCTGTAACCCAAAGAAAATACTAAAAATAGATTTTGTAGATTTGGTGTTAAATGGCGGGTCTACACAAAAGAGGCTTTTGTCCGTCTTACTTTGATGTTTGAATGAAACAGCCGACGGAATGGACAATGTCGACGGAATGTTTATGCGTACATTTCCACCGGCGATGATATTGAATACCATGAAAGTCTTTTAATGTACTGCTAATTTATACATACTAGAGTTTTCTATTCTAGATTTTTCTTCGTCTGTGCTTTCTAGTACTAACACCATGCCTTCTCTTTAAAGCTGTTCGTCCCAAGCATGGTTATAGCTACACAATATGTCTACATCTAGAACTTTCTTCTTTAATAATGGCTGTTGTTGCAACCTGAACATCAAGAACTCCAACTTGTTTGCAATATTTTTGTCATCACAAAACAAGTAAAAATTTGTAATCCCTCGACCAGGTTACTAATTATTATGGGGTTTTATGGCAGGCTTCCAGTTCAGTAAGGATTCCAGATTGGTTTGCTTTTACTAATTTTAAGTGTTTTTACTTCCAATTGCCTTATTTTTTATTAACTTTTAAAATTTGATGCTAACAGAATTAAGCGAGAGGGTTTTTTGAAGGGGTGGTGGAGTGGGATATATACATGAGCATAATATACCAAAATACTTAGAATTTTGGGTAATTATTTACTAAATCACCCCACCTCCACAGGGGAAGGGGTGTAAGGGAGGTTGACCTGAACGCCTTTCATTTGGATTTAGCCGTTGGTCACCGTTTAAAAAATTATTCAGAGTTGAATTTTTGAAAAATTACTTTTTCACAAGTAGATAATTTTATTAAAAATAGCAGTTATTTCAGCAACAACTTTGACTCCCCAAACACTCTACCACCCAAACCTTTACCACATTCTTGGAGTAGGGCTCTATCCTTTTGTTGTTGCTTCCACAGCGAAGGACGATGGGTACTGATAAAACAAACAATTACTCCTAATACAAACATTTAAAAAATCTTTCCAAATCGGAACTGTTCTTTTTTCATTGATTCGACTACCTTAGAACTATGAAGTAGAGTTTTAAACGAAAATTCAGATTTTTCTATTGTTTTATATTATTGTAAATAAATATATTTAAATTTATATTTTGAAATAGTTAAACCAAAGTAATGACTTAAATTTTCTCTATAAGCAATAATCAAATCAATACATAAAAACTAAAATTTTTGTACAAAAAAAACCTATTTCGTTTTTCTCAGAATGAAAAAAAAAACGCCGATTACATTCGCATCCATTCATTAATTTCTTCATTGATAAGTTCACCGACCAAGAAATCTCATTTTTTTAGCCCACCCGCCCCCTTCCAAAACAAAACAGAAGGAATACCCGCACAGGAATCTATTTTTAGATCCGAAACTTTTGGCTTTTTTTCTACCATGCGTCAAGGGCTTTGAAATGCTTTTTTAAATTCAGGCGCAAACCTGGTTTTTTTCAATTTCTTCTAAAAAATAACAAAATTAAAAAATGTGTCTATTTTAGGATTATTATGCACTTATAAAGAAATATTAATATTATAAAACTAATGTTGTAAACCCATTCCCATTAATTTTAGAGGTTTACAACAGAAATTCGCAGCTTAAAACTTAAATCAGTGTAACTATCGCCATCTAACAAGACAACCTGAAAGATGTTTGTCCATATCTACTTACTCTATAATCAATGTTTAGTACATAAATCATTAGTTCAGACATCAACCGGAGTTGTTACCGACAATCGTTGATTATACTTTTTCACAAACAGATGGCGCATAAATCATCAAAATATGTTAGGAACTGAATATGTTAAAATTTTAGTTGTAGGGGACTATTGTGGATGTCGTCAATTTGACGACTTTGAGTCGATATTAAAATTGCTGACTGCGAAAATCGATTTTTGCCCGAATTATTCGATAAAAGCATACATAAATATGAGTCGTTTACATATTTGACGTCAGCTTGACACTTAAAGTAATCGACTCCTATTTATGTTTTTAATTTAGAATAATTTCGGCAAAAATCGACTTTCACAGTAAGGAATTTTAATATCGACTCAAAGTCGTCAAATTGACGACATCCACAATAGGCCCCGTAGTCAAATTGAAGACATATGTACAGTATCGTAGGCTAGCCATGGACGTAAGATGCTCGAAACTGTTTATTTATCTCTCTCCGATGATTTATGGGGGTCCATATGACCAATAATAAAGCACAAATGGGAGCAGCATGGTCCGAAAGTGTGATAATCAATTATTATCTAATGGCAAAAAATGTGGAAATACAAAAATACTAAAGCCATGGGTCGTCTGACGCTGACATGGCACAATACTTCGTTGAAAATATTATCCTTCCCAAGCTGTGTTTGTAAAGCGACATGATAAAATATACATGCATGTAAGAACTTATTATATACACATGCATACATATATGCCGTTTAAAATCATCTTAATGTTTCATTTGTTTCAAGTTCTATATTCTATAAATACAAGGTGTCGTAATTTTGGAAAATGTGTATTTAATGCCAAATTTAATGGTGTATAAAAAATCTTGTAAAACGATGGTGTTATTGGAATAAAAATACCTACATTCATATGTACATAGAGTTACGGCCAAACTCTTATTGGATTCTCCTCTGCCAGCGTCAAGGTTTATGTAAGCGCAAAGCTAGCACTACTGGTGGAAACGAAAAAGGCGGAAAGGTAGATGCAAGCAAGCGCGGGAACCAAACGAATCGAGAGTGTTCTCATGTCCAACAATACAGGGTCTATACTCATCATCCTCAAAACAACGTTCTCGTTGATTCCTCGATATACATATAATGCGTAGGGTTTTTCGCACCCTAGGAAATGTTTCTCGTTACTTCTTAATGTCCAGGTTTCGGGTCCATACAGTAGTGTTGGCCTTATAAGGGTTATGTAAAGTTTCACTTTAGCCCTCCTTGATATGCTCCTTGTTAAGAATTGTTTACGTAGTCTAAAGTACAATCTATTTCCCAGCCTGGTTCTGACAGCTCTACTTCAATTCTTATTCTGCATAGAAGTCTGGACTGTACCGGCATAGAGTGCGGGCGGGTGCTGCCGCAAGTCCATTTCCTTGTGAAAATGAAATCCTCACAATAAACAAATAACTACAATAGAAAGCTAATCCCGATTTAAAATCATATCCCGGCCTTTAAATCAGCAGCAATAATTATTTAAAAAAACCGAAAAACAATAGCGCGAACGAAGTGAAGTGAAAAAAACAACAAATCTAAGGAAAAGTCACCAACACGGAATCCACCAACGCCGTACTGACGGACAGCAAGTAAGTTCCCGTTTCCACTTCTCCCGCTCCCCCAGCTAGACAACGCCGGCGCTGCAGCAATATCGGCCAGCTGATAGGAATCGTCTTGCTTTGATCGTGCCGGAAGTTGTTGTGTGACATTGCGTAAAGTTTGGTAATTAAACTTTACGCGGTCACTACAAATATTAAAAAAAGTGCATTCCATCGCATTAGTTTTCATTATTACTGAAATAATCGCAAACACCCCCTAAAAAGGGGTGTTTTTTGCATATTTAGGGGTGACGCCCTAATTTTAGGACCGCGGGACCTCGATTTTCGTGATCAGCGACCCCAAAAACCTTTAGGGTTCGATTTTCTTAACGGTGTTATTTTGGAACACCCCCCCTAGTTTTCAATGAACTATATTGTAGGGGTAGTTTTAACCCCTTAAGGGGTCAAAATAATTTATTTTTGTCTGACAGTACGCCCACAATCGAATTTGAAGCATAAACTTGGAAAAAAATTTCTTTTACAATTTTTCGCCAATTTAGGGGTAGTTTCAACCCTTTAGGAGTACCCCTTACCATTAAGTTCGCCTTAATCTCTAAATAGTATAAAACAAAGTCGCTGTTTTCGTCTGGCTGTCTGTTTCTCCGCTTACTTCTTCTAAACCACGCAACAGATTTTGATACGGTTTTCACTATCTTTTAGAGAATTTCTTCCGGAGGGTTTATATGTATAATTATATGCATACTATAATAGAGAAAAGCCGAGAATTCCAAAGAATTGTAAAGATGATAAGTTGTAAGGGGATTTTTTTTTCTTTACTTTTTTTTTCTATTGCATAAAAAGTAACTGACTGACAGACAACACACAACCTAAACCGCTAGAGCTAAAGGGCTAAAATTTTGACACTGCATCCCTATAATGACGTGGACATCCACTAAGAAGCGATTTTTCGAAATTCATCCCCTAAGGGGGTGATATGGGGTTTACCCAAACCGCTGGAGCTATAGGGCTGAAATTTTGACAGTGCATACCTTCAATGACGTGGACATCCACTAAGAAGCCATTTTTCGAAATTCATCCCCTAATGGGATCAACCCAAAACCGCTGGAACTACAGGGCTGAAATTTTGACAGTGTATCCCTTTAATGACGTAGACATCCACTATAAAGTGATTTTTCGAAATTCATCCCCTAAGGGGGTGAAATGGGGTTTACCCAAACCGCTGGAGCTATAGGGCTGAAATTTTGACAGTGCATCCTCTTAATGACGTGGACATCCACTAAGAAGCGGTTTTGCGAAATTCATTCCCTAAGGGGGTGAAATGGGGTTAACCCACACCGCTGAAGCTGAAGGGCTCTAATTTTGACCGTGCATCACTATAATAACGTGGACATCCACTTAGGAACGATTTTTTGAAATTTATCCCCTAAGGGGGTTAAATGGGGTTAACCCAAATCGCTGGAGCTAAACAGCTGAAATTTTGACAGTGCATCTCTATAGTGACGTGGACATTCACTAAGAAGCGATTTTTCGAAATTCATCCCCTAAAGAGGTGAAAAAGGGATGAAATGGGGTTAACCCAAACCTCTGAAGCTGAAGGGCTGAAATTTTGACAGTGCATCCCTATAATCACGAAAAGATGAATGATTCGAAATTAACTTTATTTAATATTCATTTGTGATTGCTTCATAATTTCTTCACCCACGTAAATAGGCGAACAAACTTAACGAACTTTCGTCAAACCCTAAAATGTCACTTCTCTTGATGACTTATACATGCCAATCTCTGCTTCAAAACTTGCAGATTTGTTGAGCAGAGGTGATATACGCAGCAATTTGTTTACCATATTTATTAAAAAAATGCACTATAATAAATCCTTTTTAGGGATAATAACAGCTGACTTTTTTTTTAAGGAAAATATTGAACATAATAAATAGTTTTTATTTAAAGGCGTTGCAAGGCACGCGGGTTTTATGCTAGTTTAGTATAAATCAACCCTCTTTGCAAATAAATATTAAAAAAAGTGCATTTCATCGCATTAGTTTTCATTAATACTGAAATAATCGCAAAAACACCCTAAAAAGGGGTGTTTTTTGCATTTTTAGGGGTGACTCCCTAATTTTAGGATCGCCGGACCTCGATTTTCGTGATCAGCGACTCCAAAAACGTTTAGGGTTCAATTTTCTTAACGGTGTAATTTTGGAACACCATAACGCGCGTTTTGAATGGACTAATGGGCGTTCCCATAAGTTCCGATGGTTGCATCGCCGGCAGAGTCAGCCATAAATGAGGTCATGGACCTTGCGCAGGGAGGCCCCTAAACAAAGACAAATATTTCTCCTTTGTTTTTTGTAATATTAGGGGTCTCCTCGCGAATTTCTATCATGTAATGTACTATCTCGATATGCATGCCCCGGCCATATTCGCACTTAAGTGAAACTCAAGTCACTGACACCGATTCAGATCGACTTCAGGTGGCTGGGTATACCTTAGTGCACAATTTCTCCGACCATAGGGGAGTCGCCATGTATATTAGGAATGACGTGGCGTTTCAGAAGGTGTACAATAGTACATCCTCTGAATTAAATCATTTATGAATTAAAATTATTCTTCGTAACCACGTCATATTCTTCTGTTTTCTATACAGAAGCCCTAATATCAGTAATGAAGCCTCCACATTAGCCTTCGATGCTATCTCAGAACAAATCTCCGGATTTTTATCTTCCCACCCGGAGTGTGAAATCATTGTTGCGGGTGATTCCAACGTTCATAATGTCAACTGGCTAAATTACTCTAATGGCATCAGTGTTTCTGGCAAAGACGCCGAGATCTTTGCAGACCTAAATAATTTGCACCAAATCGTGAACGGTGCAACGCGAGTTCCGGACGTTGAAGGTCAAGGAGCCCATCTGCTTGACCTGTTTCTTACTTCTCATCCAACTCGATACTCCGTCGAAGTTAGCTCGCCCCTTGGTAACTCGGATCACAATCTAGTCAGCGCTAATTTCCCATATCCATCTTCTATTCCAACCAACCAGTTCCTAAAAAACTGTCTGGCACTATGGGAAAGCTAACTGGTTGGGACTTATACGCTTTTTTCAAGCTACAGACTGGAATTTGTGTTTCCGCAGTGCCGGTGCGAACTATGCCGATTCCTGTATTACTAAAATAATATGGGCAGGAATGTGTTTGTTCATTCCTCATTCTACCATATCTATAAAGCCTAGGCCAAATAGATGGTTCAATGGGAAATGAAGGAACGAGCGTACAAACATTCCCCCAACGAGTCACTTCGGCGTGAGTATATCAAGTCGAGAAACTCCTGTAATTCCATCATCAGGAAGGTCAAAGCATCATTTGACAACAAATTAAGAAGTGAGATCCTCAACACACACGTAGGCAGCAAAAACTTCTGGACCTTGGTAACTTCCATCAAGAAGAATTTTACCTCTTCCTCAACCCCTCCATTCATTAGTGGAAAGGAGGTGATAACAGAAAACAAATCCAAGGCCGATTTACTGGCATCTCTGTTCGGTTCAAATTCTTCGTTACCTCAAGCTGATACGTCACCACCGGTCCTCGATCGCAACGCCCATTCAATGGACGGAATTTTCTTCAGGACACGAGAGGTGTATAAATGTCTCAAAGAACTGGACGTCAATAAATCCACTGGCCCCGATAATTTTCCCCCTATGGTACTCAAAAAGTGTGCCTCACCCTTGGCTAAACCTCTGCGCAAACTCTTTGCCTTGTCATATTTCTCCGAAGTTTATCCCAACTCTTGGAAACTAGCTCATGTTCAGCCCATTCCCAAAAAAGGTGAAGCCAGCGACTCTCTAAACTACCGCCCAATAGCATTAACTTCTGTTCTCTCCAAAGTTATGGAGACAATAATCAATAGAAGGTTGATGAAATATCTAGAATCTAACCAAATTATTCACGACAGGCAGTACGGCTTCAGACCAAAACGGTCTACTAGCGACCTTTTTGTGTGCCTGACTGAACACATCAACCAAAGCATCCATAGCTTCGGTGAGTCTGGTCTGGTTGCTCTAGATATCTCCAAGGCCTTCGACAGAGTATGGCATCCCGCTCTGCTGCCGAAACTACAAGCTATTGGTATCGATTCAGTTCTAATGAACTGGATTGAAAGCTTTCTTTCTGGCCGTTCAATCAAGGTAGTATTGGATGGCGTCGAATCCAACCCTCATTCCATTTCGGCCGGCGTTCCCCAAGGGGCGATTCTCTCACCTACTCTCTCTTATATTCATTAATGATCTGGGGCCAGATTCCGAAACGGTGAGTTTTACGGTGTTCACCGGTTTCAGTGAGAATGTGTTTTTCTGAAATTCGCGGTGAACACCGACGTGAAAAATTTCTCACTGAGTAGAAGGCAGTGAACTTACGGTGATTTTGAATTTTGCCAAGTTTTTTGTAATTTCGTGCGATTATTTTAGAAATTTTTTTTAAAAGTAATTTTTTTTTGAGAAATTCAAATTCCACTGTCTCCCAAAAGCCAAAAATTTAATTTCCCTTTCGAATAAGCTGTCTTCAAGAATTCTTGTATCGCAGGGCGACGCCAAATATAAGGATCATAAGAAGCAATTCGAGGAAATTTGGAAATTACGCATAATTTATAATATAATTATGGTTGCAAACAATTAACAAATTAAGGTAGAAACAGATTGGCGCGACAACTTTTGCCGCGCCGCTCGACGGATTTTAGATTCCGCCTTAGCTAACAGATTGACGCGGCGCGGACAATTTAACGGAATTTAACAGACGATGGAATTTAAATAAATGAATTTGAAAGTTTTAATGTAAATATAATATAATGAATTTATTTTGTACTTTTTTAATTATTTATTCTGTGAAAACACATGATCCTTAATTATAACTGTGCTCTTACCTAGAAATAAAAATTTAAGCTACTTTCAATATTTTAGTACCTATATTGTTTTTTTTTCCAATATTTGAATAAAGCAAAATTTACTTGGAATTAAAAAAGGAAGAATTGAGGTGTTAGATAATATTTTGCCATTTACAGAAAATTACCTGAAATTTAAAAACTAAAACGTTTTATTTGAAGAGGGTGGTTCCTTGACTTGTTTTATGGTACTAAATTAGATAATTATACCTTCAAGTAGGAGTTGGACGGGTTGTTTTTTACATTGAATTGCATAATGACATTTTCCCATGTACCCAAAATTACTTAGAATTTAAAAATTAAAGGGTTTGGTTTGAAAGAGGGTAGTTTCATGACCTGATTTATGATATTCAGGCCTATTCTGAACTCCGCTGGAATTGCAATTCCGGCGGAGAGAAAATTCCAGCGGAATTTTTAAGGGTATCATGAACTCCGCCGGAATTAGTGAAATGAGGTGCCCGATGTGAAATAATTTCAAAAACCCAAAAAGCAGCTGTTAAATGTCACAAATTTGTTTGTGAAGTGTTTAAAAGTTTTGTTGTGAAAAATGTACATGCTGGAGAAAATCCAAGGCTCTGCAGGGACGCTTCGAATATACGGAATAATATAATGGAATCTTTTCTATTACCTTGTTTATGCGTAAGCTGAATTTCGGCTTAAGACAGAATCCGGGTCCGTATAAACCGCTTTAAGTCGAAATTCGTCTCAAGCTTAATTTATTTCAGCTTAAGACGAATTTGTGTTTGCTTGTGTGTGAGGAGTTGTAGAGGAGGAGGAGGAGATGTACAGCCTAAAGTAAATATGTAAAACTAATACTATAAGGCTGGCTTCGATCTTTTAGTCAAAATAAGAAATTCCAACAGCTTTGAGAGAGAGAATCCGAATCTGTTTATGCAGGCAGTTCGTCTTAAGCCGAATCTAAGCTTAAACCCGTCTTACGCATAAACAAGGTATATAAATCATAAAAAACAAAATGATGTAAATAAAAGTTGAATTCTCTTTTTAAGTAAAATTAATATTGAAAATAACAGCCTTTTTCATATAACATAAAAAAATTAAAATAAATTCAAACTTTTCTTAAATAAAGTAAATATTGGAATTCGAAAAATTAAAATAAAAAAAAATTAAATAAATTTGTACAGTAACATTCATTCCTGAAGCTGCTGCCAATAGTCTCTGCAATATACGCACTTTTCAAAACACCAAAACAAACAAAAAAAAAACAAAATTTAACACAAAACCGCACCGTTCCGTGAACCTCCGTCAACAATTTCTCGCGGAGAGATTATGCCCAACTTTTAGCATTCCGCTGGAGTTCATGACACCAAAATTCCATCGGAATTGTAATTTCGAAATTTCTCACCGTTCCGACAGAGCGGAACGGAGTTTATGCTACCGATGTAAAAAAATTCCAGCGGAATCAATTCCGGCGGAGTTCAGAATAGGCCTGATTACATTATATAAGTTTACCTGTAAGTAAACAATGGGCGATTTGTTGTTTACATTGGGTTGCTTAATGGTATTTTTCCATTCACCGAATATTACCCGAAAAATTAAAATAAAAGTGTGTGTTTGTTCGAAATTGTTTTTCCCATTGATAGGACCTGCCAAAAATCACTTAAACAGCTTAGTTTTAAAAATTCCATATCAGTTGATTTTAAAATTTCAAACGTTGCTAGTGATTGTAATTGTTTGTGTAGTTTTTTTAAAATTTTCAATAATGGAACAAGAACTTCAAAGGTGCCAAAATGTGTGTAATGTGTATAATGTGTTCATGGCATATAGTTTCCAAAGAACAATATTTCATACAGGCAATATAAATAAAGCGAAATGGTTAATTATCTCTCGTAAATACTTCTTTAAAACACAGAAGGGCGAGAAACCCACCAGGTAGTTTTTAAACCCTTTATTCTTTATGGTGCAAGTTACACTATCATTCTTTTCGTTTATTACCCCTATACACAAAACCGGTTTTTTAGGCAAGGGGTCGCAGGAAAGTACAATTCATGCGTCATATGACTCCTCACTTTTGAGCCAGAAAATTTGCCAGACTCACCCTCCATTACACTAACACAAATATAACATCGTACTCGGGGGCCTGCGAAAACTATGAGAAATTCTCCCTCTCTTTCGCGTTTATTGCACAACTACAAACGCATCACAATCTTTACACAAAAAAGAGGTAGAAAAATGAATGCTTAGTGTAATACTCGCATCATACACAAACCGTTTTGATGTGAGTATCCAGTGATGGATAGTGTAACTTGCACCTATGACTATACTCAGCAAATAAATAAATTGCTCATATAAGAATGAAGATGACTCAAGAATCTGGTAGTCAGGGTTTTCCCGTATTCGCATTTTATGATACAAGACCCTGAATGGGTGTGTAACACCTCGTCATGGAGAAGGAACTTTTCTTGTTAACAAGAGAAAGAAACGGTCATATGTATGTTGGCATTCAGTGAAGTTTGGGATCCAAATTCTTTCGTCTCTTTTCTGTAAAACCTATTTTTGCCTATTAAATACAACCTGCCTCACAACCTGAAAGTTTAAACTATGTATATTACATCATTAGAAAGTAATAAAAAATTCTCCTTCCGCGTATCGGCCTAAAATATCTATCATAAATATTTCCAGCTTGAACCCTCAGCATGTTTTAATTCAAATTTTATCTGACCAAAAACTTTAAGTACTTTTACTTTGGCTCCTGTTTTTCCTCCGGATCCGGAATTTTATATTTTTTAATCCTATGTTAAATTCCTCTGGGATAAATATAAACATTTCACTAAAAAATAAACTTGAAGTACCTCCAAAAGCTTAAATTAACCGTCACATTGAGTTGCTAAATAGAGACAAAATTTTTTTATTGTTGACTGTTTTTGTTTGATTTTATTACAATAATTAGTTTTAAATACCTGCAACAGTCTTTTTATGCCCCATAATTGGTATATTTCTTTTTTGCCATTTTATAATAAATTGCATTAAAAAACTAAAAAAAATTCACGAATTAAATTTAAAAATAACCGCCACGAACAAATTGTCAATTTGCAGGCAGACAGCAGTTCAAAGCAAAAAATGTGTACTAAATTAGCTCGTCATGGTTGGTACCACTGGGCGACAAGCGGCAGAATTCGAAATAGTTCGAATTTGTCCGCGCGACAAGTCGCCTCCGCGCCTTTGTGGTAGCATATATGGTGGTGCGTGTATTTTAAGGTAGAAACAGATTGGCGCGACAACTTTTGCCGCGCCGCTCGACGGATTTTAGATTCCGCCTTAGCTAACAGATTGGCGCGGCGCGGACAATTTAACGGAATTTAACGGACGATGTGGGGAATGCCCACTGCCCATAGGCATTTCGGCCATGGGTGCCCACACATAAAACCAAACGGAAACGATAATATACATCTTAAGAAATGAAATGATTACTTTCTTGGTTTAGAAAAAAGTCGGGGGTTTTGAGATATACAGGGTGTTTCAAACCATCCGTACCACCCAATTATCTCAGAAGATTTCAATTGAAAAAAAAAACCAAAAAACACGTGTTTAATATTTTTTGGAACTCTATCCGACCATACAGAAATTGACCCCCCGCCACACCCCCACTTTGGGGGGCGGGGGGTAACTTTAGAATTTCAAATGGCAACCCCCATTTTTTTCACGAATTCTGATTCTCCGCCGGAAAATATGAAACTTTTGTTCAAAACATTTTTTTATCCGAAGCCCCCTGCACCCCCAAAAATCAAAATTATCCCCAAAAATCAATCTACAAAAGTTTGATATTTGTCTTTGGAGAATTATAATCCGTGACAAAAAATATGGGTTGCCATAATTCTTCCCCACCTCCTCACCCCCTCTCAGGAGTGAGTAATATAGCCCCCAAATAATTATAGTTGTTAAAACAATATAGTATAATAGTTAGTTGTTAATAAAAATAATATAATATAATAGTTGTTAATAAAAATATACACGTATTGCCTCAAAAAAAATGTAAATTATTTAGATATAATATGCACAAAAAACAATATTTTGCATTAATATTTAATTTACGACATAAAACATTATGTAAAATCTTACACTTGATTTCGCCATTTCAATATACGCGACAAGATTACCACTAGTTACAATCCTTTTACTTTGACGAATGACCGCACAAAGGTTAAGATTTATGTTGAAGGCTATTATCTTACATAAAATAGCCGAATTTTTCTATTACTATAATATCCAGCAAACATACGACCTTTTAAAATTATGTTGCCATATGGCAATGTAGTGACCGCGTAAAGTTTAATTACCAAACTTTACGCAATGTCACACGGCAACCCCGACACGATCAAAACGATCAGTCGGAACACTCCATCGATCACCGAACGAAAGTTCAGTGATCTTGCCGGTTCCATATCGAGATCCAATTTCCGGCATCCTTCTTCTTTTTCCTTCGTGTGTGTCAACACCAAGTCGGTTCTCCCGCGTCCAAAAAGAAAACTTAAATAGCCTTTATCGTATAACAATATATATTTTATAATAAGTTAAAAACATTGTAGTTTAAAAATAAGAATAATTAGAATAATAAAAGTTATTAAAAAACCTAAAAACAAAAAGTGTTGTTCTAATTACACCACCGCGTGGTCAGACGGTGGCTAAATTGGTGACCCCGAGAAGCACGCAGTTGTAAAATAATTACTTTAAATTGTGCTGAAAATTCGTATCCGAATAAGTTAAAAATTTCTATAGTGTAAAAATATAATTTTAAAAAAAACCCGTAGGCAAAGTGCAAACGGTATTCACATAACAGTGAAGAAAATTAATTAGTTAAAATTGTGCCGAAAATTCATATCCGAATAAGTTAAAAAAAAATTGTTTACAGTGTAAAACATATTATTTTGAAAATCCGCACGCAGATTGCAAGCGATATTCACATAACGGTGAAGCAAATTAATTGGTTTAAATTGTGCTAGAAATTCATATTCGAATAATAAGTTTAAAATTTTCTATTGTCTAAACATAAATTTTTTAAAAAAAACCCGTACACAGAGTACAAAGAGCATTCACATAACGGTGAAGAAAATTAATTAGTTAAAATTGTGGGAAATTCATATTCGAATAAGTTTTAAAAAAAAATTCTATAGTGTAAAACATATAATTTTGAAAACCCGTACGCAGAGTGCAAGCGGTGTTCACATAACAGTGACGCAAATTAAGGAGTTAAACTTGTGCAAGGAATTAATATTGCAATAAGAAGTTCAAAGGAGAAATTTATATATAGCAGAGTGCAAGCAGCATTGTCATAACAGTGACGAAATCATTCAAACGGAACAACAGATAATTTAAAATACAAATATTTTTTTTAATATATCTAAAACAATATATACATATAAATATATAACTTTCAATTACTTATCGCATGTTCTTACATATAGCTTAAAATACAAATATTTTTTTTTAAATATATCTAAAACAATATATACATACATATAAATATATAACTTTCAATTACCTATCGCATGTTTTTACATATAGCTTAAAATACAAATATTTTTTAAATATATCTCGAATCGCATATACATATATATACGTGTGCGTTATATATATAATTACAATTATTTTTCACACATACATATTATTTGTTCTTGTTTTATAAAAAGGTATCATTATATAATAACCAACATAATGTCAAGGACAGAGGAGAACCTTATGGAACTGGATAATAACCATGGTGAAGAACAACCAAAACCTGGGACTTCGGGGGTCGATGGCGTCAAACTGACGAAACTCGATATTCCGAAGTTCTGGGTACACCAGCCCGCCTCCTGGTTTTACCAAGCGGACATCATGTTCAAGATGGCGGGCTGTAAGTCAGACTCCACCAAGGTCTATAATGTTATGGCCGCATTGCCGGAAGAGGCGGTAACGGCAATGCGGCTTAGCACCGTGGATTATTCAAGTTCCTCATATGAAGAAGTCAAACAGCACCTGCTCGAAAAATACGGGACTTCGGAGAAGCGCAGACTCGAGCAGTTGCTATCAGTGCAAGAGCCTGGAGATCGGAAACCTTCCGAGTTCCTCCAGGCTCTCAAGGCACTAGCGGGTGGATCGTCAGCGGTCAACGACGATCTGATTCGGAACCTGTGGGAGCGGAGGCTACCACAGGCCATCCAGATCACGTTGGCCACCTCCGCTGACCAAACCCTAGCCGGGCTGGCTGCCACGGCGGACAAGGTATGGGAGGTGCTGCCTCATGGAGGCGCCTCATACGCGTCCGCCGTCCACGCAACACCTGCCAAAACGGAGCCCACATTGGTGGCGCTGCAAAGCGCCATCAATAGGCTGACGGCCCGGCTAGATAAGCTGGACCGCAACCCGCGGAAGCCGAGAAGCCGAACACCTGCCAATCGACAGGGCGGCTCTCGTCAGCCCTCGGCCACTCGGCCACAAGGGGCCAATCAACTCAGAGGTAGCCTGTGCTACTTCCATTACCGCTTCGGTAAGGAAGCACGCACATGCAAGGCACCCTGCAGTTTCAGTGGTGGTGGCGCCAAGTCGGCGAAGAAACCACACACCACCACTAAAAAAAACTAAAGAGTCAGGGGGTCGACATGAGCGAGCATATAACCGGCCGCTCATATCGTTTATTCGTCAGAGACACCAACAATCGGATGGACTTTCTGATTGATTCGGGCTCTGACGTTTCAATTGTTCCCGCCAAGGCGTTCCCGGCCCATAACGGTAGCCCGAACGTCCTTCTGTACGCGGCCAACGGATCACTGATCCGAACTTTCGGCACAAAGTTGCTTGAACTTGAACTCGGCTTACGCCGACGATATGTTTACAACTTTATCATAGCCGACACCACTAAAGCCATTATCGGGGCGGACTTCTTAACGAAGTTCAAATTGTCCGTCGATTTTGAATATCGGCATTTAGTCGACAAACGCACCAAGTTCCGAATTAACGTGTGCGCTACCGTCGACTACAACCCCGAAACATTTCCATGCCGAGTTATTGGCATATACAAAGAGCTATTAACGAAGTACGCTTCGTTAACAAAACCGCCCAATTTTAACCTTCCGGTTAAACACAATGTGCAACACCACATTGTAACCAAAGGGCAATTACCTTTTGTCACCGCTCGGCGACTCCATCCGGAGAAACTGAAGGTGGCAAAATTAGAATTCGACCATATGGTCCAATTGGGGATTTGTCGACCTTCGTCGTCCCCCGCAGCATCTCCGCTTCATCTGGTCCCTAAACGGGACTCACATGATTGGAGGCCATGCGGCGACTACCGTCGCCTTAACGCTGTCACTGTGCCGGATAGATATCCGATCCCGCATATACAGAATTTCTCCGTGAATCTTCACGGCTGCACAATTTTTTCTAAGGTTGACTTGGTACGTGCATACCATCACATACCAATCGCCCCAGAAGACGTGCATAAGACTGCACTCATTACGCCATTCGGCCTATATGAGTTTACACGTATGCCATTCGGCCTACGGAATGCAGCACAAACCTTTCAAAGGTTCATAAATGAAGTTACGAGAGATCTTGACTTCGTTTATGTATACTTGGACGATATACTCATCGCCAGTAAAACCGAGGATGAGCATATCGTTCACCTCGAAGAGCTCTTTAAACGCCTCGATAGCTTCGGTTTAACCATTAAGCTAGAGAAATGCGTTTTTGGTGCAACAGAGATTAAGTTTCTAAGCCACCGCATCACAAAGGATGGAATACTTCCATCCTCCGATCGGGTTCAGGCTATCGTTGATCTCGCACCTCCAACTTCTGTCAAATCGATCCAGAAGTTTTTGGGAATGGTGAATTTCTATCACCGATTCATCCCAAAATTGGCTGAACAGTTGGTGCCTATAAACGAGCATTTGAGAGACCTTCTCAACCGCTCACGTGCCAATAAAGTTTTTGACTGGCCAGCAGAATGTCAGGCGGCATTCCTCAAGGTGAAAACGCTGAAGCAACTCTGCTGAACCATCCAATCGAGGATGCAAAATACAGTCTTACGACTGACGCCTCAGATTATGCAATCGGAGGCGTTTTGGAACAATTCAACGGTCATCGGTGGCAACCTCTAGCTTTTTATTCCAAAAAGCTGTCACCAACAGAACGGAAGTACTCTGCATTCGATCGCGAACTTCTTGCAATCTATGCAGCGATCAAACACTTCCGTTACTTCGTTGAAGGACGCAATTTCGTGGTCTATACTGATCACAAACCACTGGTTCGCGCCCTTCACAAAGACCGAACGATCCCCTCGACAGACCAGACATTTGGGTCTAATCTCTCAGTTTACCACAGACATCAGACATGTGTCGGGTAAACAAAACGTTGTCGCAGACTACTTGTCACGCTCACTAGCAACCGACAACGTCGACTCGGTCTCCTTCGACCTGCCTACACTGGCTCAGGCTCAACAAGGTGACACAGAGTTGAAGTCTCTACAAGAGCACCCCAGCAACGGCTCACGGGTAAAACTAATTCTCACACCAATACCATTTACCGCCCATCAGGTATGGTGTGAAACTAGTACAGGCATTCCAAGGCCTTATATACCCACTTCCTTACGTAGACTAGCGTTCAACTCCGAACATAGTCTCTCTCATCCTGGTATTCGTGCTACAAGACGAGCCGTTACCAAGAAATATTTCTGGCCATCGATCAATAAAGACTGCAATGAGTGGTCTCGATCATGCCTAGGTTGCCAAAAGTCCAAAGTTTCAAGGCATACCAAATCTCCATTGGAAGCTTTCAAACTTCCAAATAATAGATTTGACCATATCCATATGGATATAGTGGGACCCCTACCACCATCTCGTGGATACTCTTATATCTTAACGATAGTCGATAGATTCACGCGATGGCCTGAAGCATACCCAATTCGGGATATCTCAGCTTCAACAGTGGCAAAGAAATTCGTCACTGAATTTGTCCCACGATTCGGCGTACCTCTTGAGATCACAACCGATCAAGGTACGCAGTTCGAATCGAAACTGTTCAATGAAGTTGCCAAATTACACGGCACTCATCGAATCCGGACCACCGCCTACCATCCACAAGCAAACGGGATGGTTGAGCGGTTCCACAGGCAACTAAAAGCAGCCTTAATGGCAAGGGACAACACTACTCATTGGAGTGAAGACTTGCCCTTTGTCATGTTAGGCATACGCACGGCAATTAAGACCGACTTACAATGCTCACCAGCCGAGCTCGTATACGGTCAGAATCTGAGACTTCCCAATTCGATTTCTATCACAACCGATGAAAATCCAATTGAAGAATCAGAATTCCTCTCTCGCCTTCGTTCTCATATGCAGAACATTAAGGCAATACATCCTCGGCAACCCGTCCAAAAGGATGTCTATGTGCCAGAAGCCCTGGAGAACGCCGACTACGTTTTCATACGTGTCGACAGAGTTCGAAAACCTTTCGAACCTCCATACGAGGGCCCATATAAAGTAATCAAACGATTACGAAAACACTTCGTCGTCAAATTGAACGGCACAACCAAGTCAATATCCATTGACAGGCTAAAGCCAGCCTTCGGTTGTGACCGCGACAACGAAGCTAAGCCGTCTAAAGCGGTAACATTCCGTTAACGCTACGCTGGGGGGGGGGAGTATGTAGTGACCGCGTAAAGTTTAATTACCAAACTTTACGCAATGTCACACGGCAACCCCGACACGATCAAAACGATCAGTCGGAACACTCCATCGATCACCGAACGAAAGTTCAGTGATCTTGCCGGTTCCATATCGAGATCCAATTTCCGGCATCCTTCTTCTTTTTCCTTCGTGTGTGTCAACACCAAGTCGGTTCTCCCGCGTCCAAAAAGAAAACTTAAATAGCCTTTATCGTATAACAATATATATTTTATAATAAGTTAAAAACATTGTAGTTTAAAAATAAGAATAATTAGAATAATAAAAGTTATTAAAAAACCTAAAAACAAAAAGTGTTGTTCTAATTACACCACCGCGTGGTCAGACGGTGGCTAAAGCAACATAATACCGAAACGGTTAATAAAAAGGGATTATTTCAACGATCCGCAGCACACGCATACTAAACAGCTACCCGTGTGTGCGTAAGCTGTACGCTCCACATTGGTGAAGCTGTTAATTGTGATCAAGTTCGATGAAAACATTCAGGCCAGACTATTGAACTGGTACTGTAATAACTAATACCGATAAGATTCTGCCATTCAAACAAACATAATAAGTAATATACTTATATATAAGGTAAGTATAAGAATACTCTATAATTTACAGTTGCCTAAAAAAGGACTATTGTAGAATTAGAATTAATGTACAACATGTAAAAAATATATGTAAAAAAACGGAATAATAAACTTGAAGTTGAAGTTATTAATAAACAAAACTTGATCATGTATGTGCAGTAAAATAATTGTTAAAAAAGTGTTGTTGTTTTATGAGAATAAAAGCAATTTTACATACAGGGTGTTTCAAACCACCAAACCATTACTCACTCCTGCGAGGGGGTGAGGAGGTGGGGAAGAATTATGGCCACCCATATTTTTTGTCACGGATTATAATTCTCCAAAGACAAATATCAAACTTTTGTAGATTGATTTTTGGGGATAATTTTGATTTTTGGGGGTGCAGGGGGCTTCGGATAAAAAAATGTTTTGAACAAAAGTTTCATATTTTCCGGCGGAGAATCAGAATTCGTGAATAAAATGGGGGTTGCCATTTGAAATTCTAAAGTTACCCCCCGCCCCCCAAAGTGGGGGTGTGGCGGGGGGCAATTTCTGTATGGTCGGATAGAGTTCCAAAAAATATTAAACACATGTTTTTTGGATTTTTTTCAATTGAAATCTTCTGAGATAATTGGGTGGTACGGATGGTTTGAAACACCCTGTATATCTCAAAACCCCCGACTTTTTTCTAAACCAAGAAAGTAATCATTTCATTTCTTAAGGTGTATATTATCTTTTCCGTCTGGTTTTATGTGTGGGCACCCATGGCCGAAAATGGGCATTCCCCTTTAAATAAATGAATTTGAAATTTTTAATGTAAATATAATTTAATGAATTTATTCTGTACTTTTTTAATTATTTATTATGTGAAAACACATGATCCTTAATTATAACTGTGTTCTTACCTAGAAATAAAAATTCAAGCTATTTTCAATATTTTCGTATATTTTTTTTTTTTTCAATATTTGAATAAAGCAAAATTTACTTGGAATTAAAAAAGGAAGAATTGAGGTGTTAGATAATATTTTGCCATTTACAGAAAATTGCCTGAAATTTAAAAACTAAAGGGTTTTATTTAAAAGAGGGTGGTTCCATGACTTGTTTTATGGTACTAAATTAGATAATTTTACCTTAAAGTAGGAGATGGGCGGTTTGTTTCTTACATTGAACTGCATAATTACATGTTCCCATGTACCCAAAATTACTTAGAATTTAAAAATTAAATGGTTTGATTTGAAAGAGGGTAGTTCCATGACCTGATTTATGATATTACATTATATAAGTTTACCTGTAACTAAACAATGGGCGGTTTGTTGTTTACATTGGGCTGCTTAATGGTATTTTTCCATTCACCGACGCGACGGTTCTTATATTTTGAATTACTTAAATCGTATAGAAAGGGTTTTCCCCTTAATTCCTCTATTAACCGCTCACGAAAGACATTTCTATTCAACAGCACTTGATCAATTGAGACAATATTTTACACAGGCAATATAAATAAAGTGAAATGGTTAATTACCTCTCGGAAATACTTCATTAAAACAGAGAAGGGCGAGAAACCCACCAGGTAGTTTTTAAACCCTTTATTCTTTATGACTATACTCAGCAAATAAATAAATTGCTCATATTAGAATGAAGATGACTCAAAAATCTGGTCGTCAGGGTTTTCCCGTATTCGCATTTTATGATACAAGAGCCCGAATGGGTGTGTAACACCTTGTCATGGAGAAGGAACTTTTCTTGTCAACAAGAGAAAGAAACGGTCATATGTATGTTGTCATTCAGGGAAGTTTTGGATCAAAATTCTTTCGTCTCTTTTCAGTAAAACCTATTTTTCCCTATTTAATACCTGCTTCACAACCTGAAAGTTTAAACTATGTATATTACATCATTAGAAAGTAATAAAAAATTCTCCTTTCGCGTTTCCGCCTAAAATATCTATCATCAATATTTCCAGCTTGAACCCTCAGCATGTTTTAATTCAAATTAATACTTTACTTTTGTAGCGGTTGCCAAACAAGAAATTACGGAACCGCTATCACACTATCACCCGACAGCAAATTGTTTCAATCAGTTCTTGTTCTGCCTCGATCAGTTAAACATTAAAAAATCTGTGCATAACCGATCAAGTGTTTTTTATATAATATTAATACCCCACAACTTTTACTTTGGCTCCTGTTTTTGCTCCGGCTCCAGAATTTTATAGTTTTTAATCCTATGTTAAATTCCTCTGGGATAAATATAAACATTTCACTAAAAAATAAACTTGAAGTACCTCCAAAAGCTTAAATTAACCGTCACATTGAGTTGCTACATAGAGACAAAATTTTTTTATTGTTGACTGTTTTTGTTTGATTTTATAACAATAATTAGTTTTAAATACCTGCAACACAGTCTTTTTTATGCCCCATAATTGGTAAATTTCTTTTTTGCCATTTTATAATAAATTGCATTAAAAAACTAAAAAAAAATCACGAATTATATTTAAAAATAACCGCCACGAACAAATTGTCAATTTGCAGGCAGACAGCAGTTCAAAGCAAAAAATGTGTACTAAATCAGCTCGTCATGGTTGGTACCACTGGGCGACCAGCGGCAGAATTCGAAATAGCTCGAATTTATCCGCCCGACAAGTCGCCTCCGCGCCTTTGTGGTAGCATATATGATGGTGCGTGTATTTTAATCGATTTTGCCGCCACGGACACCGCCTCCGCGACAAAATTCGCGCCAATCTGTTTCTACCTTAATCGATTTTGCCGCCACGGACACCGCCTCCGCGACAAAATTCGCGCCAATCTGTTTGTACCTTTAAACGAGTGTCCCCCTTTTCGATAGGTGGAGAGATCATATTTACATATATGTGTTCCGTCAATTAGTCGTACTATCCCGGGGAATCGAAACTTTTTGAAAAATTCTTCTTTGTTCAAAATAATCAGGGAAAATTACATATTATAAGCACACTTCATTTTAAGAACGTCTGCTACTTCATGAATATAACGTTGAAAATTAAAAACTTTATGCTTTCATCAAACTTCAGTTAAATGTTATAACTGTAACAACTCAGCGTATCATTCAGACACTTTAAAAATCATTCAGCATATTAAAACTCACTGGCACTTGCGGAATCGCATTTTAGCGAAAAGTGAACACCGCGGTTGTCAGTGAGTTTTTCCTTCGGTGTTCACTGGGCAAAAACTCACCGTTGCGGAATCGGGCCCCTGCTCTCAATCCCCTCTAATCCACTTTATAGTTTTGTCGATGACGGTACTTTGCGTTACTCATACCCCTCCGACAACACAGGACAAGCAAGTGTCAGACTTTGTCTCTTTGAACGCGAACTCATGTCCAACTCTCTTAACGCGGATATTCAACTCATTCTTGATTGGGGCCGCAAGAATCGTGTCGAGTTCAATGAAACCAAAACCAAGTACTGTCTATTCTCCCCTAAAACCTGCACCAACCTTCCCTCCATTTCAGTGGGCGAGGATAATATAACAGCTGATCCATATCTTAACATCCTCGGCGTGACTCTATCCAACGATTTGCGATGGAATAATCACATACTCCAAGTCACCAAACAAGCGTATCAATGCTTCGGCTTCCTTAAAAGATGAAAGTTTCTCCTTCATCCAGCTGCCTTGGCTACAATCTACACTACAAGTCCTACATTCGGCCACGCCGGCGCCCCCAAAACCATCTTGGCTTGGCTAGACAAAGTGCAAAACCGCGCCATCAAACTCATTGGCGATAGCACCCTTTGCATTGATCCTTTAAGCCACCGTAGGAATGTAGCAGCGCTCAGCAAGTTTTACCGCTATTTTCATAGCGACTGGTCCACTGAAATCAAAAACCTCCTGCCTAGACGGCAATTTTTCTCCCACAACACAAGACTAGCCAACTCGGCTCACCCCTTCACCCTTCAGCCCTCCCCTTCGCGCACATTACGTTTTAGCAGTTCGTTTATAAATAGAACAACTCCACTGTGGAGCTCTCTTCCGCAGTCGGTGTTTCCGAGCTCAAATAACGTCTCAGAGTTCAAACGCAAGGTTCATCGACATCTACTCATGCACCCATCAGACCCCTAACCTATCCTATCTCATCTTTCCTTCAGATCAATCTTACTACTATACATTGCACCATGACTTGTAAGACATGACGGACTAGTAGAACAAAGGGTGACTCCTAAGCTTCATCTTGCCACAAAAAAAAAATTATTTCTTTCATTCTCATTTTGATCAAATCTACGAGGTGTTTAGGAAATCTCAAGAACTCCATAGCTTTGTATAATTCTCCACGTTTTATTTTACCATAGGCGTTTATGTTAAATTCATTTGCCTTTTCTAAGACCTGCGTAAGAGTGAAAATATGGTCTGTGGTAGATCTTCTGGGACGGAAATCGCTTTGATAGTTTCCTATTGCTGCTTCTGCGTCAGGCTGCAGTGTAACGTCTAAAATATTTTGTGATTGTTATTGTTATTTATTGGGTAGAGTACACAAGATTACAATCTTTTAGACTTTAGAGTACATTACAAAAGGCAAGTAATCCTAAATTCTTACAAAGAGCGAAGAATTTGAAAGAAGAGAGAAGTAAGAAAATACGAAAGAGGTAAGGTAAGGACAGTAGAGTAGTAGTACTACTGAGAAGCTGGAAGAGAAGCTAAAAAAATAGATGTCTGATTTTTGAACATAGTGGCTGTGCTGTTTTTTTGGATGGATAGAGGAAGTCTATTCCAAAGTCTAGCGCATGCACTATCTTTCTTCAAATTAAATGCTTTACACGCCCATATTTTTAACTTCCCAGTATAGGAAGTTATTGTAATCGGTCCGAAAATCGAAATCGAAAATTTCAACGTATTTTCATCTTTCAAGGTCCCAGGAGAATTTTAAGCAAAAAATTGGGAGGAAGTATGTGTGTGTGTGTGTGTGTGTATGTGCGTACGGATGTGGTCATTTTTTCCTGCACGATATCGCGCGAACCAAAACTGATATCGACTTCGTTGAGGTGTCGTTCGAAGCGTATTAACCGAAATATGATCTGAAAAGATTTTCATGAAATTCGGTCCGGCCGTTTTTTTGTTTAAGCGACGTAACTGATTTTTGTACCTGCACGATATCGCCCGAACCACAAAAGATATTGACTTACTTGAGGTGCCGTTCGAAGCTTATTAGCGACAATATAATCTGAAAAGATTTTTATAATATTCGGTCCAGCGGTTTTTTGGTTTAAATGACTTAAGTGATTTTTGTACCTGCACGATATCGCGCGAACTATAAAAGATATCGACTTAGTTGACATGCCGTTCGAAGAGTATTAACCAAAATATGATCTGAAAAGATTTTCATAAAATTCGGTCGAGCCGTTTTTTGCTGAAGCGGCGTAAGTGATTTTTGTTCCTGCACGATATCGCCCGAACCACGAAAGATATTGACTTACTTGAGGTGCCGTTCGAAGCGTATTAGCGACAATATAATCTGAAAAGATTTTTATAATATTCGGTCCAGCGGTTTTCTGGTTTAAATGACTTAAGTGATTTTTGTACCTGCACGATACCGCGCGAACTAAACACTATATCGACTTCATTGTGGTGACGAAAAACATTAATACATCAATTTTATATACATTTTTGTCATCCTAATCTTGTAAGTGCGCACATTTAGTTTGACATTTTAGCGAAAATATTGATAAACAATTGTGACAAATTCTCGGTATTATACATATATTCTATATTGCCTATTGTTCATTTATTATTAAAATATCTAATCATAATATTCAACATCCATCATACTGGGAAGTTGATCGTGTGGACCGAAAGGGTCGAACCCACATCCCAACTAGTTTTTCCTGCCTTCAATTGTCTGGAGAATTTCCGTAGATTGATTGGACTATATTGTTAATAATAATATTCTAAGCCTATATTTAGAACGGCAGACATTTTCTGCGGTTCTAACATCGCGGCAGACACGGGAACGTTGCCTCTGGTGCGGGCATACGGATGTATAATGTTATCTCACTCACGTATACATTTACTGCTTTAAGACGGATTATGGGAGAAAGATGCCTATAACTGAGCGTACAATTTTCAAGTTTATTTTTATTGGTCATTCGCACCTGGTAAAATATTTGAGGACTGCGGGACATTGATTTTCGAAATCAGCGACTCAAAAAACATATAAGGAAATATTTTCACGAAAGTGTTATGTTTTGACATAAACGATTCGTCGATTGTTGCAAGTTAAAAAATATGTAATTTTAAAAAGGGTAAAGGTCCAGTACATCTCACCAAAGGGGATGTGGGATCCAATTTAAAACAAGAACACCCCAGGTGCGAATGACCAATAAAAATAAACTTGAAAATTGTACGCTCAGTTATAGGCATCTTTCTCCCATAATCCGTCTTAAAGCTTCTCAATTATACCTTCAAGATATGGCTGCCTTACTTCACCATTCGACGAACTGATAAATTCTGATCAGGAATTATGTAGATATGACCATCGAACAAACAATGATGCGATAAATGAAAACTTCGGGAGGTCTTACCCAAGGTCCAGGGTTTACTGATCCTGCAATTGCTAGGTGGACTTTAGGGATGTTATTTTTACAAAACGTTAGCGAATCGGTTGAAAGTTACTGCGGTATATTCAGCAGCTCAACTTCAGAGCAACACGTTGATTCTCGATCTGCTCGAGTAACTCGTGATAGTGCTGACGTCGTAAAATTAGATAACTGGTTTGCTCAGCATGATCCTTTTATAAAAAAATCAATTGTTACTATCTATTAGCACAGGTATCGTTGCATTTCCGCTAATTGTCATCTTTCATACTGAAACACGCGTTAACATGATCTCTCAAATAGTTGGTCATCCTATAGAGCAGATGACGTTTAGGCGAAATGATTCTTCCAATAAGTACCGCCAGTAGTAGCATCAAAATTGATGAAACACTAACTCCCATCGATCCACTTCTTCTGTTCCAACGAATATGCATTTCGAAGGAAACAGAAAAGGATTTAAAAGATAATATTACTTATGAGCTTGCCCCTTATCCTTTATCATTATTCAATGAAGAAGGAATGCGGAAGGGTACAAAATCTTCACTATATAATAAAATTATCGGATGGAGGTCGCAGATGGATAAGAATGTTTCCTTTTTAAATATTTGCGGAAAATGTGTAAAATATGTCGGCGATCATTTCAGTTCAGAAAACCGGGGAAGGGTCGTATTCCGGAAGCACTGTATACTCCGCAGTGCTTAAAATTTCCAAATATTGTTGCAAACAATATTCTCTTTCTTCGCGCTTTCAGTGGTTGTGACACAACGTCTTCAATATACGGCATGGAGAAAGCAAAAGTGTTATCCATTTTTCAAAAAAATCCACAGCTCATAAATTCAGTAGAATTGTTTAAAGAAAAAAAATAGATCCAGATATGATTGTTGAAGCTGGAGAGTAGTTTCTTTATTGAGCTGTATGGAGGTAGCTCGTCAGAAACCAATATTAATTCACTTAGATTCAAATGTTTTGGAAAATCGGCTACAAAAACCAAAGTGAACTTATCAGCTCTGCCTCCAACTAAAGATGCTGCTCGACTGCACTCATTTCGAGTATATCATCAAGTGCACACTTGGTTTGATAGTTATCAAGAGCCGGAGGAATGGGGCTGGAAGCGAACAAGATTTGGTATACAACCAGACCCAATGACAATTGCTCCGGCACCAGCAAATTTATTAAAATTAATATCTTGCAAATGTAGGAAAAATTGTGGCGGTTCCTGTGGATGCCGCAAGGCCGGTCTCAAATGTACCATAATTTGCTCAACTGCATTGCTATAACACAGGGGTTCCCAACCTTTCTGTGGTGCGGGCGCATTCGAGATTGCAAAACAAACTGGCGGGCACAAGTCGGATTTAAAAACAACACAACACATTGGTAGCACCTGATGATAACAGTAAGAGTTTACAACGACCGCTCGCTGTGACAACTATATTATACTAATAATACAATAAAGACGCCGGGAAAGCCATGATTGTAAGGCTTCTTTCATATTGGATGGCGGTTTGGCCGCGATTTTATTGCTTTTCGTACTAAGTAAGTCAGTTTTACTCAAAGCTACTTAGCGAGAAAAACAATAAAAATGCAACCAAATCGTGGGACCTAACCGACAAAGTTAGGGTCTAAAGGTCTAATTCGCGTGGTGGATTAGACAGATGTTAGTGTAGCCAATTTAGCGAATTTCTCACTACATCTAGCAAGATTTTTAAAATTAAAGTAACTTTTAATTTTTTTTTTATTTTTAAGATTTGTTTTTTTTTTCTTTTCGTATTTTAGCACTTTGTCGCGGGCACAATTAAATATCTTCGTGGGCACATATGCGCCCGCGGGCACAAGGTTGGGAACCCCTGCTATAACATGTTATAGCATCATTGATTCATTTTCTTGTGGATTAGACCTACTGGGGAAACCACAATGCTAGTTTAAAGTAAATTTTATACGGAATTTTATAATAAACAAATTTGTTGGTATAACTTGTCATCGTAAATAAATAGTTGACTAGATATTGGAAAAAAGACCATTTTGAATAAACTTTTGAGGTGTAATAAATCCATAAATATCAACTTTATAGAAAAAAGTAAAGGCAACAAATGTGGGCAATGATGAGCGATATAATCAGTTTTGAAATGAAACGTGGACAGAAAAAGATATTGGGATTTTTTTTTTTTTTTTGAATTTACGTTTTCCTACATTTAAAGCGCTATAACTCGTGAAATATTAACCATATATAAAAATGATAAAAGCAAAAATTATAGATAATAGTGTGCTCTATAAGTCTTAGGCAGGATTTTTTATGGAGGGCTAACCGTTAACGAAATATAGTGCAAAGAAAGTGATACATAAAGTTTGAAGCACTATAACTCCGAACATATTGACTTTACAAAAAAAAATTCTAAACAAAAAAGTTAAATCACTTATTTATCTACAAAAAAGATTATATACATTTTTTTCCGTAAAACGCATAGTTTCTGAGATATAAAATTAAACGCGTTTCTCTTCATTGTAATACCGGAGAGGAGACAGACTTGTGGTATAGCAATTGAGATCGGGATATTGCAATATTGCCATATTGCAATATAAAAATTTGAAGACCCACTTGCATCAGTATACTGAGTTGTTTTGGTTGTCATTTACAACAGGAAAGGATAAACAACTAACTCCTTCAACTGACATAAAAATCTTTGATAGGTAGTGCTGCCAAAATTGAAGAATTAAAATTCTGTTCGAAATTATCATTTTGGGTTAAGCCCAGACTATTCTTCTGTTTAAATCTGGGGTATACTGAGCTATACCACGAAGTTTTTCTCAATTGGGATATTGAGTTTCAATGTTGAGTATACTGAGTGTATACCGAGATTTTTTCTCAGTATATAGAGACACACCTGAAGTATATTGCAATATTGCTCATATTGTAATTACTATACCACAAGTGTGTCTCTGGTATAAGTGACGCATAAGGGTGGGATGACGCCATTTTGAATTTAAGATCATAAAAATATATAAAAATATTTGGTAAAAAAAATCGCGTGCGGTATTTTTCGCATTACGAAGGCCTTTTTTCGACCTACATATTTACTGGACTATTAGTATTTTAGAGAAAATTACTATTGGGCTTAACCATCCCAAAGGATAAAAAAGTAGAGATATTTCTGATAATAGTTCTCGCTTAGTTTCCACCCTTTTTAAATTGTTCTGGATTTTAAAATGAAAGTTGCCCGTGACGGGGTTTCAGTGAATCCCTGTGTTGATAATAGTGTTGATGTTGACTTCGGGAGGCCCTGTTCCCTGTTTTGAATTGCTATATCACGCAACGGTTGGTTGTGATTGCTGGTGCATTTTCGTAAATGCAGACCGGATTCTATGAGTATTTTTCTTACCTTTTTCTATTAGATAAAGGGCTTCGGGGATTGAATTTGCTCCTGACATTAGATCATCCACATCAAAATCTTCTAAAATTATCCTTGCAGCTCTTTCGGACTGAGACGCGGCGTTGGTTGCTATCTGTTGAAGAGTGCGTACAGCTAAGAATGGTGCTGACGCTGTTCCGTATATAACGGTAAGCAAGCGGTATTCTTGTAATGGTTTCGTTATCTCTCTCCTCCAGAGGATGCGATGGTAATCAATGTCCTTTTGGGCGACTCTTACCTGCCGGTATATTTTCTCAACATCAGTGTATGCGATGGCATGTGCTCTCCACTTCAGCAGGGTAGATGCTAGATCTGCCTGGATGGTAGGCCCCGTTAGTAAGTGGTCGTTCAGTGATGATTTGTTAGTGATTTTCGCGGAAGCATCGCATACCACTCTTACCTTCGTGGTGGAACTTTGGTCCTTTATCACTGCATGATGGGGTAAATAGCATGGTTTATCGAGTCTGTGTGTATCGTGGTTTTCAGGAGTCACTAGTTCCATGTGTTGAATATTATGATTAGATATTTTAATAATAAATGAACAATAGGCAATATAGAATATATGTATAATACCGAGAATTTGTCACAATTGTTTATCAATATTTTCGCTAAAATGTCAAACTAAATGTGCGCACTTACAAGATTAGGATGACAAAAATGTATATAAAATTGATGTATTAATGTTTTTCGTCACCACAATGAAGTCGATATAGTGTTTAGTTCGCGCGGTATCGTGCAGGTACAAAAATCACTTAAGTCATTTAAACCAGAAAACCGCTGGACCGAATATTATAAAAATCTTTTCAGATTATATTGTCGCTAATACGCTTCGAACGGCACCTCAAGTAAGTCAATATCTTTCGTGGTTCGGGCGATATCGTGCAGGAACAAAAATCACTTACGCCGCTTCAGCAAAAAACGGCTCGACCGAATTTTATGAAAATCTTTTCAGATCATATTTTGGTTAATACTCTTCGAACGGCATGTCAACTAAGTCGATATCTTTTATAGTTCGCGCGATATCGTGCAGGTACAAAAATCACTTAAGTCATTTAAACCAAAAAACCGCTGGACCGAATATTATAAAAATCTTTTCAGATTATATTGTCGCTAATAAGCTTCGAACGGCACCTCAAGTAAGTCAATATCTTTTGTGGTTCGGGCGATATCGTGCAGGTACAAAAATCAGTTACGTCGCTTAAACAAAAAAACGGCCGGACCGAATTTCATGAAAATCTTTTCAGATCATATTTCGGTTAATACGCTTCGAACGACACCTCAACGAAGTCGATATCAGTTTTGGTTCGCGCGATATCGTGCAGGAAAAAATGACCACATCCGTACGCACATACACACACACACACACACACACATACTTCCTCCCAATTTTTTGCTTAAAATGCTCCTCTAGGAGTGTTCAAGGTATATCCACACCTTTGAAAACTCCTAATTAAATTTATTCAATGAAAGTAATCAAACCTATAAATATTATACTGGAAATTTCAAGGTAAAAATACTCTTGAAATCTCCCCATAACATTTGTTGGGAAATTTCCTAGATTCCTTTCCCACGATGTTTCCACCACCGGTAACCACAAGAATTATTCACTAAGCTAACCCCCGAACCGACGGTGAAACCTGTCGGTTATCTAAGTCCCTAATTTGGCGACTAATGCCAGCCAAAGTATTAATTATGACGGTAAATACCTGTCAGACCCTGAAAATAAAGGACGGTCTTTGCCTGTCTTTGTTAAATATGATTATTAAAATTTAAAAAAAATGTTTTCCTGGTCTTCTTCCTTGACGGTCAATGCCTGTCTGGTTTTCGTTTCGCGAGCTGAATCAAACTGGACGGAATGTGAAACTTAAAAAACCAAGTTCGTGCTGCTGCTGTGAACTTTATAGATCAGACGCATCCGATCGAAAGCTTAAAGCTGGGGGGGAGAAAGCTGTTATACACGTTTAAAGTCGTATAACTTTTGAGTTTAGACCAAATTGTTTTATTCTGATCTCACCCCAGCTTTAAGCTTTTGAGCTTTCTGTTGAAAATTGACATTTCTACATGTCGTAATAAAATTGGGTAAGTAGAATTTAGTTTTGAATATTTTTATATATTTTTTAACGTTTATTTTATTTATTTTATTTTATTTATTAAATTTTAGATATTGAGCCCTGCTTTTTGGACTCTTTTTAATTGAAGGCGCTTAGCCCAGGCGCCTTCCAGGTAATGATTTATTTATTTGTTAATCAATTTTTAACCATTTTCTCTTTGCAGGTACTTTGTTAGTTCGTTAATAAGTAGTTAGATTTAGTTTTTATTTAGATGTAGGTTTATTTTAAGTTTTATTAGTTTAATTTAGTTTTAGAAATGTATTTTATATTTTATACGATTAATATATGGCAAGTTATTTTATTAGTGATTTTTCTGTTTGTTTACGTTTACTTGTTTGTATTGTATTGTGTTGTGTTTTAGGTTCCTTTTCAGGTCGTTTTGTTTATTTTTATATATCCATATTCTAATGGATTCGAAGATGGCTGTTACGTGCTGCTGCGCCGTAACATTACATGAGCAGCATAAGCGGAGAGATCCTTGGTAACTTGCTGGGGGTTGATTTGATAATGCTCAAGGTACCTAGTGTACAATTCGAGCAGGGCACTATGATCCGTAGGAAGACCTTCCTGTTGGATCGAGACACTGAGGCTGGTCCTGGTTTTACCATATATACAGGTAGAGTCAGGTTTGTTATGCATGTACGCGAGAAACAGCCTTACATTGTCAAAGACCTGCCTTTCTCTGAACCGAGATAACAAATATCGACTATCGGATGAGTCGGCTGAAATCAAGGTATTTTTTACAACCGGTGGTTGCAATGGGTTCAAGAAAGGAGGCTTTGTGGTGGGAATGTTGTTGCTGTGGCTTACAGAAATATCCACCGATTTCTGTGTGTCATTTGTAACTGAAGTAGGTTGTGTCGGAATCGCATTAATATCAGCGTAGGAACGACCGCCGACGACTATGTGGCTACGAGAGAAGTTTGGGTAAGGATTGTGATTAGTATTATTATAATGACGTGCTGTATTAATTGTTAGTGGGCTTGTAGTGTAAAAGCTTGGGACTGGATTAGAAGAAGTTGGGATAGTGTTTATCGTGTTAATGGTTTTATAAGGTATACGGTTAGTAATGTTAGAGGATCTTACATGCTGTGTTAGTGAATTAGATCTATTGTGGCTTAAAACTGAGATCGGATTGGTTTTATTCGCGCCTATTGCTCTATTATTCTTAGATTTGTTATTACCTATTACTATTTTGTTGTTAATCTTAGATTTACTTATCCAACGGCTGAGAGTTAAGTTCCTCCATCTAAAGATGTCAGCTGAATGGAAGAACAGCCACTCGTATTTTGAAGGGAAGACTACCTTGAGGCTCTTGAATTTCCTATTTTTCCTTTTTTTACATACTTCTTTGCAGCTAAGAAGTTTCACACAGAAGTCTGTGAGAAATACGCTGCTTACCCAAGAAGAATCTGCTTTCGCTGGCACGCCCTTGAGGAAATACGTTGAAGTGGCATCACCCAATGGAGAGATCGAGGTATTGATGGTGTTTTTTTTATTGACTCCTCGAGGTGTTTTTAATTGTTTCTGTTCGATGTTTTTTGCTGGTTTTCTTGCAAGCAACCTATTTTTGGAGTCGATTTTTTCTAATCTCCTTTCCCACTCTGCGAGAGACCACGTTGTTCCGAATTTATTCACAGTTTCCGGTAGGTGCACAGGTGGCAAGCACTGAGATGGGCTAGCGGAAATCGACAGGGTTTGCTGGTGTAGGGTGTTTAAATTGGGAGAGCCGAGGGTAAAATTATCCTTCCAGTTTAAGCGGTGATCTTCCAGTTCCTCGGAGAGTGACATTGTCTGTACATTTGGTTCGTCTATCACAACGTTAATGGGCGGAGAGGGTATAATGTCACGGGTGGCTTTCATTAAATCCTTCAGATTTGATAGCTCCGTCCCAAGATGGGAGAACTGCAATTTTAAGTCAGCTTTAAGCTGAGTCATGGTGTTGTCCACTAAAGAGAGCTTGTCGAAAGAGTCGCAGATTTTGGAGATTAGCTGTGATTGTTCGTGCTTAATACATGGATCATTGTCCGTATTGATTTTTATCTTCTTAATGCACGAGCTAATGGAATTCAGTTCAAATCTCATGATCTTGGATAGGTTGTCGATCATATAGTCGTTGTTCGATGCATTATCCTTAATGGATAAATTGTCCAACCTTGATTTAATTAATTCAAAGTTTTTGGAATAACTTTGATAATTATTGTCTAGGCGATCGACCGCAAGCGAAAGCTCATCGACGTTCTCTAAGAGAAGAAGCGTGTTTTTCTCCAAGTTGACAGCTTTTTCATTGCGAGCCACGAGGTCCGTTCTCATATTGTTGATATTCTCGCTTAAGTTAATAACATTGTCATTATTGGACTTAACGGCTAGCAATATATGAGACAGATTGATGGTTTTACAATCAGCGCAGTAGAACTTGAAAGCTCTCCGATATTCTTTCATGTATCTGATGGCCGCCCGGGACAGTCCAATGCACGAGGCGTGGAAAGAGCTTTCACATAATCCATTACACGTTACCCATTCGTTTTCTTCGGCGTGTAACATGTCAGCTGCACATTTATTACACAGGCCTGCAAAAAACGGTTTATTTTTTTTCTGTTCAATTTAATAGTCGTATTTTAAGTATTTTTTCGCGCTGAATCCGAATCCGTTGGCCAAATTGCCCTATCACGTCAGGATTTTGAGCAATCCTAACCTAAAAGTGCCAAAAAGCGTGTTTTTTGCACTTTTGCGCGTTAAATATCTCAAAACTATGGAATGATAGGGCAAATCTGACAACGGGATCGTTTTCAGCATGCCAAAATCTATAGAAAAGCATGTCGGAAGCGTGAAATTTGACAACACTTTTTTTGTAATACTGAAAAGAAAAACTTCTTGGCGCGAAATCGACGATTTTTATTAAGACATGTTATCATCGTTGCACCTCGTTTTTCGGGGGCTCGTATTTTAAGTATTTTTTCGCGCTGAATCCGAATCCGTTGGCCAAATTTCCCTATCACGTCAGGATTTTGAGCAATCCTAACCTAAAAGTGCCAAAAAGCGTGTTTTTTGCACTTTTGCGCGTTAAATATCTCAAAACTATGGAATGATAGGGCAAATCTGACAACGGGATCGTTTTCAGCATGCCAAAATCTATAGAAAAGCATGTCGGAAGCGTGAAATTTTACAACACTTTTTTTGTAATACTGAAAAGAAAAACAATGATAACATGTCTTAATAAAAATCGTCGATTTCGCGCGAGAAGTTTTTCTTTTCAGTATTACAAAAAAAGTGTTGTCAAATTTCACGCTTTCGACATGCTTTTCTATAGATTTTGGCATGCTGAAAACGATCCCGTTGTCAGATTTGCCCTATCATTCCATAGTTTTGAGATATTTAACGCGCAAAAGTGCAAAAAACACGCTTTTTGGCACTTTTAGGTTAGGATTGCTCAAAATCCTGACGTGATAGGGCAATTTGGCCAAAGGATTCGGATTCAGCGCGAAAAAATACTTAAAATACGACTATTAAATTGAACAGAAAAAAACCTTGCAGGCCTGTGTTATTGTTGCACTTGTTCATTATGAAATTATGAAATTTTTTAGCGGTTACGAAATTAATTAAAGGTTCGAAGTCCAAATTATTTGTAGTGGAATGTATTTATTTTAACTACTAATATTATAATTTGACACTTTATATCACTCGCGGAAGTGATTTAGAATATTTGTGATTAAGATTAAAGAGAGAAATGGGCCAAAGAATTTTAAAATTAGTACGTAACTCACGACAACGATTATGATTACACAATCCAAATGAATAATGGCTGTGGCAACCGATGAAATTATATTTTATTGATTATTTTGTTTATTTTTACTTGAATTTAGATAACTTAGGACACACAAAAATTTCACTGTCACTAAATCGTTGTATGTATAAACGGAGGTTTAAATTAAAAGAATTGGAGATAAGACAGTACTTGGTTTTGGTGGGGTTGAATTCAACACGATTCTTCTATCCCCACTCTAGAATCAGTTTAATGTCGTTATTAATCGACTTGGACTGGTTCGCGATCATCAAGACAGGATCTGGCATGAGTCTGTCTTGTATCGAAGCTGTACGAATAACGTAGAGTACCGTCGTCAGCGAAGCTGAGAAGTGGGTTGGAGGGGATTGGAAGAAGGTAATTTATAAATATGAGAAATAGGGCCGGTAATAAAATTGCAGAGATCGGTTGCGATGCGGATTTGACGCCATCCAAAACTACTTTGATTGAACGGCCGGAAAGGAAACTCTCAATCCACTTCTGTAGAAGTGAGTCAACTCCAATAGCTTTGAGTTTAGCTAACAGGGCTGAGTGCCAAACTCTATCGAAAGCCTTGGAGATATCTAGAGCAACCAGACTAGACTCACCGGATCCATGCAGACTACGGCTGAGGTGTTCTGTAAGACAGACTAAAAGATCGCCAGTGGATCTTTTTTGTCGGAAGCCATACTATCTGTCGTTTATGAGTAGATTGGATTCTAGATATCCCATAAGCTTTTTGTTGATTATCGTCTCCATGGTTTTGGAGAGAATAGAAGTAATTGCTTTTGGGTGGTAATTGGAGGGAAGGTTGGAATGACCTTTTTTCGGTATGGGCTAAATATGGCAAGTTTCCAAGAATCGGGATAAAGTCCGGAGAAATATGACAGGGAAAATAATTTGCGCAGAGGTTTAGCCAAAGGTGAGGCGCTTTGGTTTAAGACGATAGGGGCTATATTATCGCTTCCAGTGGATTTGTTGGCATCGAGCTCTTTGAGCACCTGTACACCTCGCGAGTCCTGAAAAAACCCCTGTCCATTGAATGGGCGTTATGCTCGGAAACAGGGGGTAGCACATCAGGTTCGGGTAACGAAGAAGAGTTGAAGAGTTTCATTGTGAATAAAGGAAGGGGTTGAAGTTGTAGTGAATTTCTTCTTGATGGAACTTACCAAGGACCAGAAGTTTTTGCTACCGGAGGTTGCATTTAGGAGTTTACTTCTCAATTTGTTGTCAAATGAGGTTTTCTTGATGGCTGTTTTACAAGAATTTCTTTATTGTATGTACTCTAATCGGAGTGATTCACTCGGGAAGCTCTTGTACGCTCGGAAGGCGACTTCTTTAGTTTTGATTACATTAGCGCCAATTAGGCAGTGATCTGAATTGCCGAGAGGTGAATCAACTTCGACGGAGTAACACGCTGGATGAGAAGTTAGAAAAAGATCAAGGAGGTAGGTTCCTTTATCAACAACATCAGGGACTCTTGTGGGATGATCCACAATTTGATGCAAGTTATTGATGTCTGTAAAGAGCTCGACGTTCTTGCCAGAAATACTGGTGCCATTTGAGTAAGTCACCCATTTAACGTTGTGAACATTGAACTCACCCGCAACAATGATTTCACACTCAGGATTGGACGACAAAAATCCCGAGATCTGTTCGGAAATAGTATCAAATGATGAAGTGGAGGCTTCGTTACTTATGTTAGGACTGTTTTTTGTTCACACTTAAATCTTTAAGAACAATAGAAAAGTATTTCTTATTTCACCATTTGGCCTCTAGTTGCAGAACATACTAATTAAAAGGCAAAGTTCACGTTATAAATAATAATCCAATTTTATTTATTCAATATTAGCAACCAAATTTGATTAACAATATAATTATTAAATTTCACTTCGTCAAACAAAATATATAGATTATAAATAAGTCGTACTGCAATTAACTAATTCAAATATAGTTTCTGAAAAAAAAAAACAGTTCAAGAAATGGAAACAGCTCCATATGCAAATGAAAAGGAAAATTCAATTGTAATTTAAGTATAAATTCAAGAAATAGAAACAATTCCATATGCAAATGGAAAGGAAAATTCAATTGTAATTAAAGTATAAATTTATAAGTTAAATTTATGCAAATTCACCCGATGTGAACATCCACTCAAACTTTATTGATAATCACCCTCAACAATGGTGTAAGACGATTCTATTAAACAACACCTCATCAACGATGTAAGCTAATTAAACACCTATCATCCTCATCCACGTTGTAAACTAAGATCACTTCACTAAGTCGTTTAGAAAATATTTCACCATATCACAAAATATAAGAATATGTTTTAAAGAAAAATATTATTTCGTATTAATTAAGTACTCACCTGATTTCTAAAGTTGGCCTTGGATGGTTATTAGTAAACAAAAGTTTAAAGAAAGAAATTTATTAGTAATAGTTCATGGTCTATACCCAAGAACTTGAGGAAAGGGAAATTGTTAATTATAGTTCATGGTCTATACCCAAGAACTTAAGAAAAGGGAAATTGTTAGAAACAGTTCATGGTCTATACCCAAGAACTGACGGAAAAGAGAAATTGTTAGGAATAGTTCATGGTCTATACCCAAGAACTTTAGAAAAGGGAAATTGTTAGAAACAGTTCATGGTCTATACCCAAGAACTGACGGAAAAGGGAAATTGTTAGGAATAGTTCATGGTCTGTACCCAAGAACTGACGGAAAAGGGAAATTGTTAGGAATAGTTCATGGTCTATACCCAAGAACTTTAGAAAAAGAAAATTGTTAAAAACAGTTCATGGTCTATACCCAAGAACTGACGGAAAAGGGAAATTGTTAGGAACAGTTCATGGTCTGTACCCAAGAACTGAAGGAAAAGGGAAATTAATAACTCCAAGCCAACTTACCTCTGCGGCGATCAGTATCCAAAGAGAGAGAAATTCATGGGCGCAACGAATTTTATTAACTTACTTGAATTCGATTCAAGTGGGGATCGAAATATATAACGGGATGACTGAAGTGATCTTTGTTTCAATAGTGCAAGCGGGAATGAGAATTTTATTGGTGTATGTATTGAGGTGAGAAGTGTTACCAGAGTAATTATTTGTTTGAGTGAAATTTGAATGGATGTAAAATTTTTTAAATTAGTTAAATTATTATCGTTGATAATTATGTTAAACGATGCTCTTCAATGTTCACTATTGAAAGAAGATGATGTCAGGTGTTGATAAGTTCTTGATGTTTCATCGTTAAAGCTGAATGACCCTAATTTTCTTTCCATAACATTGTCCAGAATATTTCAGTACCTAGTTACATGAGGCAGCATTATTTTTCTGAAATAAAAAAGGGGGTTAACGTGCCCTAAGGTGATATGGTGATTGGACTCAACGCAAATAATTCAAGGGACAACCCAAGGAAATTCCTTGCCGTGAAAGAATTTGAACATACTCCCCCCCGTTGAAACATTTTGGTATGTTTCAAAACTGAAAATTAACAAATTACCTTAAGATGCTGAAACAAAAGAAGGAAGGTGAAGGGGAAAGGTAAAGCAATAAGTGAACCGAAACAATGGTGTTAGACCCAGTAACCTTTATTAGCCCAAGTCGACCTTGATGAATTGAAAAAAAAAAAAATAAATACAATAAGAGAAGAGGGAATAGAGAAGCAATAAATAAATAAACAATAACTTTAGAATGGAGTAACTTTTACTAATCCATTTTGCAACACCTTGAGTTTAATAGTGTCTCCATTACTAAAATGAAGACGCATTTTACGTCGGGATGTTTATAACAAATATTTAAAACGAAAATGTTTGTGTTTCTGCATAATTGCCCTCGTCGTTTCAAAACTAAGTAGCAAATAAACAATAACAATGATTCTAGAATTGAATTGGTAAATGATCAATGGGATTGGCTAAAGGGATGCAAAATAATACAAATTAATTATGAATATTTTTGTTAATCCATCCAGCTAGAAATGTATTGGTTTCGATGTAATATGCAGTCCATCTAATTTTCATTAAGACCTTGAGAAACCAAGCGAGTGGCCCAAAATATAAATTTTAATTCTCTCAATGAAGGTTATTCCCTGAATTTATTTTTATCTCATTATCGATCTCGGTTACGTCTTTGTAAGAGGCGATGATCCTCTGACTCGACTGTTTTGAACTTTGTACCATATTATTTGTCTGCGTTTTCGTATATATGCAATGATCGGTATGAGTTGTTCAAAGATAGCAGTGACAAATAATTAATTTATAACAAAGGGATTTGAGAGAGCGAACCTTTTATGATAACAGAGTTGTTAATATTCAACTGTTAGAAAAAATTTTATTACAAGGAATTTAGTTACAGCTGACTTAATTTCAAGTTCAAGGTTAAGTGACTATTGAGGCTGTTAATGAATAGATTTGTACAAGTAAATTTTAAAATGAAGCAGAGTGGATGGACTGAAGAAATCAAATACGATTCGTTTAACGGACATTAGGTTATGTATGTATGAGAAAGTGGATTCAAATTAAATTTTCAGACTTGCAATGTGTAATCCCTATGTAAAGGGCAGGTAATTGGTTTGATACCTGTTGAAATTATCAATTATGTTGAAATAGAATAATATATTTTTTCAGATTTTATATGTGTGGGATTTATATGATTGTTATGAAACTTAACGGCGGATTTATACGAAAGTTAACGGCGGTATTATTACGGAACGAGCAACATGCCTCGGATACTGGAATAAACGACGACGACCACGGCAACGAAAAAGGCAAAACGATTTACGAATTTTTTCATGGAACGTTCGAACTCTGTACAGAACTCGAGCTTCAAAACATCTAGCCGATACCCTGTCAAAGTATAAAGCTGACATTACCGCCATTCAGGAGATGAGGTGGACAGGGAATGGTGTTTTGCAAAAACCTGAGTATGACGTATATTACAGCTGTCATACAAAACACCATGTTCTAGGAGTAGGTTTTATGGTTAGCAAAAGAATGAAGCCTACCATTATCGGCTTTAAAGCAATAAACGAAAGGCTATGCTCCCTTCGTGTGCGAGGTAAATTTAAGAACATCAGCCTCATAAACGTTCACGCACCTACAGAAGAGTCCCCGGATGATGATAAAGAAGAATTCTTCGAATTAGTTGAACGGGAACTTAATGCCTGCCCCAGGTATGATGTAAAAATCATACTGGGAGATCTGAACGCCAAAGTAGGCCGGGAACCCATATACAGGCAATATGTCGGCAACCACAGCTTGCATGAAAACACTAATGACAATGGACAGCGAGTTGTAGAGATGGCAGCAAGTAAGAACTTGGTCGTTGCAAGTACTAGATTTGCGCGTAAAGATATCCATAAAACCACCTGGGTATCTCCTGATGGAGCCACTCGCAACCAAATAGATCACGTGTTGATAGACCGCCGCCACCTTTCGGGTCTGATGACGGTACGAACGTACCGAGGTGCCAACTTCGACTCGGATCACTATCTTGTTGGTATGGTGCTCCGAGAGCGCATTACAACGCTGAAAAGCTTTGTATCCGCTGATCAGGCTCGAATCAACACAGCTGCACTACGCAATGAAATGGCCAGAAACAGCTACGGTCATGCATTAGAACTCGCCCTAAGTCCTGGGGATGAGATGCCGGGCGTTGAAGAGAACTGGACCCGCCTTAAAAATACTGTCATTAGTACTGCTGATTCCATCTTAGGCAGATGTCGTAAAGATCGGAACGACTGGTTCGATAATGAATGCAAGCTGGCAACTGAACGTAAGAATGCTGCGTACCGAGCCATGCAGCAGTCTCAGAGAACACGGGCACGCGAAGAGAACTATAAAGAGCTCAGAAAAGAAGAAAAGAGAATTCACAGACGGAAAAAGGAAGCCTGGGAAAAAAATCTCGTCTGTGAGCTAGAACAGTACAGATAACGACGGCCGCACCAGGCGCGGGAGTTCTACCAAAGAGTCCGCAGTATGACGCAATTCACACCACGTTGCACATACTGCAAGGACAAAGAAGGTAATCTGATCACCGATCCTAAAGGCATCTTGGAGCGATGGGAAGAGCACTTTCATGAATTGCTAAATGGCGAGCTAACTGAGGATTCGGAGGCTCCACCAATATCTGATGACAATGCTATGCTGCCGCCACCAAGCATAGAAGAAGTTAGCAGAGCCATCAGCCGGCTCAAAAACAACAAGGCCTCGGGTGCAGACGGCATCGCAGCGGAGCTGGTTAAATATGGAGGGCCTACATTACACCAAGCGATTCATGAATTAATTGTGCAAGTATGGGAGCAGGAAGTGATGCCAGAAGACTGGAGAAAAGGCATCCTCTGTCCGGTACACAAAAAAGGAGATATCACAGCGTGCACTAATTATCGCGGTATAACGTTGTTGAGTACCGTGTATAAGATATTCTCCGCTATCCTACAAAACAGGATGGCCCCATACGCCAGAAATATCATAGGCCATTACCAGTGTGGCTTCAGCCCAGGCAAATCAACGACTGATCAGATTTTCACCTTGAGGCAGGCTATGGAAAAATGTCTAGAGTTTCAAAACTCAATTCAACACCTCTTCATAGACTTTAAAGCCGCCTATGATAGCATAGCCAGGGTAGAACTCTACAAAGCCATGAGAGAATTCGGCATCCCCAACAAACTGACAAGACTATGTAGGTTGACCATGATCAATGTGTCAAGCCAAGTAAAGGTATCCGGAACACTGTCCAGACCAATCAACATCTATAATGGACTCCGACAAGGGGACGGTCTGGCCTGCCTCCTTTTCAACCTGGCGTTGGAGAAAGTGATCCGAGATTCGGGCGTGACATCTAGGGGTACAATCCTCCACAAGTCCACCCAATTACTGGCTTACGCAGACGACATTGACATCATTGGAAGAACAACAACAGCTGTACAAGAAGCTTTCACTCAGATTGAGCAAGCGGCAGGAAATCTGGGACTGCACATTAACGAAAGGAAAACAAAGTACATGGTGGCCTCGTCTGGAAGAACACCTAACATTGGTCCCACAATCAAGGTAGCGGAACACGAGTTTGACGTGGTAAAATCATTTGCCTACCTTGGGTCAATAGTAGCAGCCGACAATAGCATGGAACCAGAAATACGCGCACGACTGCTAAAAGCCAACAAAGCCTACTATAGTCTGTCAAGGCTCTTCAAATCTAAATATCTAACCATAACGTCTAAACTTTTACTATATAAGACGATGGTCTTACCCGTTCTCACATATGCATCCGAAACGTGGGTGCTTAGCAAAAAGCACTCAAACCTCTTGGGCGTGTTTGAGAGGAAAATACTTCGGAGGATTGTTGGCCCCGTATGTGAGGAAGGACGATTCCGGAGACTCTACAATGACGAGATCTACGAGCGCTATCGCGACATAGATGTTGTGAAGAAAATAAAGCTCGGTAGGCTCCGGTGGGCAGGGCATCTAGCTCGTATGAGTGAAGATGAGCCTGCTCGGAAAGTTCTCTGCGGTAAGACCTATGGGGTGCGACAGCGAGGGAGGCCCAACCTTCGCTGGAAGGATGGCGTGGACCAGGACGCTCAGAGTTTAGGGATGCCAAACTGGATGACATCGGCTCAGAATCGGGACCGGTGGAGAGAACAGTTGCGCGAGGCCAGGACCGGATCCCGGTTGTAGAGCCGTTAAAGTAAGTAAGTAGTAACGGCGGTAAAGAAAGTTGAATTCTTTTATGTGGACACTGAATCTCAAGGCATACATTATAGCCAGTTGTTATGTAGGTTAATTATGGTTGTTCTGATAGAGGATATGAAATCATCCCCTGAGATTGCGCAGTTGAGCAGGTGGTTGTATTAATTTTTATCGAGGATTATTGAGTTTGAAATGGATAATAGTTATTTGATGAAGTATTTAAGTTGAATAAAGTTAGAACATGAGGGTTATTTTGAAGAATAAATAAAATACGAAGAAACATTTGATTTTGGGTTTCCTATGCTACGTTTATTTTTATTAGGAGCTACTGGTGTTGCGGTGGACGTTGGACATCGTTCCTTGCATTGAGATGCTTGCGATGCGTTCACTGCTAACTGTTTTTCCGTAGCAGTTGAGTATTTCACAGTATCCTTGTGTTTTGTAGGTAACATATTATTTGTAAAATTTAATGAGTTACTTGTGTAGTACATTGGCTTAGAAGAGCTAATAAAAACATTAGAATTATTAGGAGATGAAATTATTTTTAATTTAGGTAGCGTTTCTGTAAATGTAATCGGCAAGAAATGTGTTTTCACATTCGCATTTGTTTTATTTGATAACTTGGTTTTGCCGTTCATTTTATTGCTGAATTTTGTACGTGTAACATTTTTCGAGGACGCCGTGGTCTTCTTATCATCTGTTAAAGGTATAAATAAGGGTTTGTTAAGACTAGTGTTTGAAATATTTTCAGAATCTGTAACAACTGGTAGTAGCTCGGGAAAGTATGCCAATGGACGAGGTGTGCACACAGGAGCTATTGATCGTGATGAGTGCGATCCATTTAAGTATGGTTCATACTTTTTGGAGAAACCCTTGTAATTAGGTTGACCAAAATTAGGTAGTGTGGTAGAGATTGCATTTTGGTTTTTAGTGGTAATGGGATTAGTGGAAGAATTTTTAATAAAGTTATTAGATTGTTTTCGATTTTCTTTAGTGGATCTTGAAACAAAACTTGAAAAGCAATTTGCAGTGACGGTGTTAAGAGCAGATAAACATGAAGATTGTTTTGGTTTTGGAAGTGGTGATATAGCTTGAGTAATTCGTGATTGTATGGTAGATTTTTCACTTCTTGAATTTATTGGTCCGAATAAAAGCCAACCAAGTAAGGTATTTTGAGCTGTAGGCGTACCTTTAGGGCCTTTAATTAGACCATCTAAGATCAAATCTGAATACACATCGGCTCCAAGTAGTAAGTCAATTTTTACCGGCAGATAGTATTGTGGGTCAGCAAGATTAACATTAGTTAAATGGATCCAACCATCTCTCGGAAGTGGAGACGGTGGCAAAAAATTTGTAATTGAAGGAACAACTAGGGCCGTCACAGAAACTTGCTCTTGAGTTGAAAGATCTCTTGGCTGAAAAGAAAATTCTATTTGTTTATGAGCTTGGGTAATTGGCTTTTCACATACTCCATTAATTGTTACTGAAGCAGGGGAGCCGTTCAGTTGAAGTTGTCTCGCTGTTCTTTCAGTAACAAAAGAAACCTGTGATCCCGGGTCAACAAGAGCTCGTAGAGTCACAACACCTGCTCTGGTTGGAACATTTAGCAAAGCAGTGGAAAGAAGGGTTTTAGAGAAAAGATTTTTCTCCTTAGTGCAGCAAAACGATTGTGTAGAGAGAAATACCGTAGTTTCGGTATTATTAGGGGAACTATGTGCACTATTCAAGTTGGGAGCTGATGTCCCTGGACAAGAGCTAGAAGTATTAGAAGGTTGTACTTTATTGGGAGTTGAACTTTGTAAAGAATTTCTGTGTAGTAAGGTGTGATGAGCTCTGCTGCATTTTCTGCATCTAAACTTACTAGAGCAATTGAAAGTGGAGTGAGAATTTGAAAGACAGTTAAAACATAATTTGTTTGACTTTACAATGTCATACTTTTGTTGATGAGAGAGGCTTGAAAATTTGGAACATGCGGATATTGTATGAGATTCCTTACAGCAAGGGCAGGTACTGATCGTCGAGGATGAAGCAAAGTGACTGAGGAATTTGGAGTTTGATCCCATAGAAGGGCGTTGTTGCGTGTTAGTTTTATATTCAGAAATAGCTTCAAGCATGCGAAAACGCTTCTCGAGAAATTGCTTGAGTCTTTCGAATTTTGGAAGTGTTGCTTCCCCATTTAGCTCTGTTTCCCACATCCGATGAGTTTCAGAAGGAAGTTTTTGAACAATAAGATAAATAAGAAATGGATCCCAATAAGAAGTGTTAACACCTAAAGCCTCCAACTCACACAAACACTCGTTCGATCTATCCAATAAGGATTTAATAGAGTTCACCGATTCACTAGACACTTGTTTAAGATTGAATAAATTTTTAAGTTGAGAATTAACTAGAACCCTGTTATTGTTGTATCTGTGGAGTAATACTGACCATGCCCTTTTGTAATTAGCATCTGTTATTTGAAATTGTCGAAGGAGATGCTCAGCTTCACCAGATAATACAGACTTTAGATAATGCAATTTTTGGGCATTGGAAAGTGAGAGATTTTGGTGAACCAATGAGTTAAATAGATCATGAAAAGAGCGCCATGATTCATAAGAACCAGAAAATGTGGGAAGTGAAATTTTTGGAAGTCGCAGTAACTGCGTTGACATTGCTGTTGAATTCAAGCGTGTCGACTCATGCACGGAAGGGCTTGGTGGAGGTGTTTGTTCCTCAAAGTTACTAAGGGCAGCCTTTATTTTTCCCATAAACTCAAAATATTTATCTTCTATTTTTAGGTATGTGTCATTTGTAAAATATTCACAAGGGGGTTTTTCAGCTAAATTTGCATAAAGCAATTCAATTTGTATGTGGTTTTGTTCTATCCGCGACCATTGCTCCCGAAATTTAGTAATACGTTCAGTTATAAGTTCCTTAGTTCTTTTGACAAGGGCTGTTTTAGTATAATTGGAAAAGGACTTATTCAAAAGGTCGATATGTATCTTTTGCAAATTTAATGCTTCGGTAAATTGGTTAACTGTAGCCATGTTAAACTGATCACTCACAAACTTTATAACTATAATTTAATGTATCAGGAGTGGAATACCTTGCAATTGAAGTGAGGGGCTTTGTCTCGGAAGAATAATATAGATGAGGACTAGGCTCGAATAATTGTTCGGTATGAAAACCTTACAATTGATTGAAAAGAGGGACTTTGCCTCGGGAGAATAATATAAATGAGAACTAGGCTCGAATAACTCGAATGTTCGGTAATAAAATGCAAGAACTAGGTTCATATAAAAATAGCTTGGTTTGTAAGACCCTGCTATGGGTGAGGGGCTTGCCTCGAGAAAATTAAATTAATTTTTGAAACTAAACTCAAGAAACATGTCAATAATAAAATGTAAAACTAGGCTCATGTAAAAATAACCTGGCGTGTAAGGCCTTGCTATGGGTGAGGGGCTTGCCTCAAGAAATTATAAGTTTTAAGACCAGGCTCGAAATAAAAATAACTTGGTGTGTAAGACCTTGCTATAGTGGAGGGACTTGCCTCGTGAGTGTAATAAATTGGGTTGGTATGAAAACCTTCCAATTGATTTGATCTCAAATGAGGGACTTGCCTCGGAAAATAGTATAGTTGAGGACTAGGCTCATATAAATTTGCTTGGTGCTTAAGACCTTGCAACAGGTGAGGGACTTGCCTCGAGAGTGTAATAAATTGAAACACTGGTCTTAAAAATAGAAAGTCACTGAGCACTAGATTCACTTAGATGTTTGAATGTTATCGGAACCTTAGTTTCACTTGAACACTTTTAATTACCATGCACTGCACTTAGAAGCACATCCGGCTCGAAGGACCATATGTTTTTTGTTCACACTTAAATCTTTAAGAACAATAGAAAAGTATTTCTTATTTAACCATTTGGCCTCTAGTTGCAGAACATACTAATTAAAAGGCAAAGTTCACGTTATAAATAATAATCCAATTTTATTTATTCAATATTAGCAACCAAATTTGATTAACAATATAATTATTAAATTTCACTTCGTCAAACAAAATATATAGATTATAAATAAGTCGTACTGCAATTAACTAATTCAAATATAGTTTCTGAAAAAAAAAAAACAGTTCAAGAAATGGAAACAGCTCCATATGCAAATGAAAAGGAAAATTCAATTGTAATTTAAGTATAAATTCAAGAAATAGAAACAATTCCATATGCAAATGGAAAGGAAAATTCAATTGTTTGTTTGATAATCACCCTCAACAATGGTGTAAGCTACAAAAACCACGATTCTATTAAACAACACCTCATCAACGATGTAAGCTAATTAAACACCTATCATCCTCATCCACGTTGTAAACTAAGATCACTTCACTAAGTCGTTTAGAAAATATTTCACCATATCACAAAATATAAGAATATGTTTTAAAGAAAAATATTATTTCGTATTAATTAAGTACTCACCTGATTTCTAAAGTTGGCCTTGGATGGTTATTAGTAAACAAAAGAGAAGTTTAAAGAAAGAAATTTATTAGTAATAGTTCATGGTCTATACCCAAGAACTTGAGGAAAGGGAAATTGTTAATTATAGTTCATGGTCTATACCCAAGAACTTAAGAAAAGGGAAATTGTTAGAAACAGTTCATGGTCTATACCCAAGAACTGACGGAAAAGGGAAATTGTTAGGAATAGTTCATGGTCTATACCCAAGAACTTTAGAAAAGGGAAATTGTTAGAAACAGTTCATGGTCTATACCCAAGAACTGACGGAAAAGAGAAATTGTTAGGAATAGTTCATGGTCTGTACCCAAGAACTGACGGAAAAGGGAAATTGTTAGGAATAGTTCATGGTCTATACCCAAGAACTTTAGAAAAGGAAAATTGTTAAAAACAGTTTATGGTCTATACCCAAGAACTGACGGAAAAGGGAAATTGTTAGGAACAGTTCATGGTCTGTACCCAAGAACTGAAGGAAAAGGGAAATTAATAACTCCAAGCCAACTTACCTCTGCGGCGATCAGTATCCAAAGAGAGAGAAATTCATGGGCGCAACGAATTTTATTAACTTACTTGAATTCGATTCAAGTGGGGATCGAAATATATAACGGGATGACTGAAGTGATCTTTGTTTCAATAGTGCAAGCGGGAATGAGAATTTTATTGGTGTATGTATTGAGGTGAGAAGTGTTACCAGAGTAATTATTTGTTTGAGTGAAATTTGAATGGATGTAAAATTTTTTAAATTAGTTAAATTATTATCGTTGATAATTATGTTAAACGATGCTCTTCAATGTTCACTATTGAAAGAAGATGATGTCAAGTGTTGATAAGTTCTTGATGTTTCATCGTTAAAGCTGAATGACCCTAATTTTCTTTCCATAACATTGTCCAGAATATTTCAGTACCTAGTTTCATGAGGCAGCATTATTTTTCTGAAATAAAAAAGGGGGTTAACGTGCCCTAAGGTGATATGGTGATTGGACTCAACGCAAATAATTCAAGGGACAACCCAAGGAAATTCCTTGCCGTGAAAGAATTTGAACAAGGACTTCTGTATAGGAAGCAGAAGAATATGACGTGGCTTTGGAGAATGGTGTCGTTCTCTTTGAAGAAGATCTATTCTTGTCTCCGTCTTTATGGAAGTCTACTTTCTCGTGATACCCGTCTCGCTCTGGTAAAATCCCTTATACTTCCTCATTTCTTATACGGATGCTCTGTCTATGTATGTCCTGACTCGACATGTAAGAATAGATTGAATATTGTTCTTAATGACTGTCTAAGGTTCATTTTCGACCTTAATCGGCCCGCACATGTCTCTGGTCTTCGTCCATCCCTGTTGCCCTGCAATCTCTTTACGTATCGCAATGTGCATGGTCTATGTTTATTGTACAAAATCATTAATTATTCCTCTACTCCCTCATACCTTTATGATTGCCTTGTTCCCCTTCGTACTCGTCGCTCCGTGCAATTTTGTATTCCTAGACATTGTTCCCTGCTAGGTAGTCGTTCCTTCTTTGTACATACTGTAAGATTGTGGAATAGCCTCCCCTTCCGTTTGCAATGTACCAAATCGCACGCCGCTTTCAGGAGAGGATTGATCGCACATTTTGCATCACAGAATGCATAAAATAACACAATTGCTTGCTTGCCTGCACAACATGCATTAGCATACATCCTCCTTAGTATGCATCTTCTCGACAGCGAACACCGACTTTTTTGTTTCTTGTTTTTTCTTATTATTATTAATTTTTGTTAACTTTTATTTTAGGGAAATTTTAATTTAAATTTAATTTTTTTTTTTCATTTTCTTTTATTTTTAGTATTTTTTTTCCTTTTTCTTTTCTAGTCATTTAATTAAATAATATTATTTTCTTTTTAAATTGTTTTTAATTTGTATAGTACTAAATAAGACTTAAATCTTGTGTACTTAAGCATAAATAAATAAATAATAAATAATAACAAATAATAAACTCCACCCCGGCCAAATATCTGGGAATAACCCTTGACAAGAAGCTCCTCTGGAATGAAAACACAGAAGAGCGCATTAAGAAAGCGAACATAGCGCTTTTCGCTTGCAAAAAATCCATAGGGAAGATATGGGGTTTCTCCCCGAACATAGTACGATGGATCTATACAGCGATTGTCCGTCCAATACTCCTATACGCGGTCTTAGTATGGTGGCCAACCCTAAATAAGTCCACTGTGCTCAACAAACTACAGAAAGTACAAAGATGTGCGGAGTTATGCATAACAGGAGCCCTTCGCTCCACTCCTACAGACGCCCTAAATGTTATGCTATTCCTTCCTCCTTTAAATCTTGTGGCTAAGGAAAGCGCAACCATCGCAGTCCTTAGAATAAAAGAATCTGGCTTTTGGACCGGAATCGTAGGAGGACACACGAAAGTGCTGGACTCTGTTACCATCCCCATAAAAACCGACTTCTGCATACCCGAAATCAACTTCACAAGAAACTACGGAGTCCACATCCTTTCACGTTGTGAATGGTGAAACAGACCACACAGTTCTCAAGGTGCCACAAACTTCTTTGCTGATGGCTCTAAACTCGAAGGTCGAGTAATAGGAGGAGTATTTTCCCCAGAGCTTGGGATTGAAGTCTTCTTTCGACCACCCGATCACTGTAGTGGATACCAAGTAGAGGTTTTAGCAATACATGAGGCTGTTCTACTGATCAACCAACATGGTGACAGAAATCGGACTGTTTACATCTTCTCAGATAGTCAGGCGGCTCTGAAAGCCCTGCGCTCTTGCAAAAACAGCTCTAGAACTACCTCTGAATGTCGGATATCTCTTAACGAGATGGCTCGACAGTTCAGGACCCTCCTCGTATGGGTGCCTGCGCACCGAAATATAGAGGGAAATTGTAAAGCTGACGAACTGGCTAGGAAAGGCACGACCGCTACTCTCCTTCCGGAAAAGGAAGGAGTTGGTATGCGTTGGGCCACTTTTAAACTCCAATGCAAACAGCACACAATGCTACAAGCGAAAAAGCATTGGAGAGATCTTAATAAATGAATGGTGGCCAAACTAACCTGGCCCTCTTATGATCTTCGGCGGACCACTTCATTACTGGGTCTCGGTAGACCAGACCTCTCAGCTATAGTGGGAGTGCTTACCGGACACTGTCTGATAGGGACGCATGCGACCCGCTTAGGTCTTGAGACTTACGATTTTTGTAGAAGCTGTAAAAATCCGGACGAGGAGGAAAGTGTACTACATCTCCTCTGTCACTATGCAGAAAGAGACTAAGCGCATTTGACGGGCCCTTTTTAAACACGCTTACGGAAATCTCAAGGATTGGGATCTCGCATCTTAGAAGATTCATTACTTCCTCGAGATGGTTTAGCGAAGAAACGACACTTGAACAACAAGTTTAAAGTGGGATCACTATGGCATCACAATGGGCCTATCCTTTTGGCCTAAGTGTATGAGCTCAAACCAACAGCTCAGCCATATCTAACCTAATCTTATCAACCGATTCATCCTTTGAGGTAGCCATTTCAAAAATACTTGACAGTGGGAAGTCTGTGTGCTACAAGTCTGATAAAGCCAACAACAACGAGATGTCAAATATTCGCATTTAACTGTGTGCCCAGCAACAAATAAAAAATTGGTTTTATTCAACGTACGGCATGAAAATGGTATACGGAATAGAGTTCAAGTATAACAACTGTCTATATATGAATGAATGTTTATATATAGTGTGACACGAAAACGTTCGAACCGATATTTTTCAAAGCGGCACTGTGAGTATGAGTTCAGCTGACATATTTAACAGTCATTCCATACATCCAAGCATTTAACGGTTTGCGATATGACGAATATAAATTGAACTCACATCAACGCCCGATGTAAAAATGCTGTATGCAATGCAGTTCCGTTATAACAACAAAAAATGTTCTACACGATCTTCTTGGCTTGTTGAGCATGCAATGCGGTCAACAACGAAAATTAATTTACACTCCACGAGCTACAATCCGTTTAAATTGCTAAGATGTCAATGTTATAAGCACTTGTTAATGATATTATATTTAGAATGAAAAAAATATGTATATATGTATGTATTTTTTATAATAAACGGCAGCTATTGGCACAGTTAAATTCCTTACCGCATGTTCTGGACTAATAAAATGTATATAGATCTCTCACCAAGTGACTATACTGTTAGATGGAACCACATACATGTAATTGATGAACGCAGCAAGGTGATCCAAGGTGATCCTTCCAAAAGATAACATATATATATATATATATATATATATATATATATATATACCGCCACAAAACAGAGCTTTTAAGTCGGTTGGGCTGAGGGTTAGCAACCCGCTCCCATAAAAAACACTATTGCTACGAATCGGCAAACAGTGCCTCGGAACCGGATGGACAACACGACGACGACCTTTGCTTTTCGAACAAGGACACGAATCGGATCATGGAATGTGAGAACAATGCTTGCTGAGGGACGGCTGGATGAAGTCCTCAACGAGATGAATCGATATAAAATCAAGATCAAGGGACTGAACGAGACCAGATGGCCCGATGCGGGGGAACATATCTGCCCAAATGGCGAGTCCTTCTTATATTCTGGGAGAAATGAAACTGAAAGCCGTAGGAGTGGTGTTGGCGTAATACTCACCAAAGAAGCCAGGGCTAGCCTCATTAGCTGGTCACCAGTTTCTGAGAGGATTATTACCGTGCGCCTACGTACCAGGCTAAGAAGTACTACGGTAGTTCAATGCTATGCTCCAACCGAAGACGCAGAAGATGACATCAAAGACGAGTTCTACATGCGACTGAATGAGGTTTTTCGCTCTATTCCAAGGGGAGACATCATTGTATTAATGGGTGACTTAAATGCACAAATCGGTCACGACAACACCGGTCTTGAACAAACAATTGGAAAACAAGGCCTAAGCCAAGTTACCAATAACAATGGTGAGCTTTTCGTTGACTTTTGTTCTTCCCATCAACTTATGGTAGGTGGAACTTACTTTTGTCACAAGAAGATACATAAAGAGACCTGGGTATCGCCCGATGGTAGAACGAGAAATCAGATAGATCATGTGGCCGTCAGCCGCAGATGGAGAACCATTCTGGAAGATGTCAGGAGCTTCAGGGGAGCGGACACTGGAAGCGACCACCATTTGGTAGTAGCAACTATTCGCCTTAGAATCGCTGCAATCAGAAACTTTCAACGTGAATCTACGCGGCAAACACAGGCAACAGTAAAGTGCTGTACCAAATTACTAAACGGCTCTCGGGAAAGCACTCTACTAAAAAGCATGCCGTTAAGAGTGCGGATGGAAGGCTGCTGTGCAGCGACGAGGAGCAGCTCCAAAGATGGAGAGATTATTTCTTCGCCGCCCTGAATGGCTCACTCACACAGGAACCTCAGGAAAACAGCAACAATGCACAGCCGATAAGAATCAACACCCGGGCCTCATCCAAGACGGAAATAGTAACCGCAATTCATGCGATGGCCAATGGTAAAGCAGCTGGAAAAGATGGCATCCCGCCAGAATTGTTGAAAGCCGACTCAAGCCTCATAGCAGATGCGCTTCAGCCAATCCTCGAATTAGCATGGAACACCTGTACCTTTCCGGAGGATTGGACGGAAGGTATCATAGTCAAAATACCCAAAAAGGGGGATCTAACAATATGCGACAACTGGAGAGGCATCTGTCTATTATCTACATACGCCTCCAGCTTATTGGGTCTTACTTTTGTAAACTATCGCTCGTACCACGAATTAAAATTTATCTTTAAGCTTATGAATAAAATGTGTCCACGTTATTTGTTTGAGAAACTACGCTTCTTACAATCCAATAGGCAGGTACAATTATTGATCCCTAGGTGTAACTCGTCATGTGGTGATCGTTCTTACTTTGTCCAAGTCGCGCGTAAATGGAATGCTTTGCCCTGTGGTATTCGGAGTGCGACATCTAGCCGAACTTTCAGCAAGCTTTTAAAAGACCACTATAGTTAATTCTTTCTTTCTTTCCTGTCACTCTTTCTCTTTCTTCTTCTTTCTTTCTTGTCTTCTCCTCTCATTTTTTCTTTTTTTTTTCTCTTTCTCTTTTATCAATTAATCAAATATTTGTTATTTCCTTTGCTTTTATGTACAGTTAAGATGTTTAATCTTTGTGCTAAACCAATAAATATATATTATTATTATTATTATTATTATTACTGTGGGTAAAATCTTGTCCCACACTATACTATCAAGAATAAGAGAGGCAGTAGATCAAACGCTTAGAAGGCAGCAGGCCGGATTCAGGAAGGGCCGTTCATGTATAGATCACATCAACAGCTTAAGAATAAATAGTGGAACAGTCTACTGAATTCCGATCCCCCCTTTACCTTGCTTTCGTAGATTATGAGAAAGCGTTCGACTCGGTTAATAGGAGCTTTATATGGCAGGCATTACGGCGACGTGGACTGCCGGATAAGATAATAGAATTGATAAAAGCCCTATACAACAATTCCAAATGCAGAGTTCTCCATAACGGAAAATTATCCGACAGCTTTGAGGTGAGTTCAGGAGTACGACAAGGATGCTTACTATCCCCATTACTATTTCTTATAGTAATAAATGACATTCTTGTTGGCGCTCTAGATAGTAGAACAGGCGGCATACAGTGGGGTTTGATAGATCGCCTTAAGGACCTCGACTACGCAGATGATATCTGTTTGCTGGCCCACAGACATCAGGAGCTAAAAAACATGTTAAACAATTTGGCAACAGAAAGTAGTCTAGCAGGCTTAAGGCTGAATCCGAATGAAACCAAAGAAATGCGGATAAATGCAAACACACTTGAACGAACTGCGCTGAATAACCGTGACGTGGAACTGGTAGATAAATTCTGCTACCTCGGTAGTATTATTACCGAAAATGGTGGTGCAGAAGAAGACGTCAGTTCCAGAATAAACAAAGCACGAAGCGCATATGCATGCTTGTTCCGCATATGGAGATCAACGGAGATCTCAACCAACACCAAATTGCGGCTGTTCAACTCCAACGTTAAGGCAGTTCTTTTATACGGTTGCGAAACATGGAAAGTCACCCAATTCAAAACAGGGCGCCTACAAGTCTTCATAAACAGATGCCTACGTCGTATCCTAAAAATCCGCTGGCAAGATAGAATTTCAAATGAAGAGCTATGGCGCCGTGCCGGCCAAGAAAGGATAGACGACCAAATCAGGCGAAGGAAATGGAATTGGGTTGGCCACACTTTGCGACGCGATAACGAAAATCTAGCCAAACAGGCCCTTGACTGGAACCCGCAAGGATCCCGTCGAGTTGGAAGACCTAGAACAACGTGGAGGAGAACCCTACTAGCAGAGGCCGCAACTACTGGGAGATCCTGGTCAGAGCTAAGAGCTGTCGCGCAAAACAGAGTCCGCTGGAGGGCAACTGTTTCCGCCCTATGTCCCACGAGGGATTAAGGGGCACATAGATATATATATATATATATATATATATATATATATATATATATATATTATATATATATATATATATATATATATATATATATATATATATATATATATATATATATATATGTATATACATATATAAATGTATATATATAAATGTACTGAAAAGTAAAAAATAAAAAATATGTAAAAGAAAGCGTAAAATTTCAATTTTAATGAAAAAGTTAAATAAAAGAATGGCGCATCATCAAAAAATTGAAAATATAACTGTAAATCGCGTGAGAAATATAAAAATAACCTTCAATTTTTTGCTTTATTAATTTCATTATTTTTATATTAAGAAAATTACATTTTTTTTATAAAATCATTTTTAATTTTTTTTTATTTTTCAATATATTTAAAATTTTATGTATTCATTTATAAGGCGTAATTAAAAAATTAATTTAAACTTTATGTTTTGCTCAATTCACTTTGAAGAAAATTAAAACAAAATTTTTGAAAAATGCGCCATTCTTTTATTTAACTTTTTCATTAAAATTGAAATTTCACGCTTTCTTTTACATATTTTTTATTTTTTACTTTTCAGTACATTTTTTAAGTTTAAAGGAATTTAAAAAAATTTTTTTAACCATTTATTTTATTTTCTACTTTTTAGTTTATTATATTCCGCCATTTTATTATATGTATTCCGCCATATTATGATTTAAAATTACGTCACACAGTTTACTGTATTCATTTGATACCCATGTCGTGGGCTCGGTGGAACATAATTGCAAAAACGGCCGCCATCTCGGTACCGTCTTCTTGATTTTTTTACAAAAAGGTCAGATTGCATTTAGTATATACTTATACATGATGAGTTGATCTCAGGTTGAACCAAAGTCTAACTACATGTAAACGGGAGTCGAGTTAAGTTAAGGTCGACTGAACTCGACTCAGCTCTGCTACATGGTTTGAAATTATACATACGGACATGAGTTCAGTAGTTGAGTAGTTGAATTTAGTTGACAGGAGCATCTCTGTGTTTTGTTTGTGATTTTTTGACCGTGTACTGCTTCTTTATTTTCAATTCTCCCTTAACTCAACTATTGATCGCATCATACATACACATTAATTATCACGCCAACGACGAGTGTGTGCAAAATTGGAAGTTGATCGGTTATATTTTCTACTTTTTAGTCTATTATAAGCTTTCCGCAATTTTGTGTTGGCTGCCATTTTGAATTTGGAATGATGCCACATAGCTAATTGTGTTCTACCTGTCATATCCTTTCATTTGATGCCCATGTCAGAGGGCCGCGGAGCACATTTTCAAAAATTGGCCGCCATTTT